>OZ017739.1:186724977-186762477 GCA_963969285.1 Odontomyia ornata
ACCACTTGTAAGGATCAGCTTTCCTACCTAGGTGAATTGTTTTCAATTAAAAATCCATCTCATTTGCCACAGTATTCTTCTCTACGTTCTCCTCATCATTATTATTACTATTTCGCATATTATCTGTAGCGACTTACTCAAAGCATTTCCAGAAACTATCGTGTATTTCAAATATCTTATCATTTTCATTCAAGTTTCTTTTCTTACGAAGTGGAGAAGAATCGTCACCGGTACTACTAGATTCATCATTACAAGTTAGTTTTAGAGCTTCTAGAAGAATTTTTTGTCATGCTCTTTCTGCTTGAACCAGTCCTAGGAAACTTGTTTTAAAGCGTGGATCAAGAAACGTAGCAACCAGATATTTGTTGTTTTCATCAAAGTTAAATCGCTTTTCAAGCTCGGCTTGCAGTGAAGATCTCATTGTCACTAAATTTGGTACTTTCTCAGCTGTCTCTGCCTTTCCCAGATATTTTAATAAAGTAACTGCATGTGGAATCACTTCAGAGATGCAGGAGATACCTGAGCTGGTTATTTTGGTAATCTCTTCGAATGGTTTGAGAAGTTTGATACATTGTTCCATTAGTTCCCATTGAGTATGTGTTAAATTATTTAAAGTATCATGATCTGTTATGTACAAGGATACTGCTCGCTTTTGTTCTAATAATCGCTCCTTTAAATAATGCGTAGAATTTCAGCGTGTGCTCACATCTTGTACTAGTTGGTGGTTAGGCAAGTTAAGTTCTTGTTGAATGGATTTAAGTTTCTGCTCTGCTAAGCCTGAGTGGTTAAAATGAGTAACGATTCGTCTCGCAGCAGCTACCATCTGTAGTACTTCTGGTTGAGATTTTAGTGACTCCTCTATAGCTCGTTGCAATGAATGAATAAAGCACCTGCCTGAATCATATCCTGCATCTCGCACACCCTTTATCATATTAGCCCCACTATCATGGACAAGTAAATGGATCTTGCTTTTAGGTATATTCCATCTTTCTGTAATAGCCTCGAGTTCTTTAGCAATATTGGTACCAGAATGTGAGCCGGGAAACGATTTCATAGCTAAAACGCCATGTGCCAAAACGAGCTGCCACTTGTCAAGGGAACATCAGTTAAAGTAGCGTACTGCTCAGCATGTTTGGTTCTAAGATGGTTTTTCAAAGAAGTTGTAGCTGTAAATAAAAGAAAACTAAAATGAATTACAATTAATGAGTTATGCACTAACATTTTCTATCCTATAACTATAACTTTATTACTAGAAAGAATTAATTGCTACGTGTACACTAATTAGTAGCCTTAAGCAGAGTGTTCACACAATATCGAATCGTGGAAAATGACGGACAGGTCTCAAATCACGTTTCAAGTTTCGTCTAAAAACACGAATCATTATTTTTTTGTAACGAGAAACGTCGAAACGAAATTCAGAAAATGTTCACATTTTGATGAATCGTGAAAAATAACGATTTCGTACGCAATGTGAACAACCAACTGTCATGACGTATCGTTATCGTGTTTTTTGACGAATCGTCAATGACGTAGATCTAGATATCCCGTGTAAACAAGGCATTAAATTAACTTAAGTTTTAGCCTACTTGCTTTCTTTCCTTCTCCGCCTCTTGAGACCTTGCTGCTACACAACAAACATTTGGCCAATTTATTATTTCCACTATCAATCTCATAATATTGCTATATGGGCGATTTTTTATTAACTGATGTCATTTTTTGACAAACAACCAATTGAAAAAGAACTAACGAACGAACTTTTCTACAAAATCGTAGGTAATGTTTGATTTAATTTATTTTTTTTATTGTTCTGACAAAGCGTGCCGTGATTTACTCGCAATTGAAACAAACAGTCAAATGGCCGCACGCCCGCCCGCGCACGAGTGAGAAAGGTCGCGACGCGTCTTGTCGTATAATTATTTCTTTACGCGCTCGACAATCATGTACTTACTTTGTGCCGAATATTCGGCGCTTCGGCCGACAGCGTTGCAGAATATTCGGTATTCGGCCAAATCACTATTCGTGGCAACTCTAATATATATATATATATATATATATATATATATATATATATATATATATATATATATATATATATATATATAAATAAATATATATATATATATATATATATATATATATATATATATATATATATATATATATATATATATATATATATATATATATATATATATATATATATAATAAATAATATATATATATATATATATATATATATATATATATATATATATATATATATAGATAATATATATATATATATATATATATATATATATATATATACAGTCTTCCACAAAAGTCAAGGTACAGAGAATCGGTAACTGAAAATTGTATTACTGAATCAATATTTTTATTTGAAAACCAAAAGTTATGAAATGGTAATAATACGAGTTCTGTTTAATTTAAGTTTTCATAAATTTAAAGGGATTCGGCAATAATGATCATTGAAGACAATAATTTAATTTTTTGTTGGCAATGTCTCTTTTCTACTCCACAAAAGTCTTGGTACAGTTGCAGAAAATGCCCTGTTATTTGTAAAAAGGGGAATCCCCCAAGTTCATATTATCAGAGTGAGTTAACAACCGTAGGCCGCTGTCTTTAATATCGCGTCCGTATTCGTGGTGTATCTTTTATTTAATAAAATTTTTAAAAAATGAGTCGAAAGGAGTTGAGTATTAAGGAGCGTGAAATAATTATTAATCTGCATTCAAATCAGAGCAAATCATATTCTGAAATAGCTGAACTAGTGTTGCGAAGTCGGTCAACCATTCAAAAAGTCATAAATCGATTTAAGAAGGAAAATAGAGTGGAAAATGTGCCCCGAACAGGTCGTCCATCTAAACTAAGTGCAAAGGACAAGAGAAAAATTTCGCGAATGATAAAACAAGATCCATTTCTAAGCTGTAGAAAAATCTGCGATGTCCTTGGAATTAATGACAAGAAGGAGGTTAGCGCAGAAACTGTGCGTAGAGCTGTCGTAGAAGCTGGATTTTCATCTCGTACGCCTAGAAGAAAACCTCTTGTAAGTTCCATAAACAAACAAAAAAGAATAACATTTGCAAAAGCATAACCAATAACACTTTGGGATAATGTTTTATTTTCGGATGAGTCTAAATTTTGTATATTTGGTTTTAAATGGGCATAAGAGGGTCTGGCGAAAAGTAGGAGAAGCATTTAATCCCAAGAACACTATTAAAACGGTAAAACATCGAGGCGGTGGTGTTATGGTTTGGGGTTGCATGGCTGCTGCTGGAGTTGGAAATCTGACATTCATCGAAAATACTATGGATCAGAACTCTTATTTAGAGATTCTACGAAACAACATGAAACAAAGTGCAGCCAAATTAGGTATGCGAGAAGATTTCTTGTTTCAACAGGACAATGACCCTAAGCACACTGCGCATAAAGTTCGAATGTGGCTATTTTACAATACTCGCATGCTTGCTACACCGCCTCAAAGCCCTGATTTGAACCCTATAGAGCATCTTTGGAATGAGCTTGAGACAAAAATCCGAAAAAGAGTGATATCAAGCAAGGCGCAGCTTAAGGATGCTATATTGGAGGAGTGGGCCAGAATCAGCAGCGAATTTACTAAAAAATTGGTATATTCTATGCCTAAAAGACTGAAGTCAGTAATTCAGATGAAAGGATATCCGACAAAATATTAAGAAAAGTATAATTCAAATAACTATGCAAGACTATAATTACAATTTGTATCATTTTTCTTTAGGTGTACCATGACTTTTGTGGACTTCATTCATTGACTTTCCAACACATCATATGTAATAATATATTAATACGACAGAATTTTCGTTTTGTTTTACATGAATTTAAAGTGTAATGATTATAGTTGAAGTAATACCAAAAAAATTTTATCACTATAGGTTTTTTAAATAAAAATATCAAACAATTTTCATGATATTTATCACTGTACCTTGACTTTTGTGGAAGACTGTATATATATATATATATATAGATAAATAATATATATATATATATATATATATATATATATATATATATATATATATATATATATAAATAAATATATATATATATATATATATATATATATATATATATATATATATAAATATATATATATATATAGATATATATATATGTATATATATATATAAATATATATAAATATATATATATATATATATATATATATATATATATATATATATATATATATATATATATATATATATATATATATATATATATATATATATATATATATATATATATATATATATATATATATATATATATATATATATATATATATATATATATAAATATATATATATATATATATATATATATATAAATCTATATATATATATATATATATATATATATAAATATATATATATATATATATATATATATATATATATATATAAATATATATATATATATATATAAATATATATATATATATATATAATATATATATATATATATATATATATATATATAAATCTATATATAAATATATATATATATATATATATATATAAATCTATATATATATATATATATACATATATATATATATATATATATATATATATATATATATATTTAGATATATACTGTCGTGTGTTTTTGGTTCGCGGCCAATAATTTTAATGTTCCGGGAAAGTGAAAACGCAATGTCTTTTAAATTAAATTAAAAGAGTTTATTTATTTACTTAAAAATGCACAATCACTTTACTAACAATTTCACAACTTTAATTTTTACTGTTAAAATTCTACCTTCCACTTGTCCATAAATTTCTATCGCAATTGTCTACTTAAAATCACTTCACACTCAAACAATCAATATCGCCTGTACTTCGCGTATCGCAGTTTTCTATCGCGGTTGTAATGAATGATCCCCCCATTCATTCAGCTCGCCTTTATATAGGGTGTTTAATCATTCAACTCAGTTCTCGTACATTGGTGAATTAGCGGGAACATTCCAGCATGAATGAATGGAGCAGTGACTCACTTTCAGATGTTGTTCATGCTTGTTAGGTTCTCGTGGTTTCGAGTAAATTCGTTTTGTTGATGTTCTTAATTGTTTTGAAAACAATTGCGACAGTAGCTCGCAGAATTATTTGTACATGTAACACTGCCCCCACCTCAGTTCTTTTCGCCCCGAAAAAATGTGTCGCTATTTGTAGTCAATTCTCCCTGGGTGTAATATGGGGCAAGACGGTCCAGATGCACGATTTTCATTTTAGCTCTCGGCTTCCGATGTTCCTGTATTCGGTATACGACGTCATTGATTCGCTTTGTAACTCGGTATGGTCCCTCCCAATTATGTTGCAACTTTGGAGACCTACCCTTTGGCCGTTGCGGGTTATATAGCCACACCAAGTCATCTTGCTGGAAGCCAGTCGAATTAGCCTTTAGATCATACCTGGTCTTCATGCGGTCAGTAGCCGATTCGAGGTGTTTTCGCACTGTCCGATGTATCTGGTTCAACCGTTGTCTTAGATCACTTGCGTACTCCGAGATCGTTTGGGGTTTCTCAGGGGGTGTACCGAACTTTATATCGGCTGGCAGACGAATAGTCTTTCCAAAAATGACCTTGGCTGGGGCTTGGCCAGTCGATGCATGTTCGGCAGCTCTGTACGCCATCAAAAATAGTGGGATATGTCGGTTCCAGTCCCTTTGGTTCTCGTCAACCATTTTGGCCAGGTGTTTATTGAGCGTGCCGTTGAAACGTTCGACCATTCCATCGTTTTCCGTATTCCCAGCAGCTCGCATATTTCGCCAAAATCTAGTGACTCAAAGTTTCGGCCTTGATCCGAATGTAGTTCGCAAGGTACACCGTACCTACTGACCCAATTTAACACTAGCTGTTCAGCTACAGTAGTTGCTTCCTGGTTGGGAATGGGGTAGACCTCGGGCCACTTGCTGAAATAATCGGCTACAACCAGCGTGTATCGATTTCCCCATTCAGATTCAGGAAAGGGACCTGCGATGTCAACAGCAATCCTTTCAAACGGTACCCCCACGGTATAGGTTTGCATTTGTCCTCTCAGTCGTCGCTTTGGGCCTTTGACGGAAGCGCAAATTGTGCATCTGCGGCACCAGTCCTCTACGTCTTCTCGAGCGTGGAGCCAGTAGAACCTTTCCCGCAATTTCGCTAAGGTCTTGTTAACACCAAGGTGGCCTCCCGAGGATCCTTCATGCATTTCCATGCATTTCCTTAACCACATCGTGGATTCGGCTTTTGGGTAGTAAAGTTTGCATCCTATAGGAGCTGCCATCCGCCGTTTCCCATTTCCGCTTGAGTACGCCACCCTCCGCCTGAAGGGAGTTCCATTGTGCCCAATAGCTTTTCAGGGTTGCGCCATGCATCGAAACGTCCTTCCACTCAGGCCGCCCAGTCGTCTCCTTCCATACGAGCAATGGTCCGATGTCTTCATCGGCTAACTGGGCATTTCGAATCTCCTCCGGTGACCAACCTTCATCGAATTCGGCCGTTATCAATCGCAGATCAACGGGCGGTTCCTTTTCCTCAATCCGTCGTCAATGCTTGCAGTTAGCTGGACATGGACGGCGGGATAGGGCGTCAGCATTTCCGTGAACTCCGCCCTTCCGATGAACAATTTCGTAGTCGTATGACTGCAATCTTTCGATCCATCTCGCAACTTGTCCCTCGGGGTTTTTGAAGTTGAGCAGCCATCTCAGTGATGCATGGTCCGTTCGAAGAACAAGTTTCTGGCCATATAGGTACTTGTGGAACTGCTTGGTGGCCTCTATTATAGCCAATAGCTCCTTCCTGGTCACGCAGTAGTTCCTCTCACTTTTTGAAAGAACTCGACTGTAATACGAGAGGACTCTTTCTTCGCCATCGATCTGCTGGGAGAGTACAGCTCCAATACCGCCGTTGCTTGTATCGGTGTCAACTACAAACTTTTTCCGGGTTTCGGATATGCCAGCACGGGTGATTCACACAGCTTTTCCTTCAGGGTCTCAAAGGCTGTCTGGCATTGTTCATTCCAGACATACGGACGATTTTTCTCGGTTAGCTGATGGAGACACTTAGCTATTTTGGCAAAGTCTTTGACGAATCTTCGATAGTAGGTTGCCAGACCCAGAAAACTTCGTAGTTGGCGCTTGTTTGGTGTTGGCCAGATTTTTACGGCTTCAATTTTCCCAGGGTCTGTTTTGACCCCTTCTGCTGATACGACGTGTCCCAGATATTTTACTTCAGCTGCGAAAAGAGTACACTTGTCGGGACTAAGTTTCAAATTCGCCAGCCGCAATCGGGAGAAAACCTCTTCTAAGTTCCGCACATGCTCTTCGAACGTTCTCCCTCCTGACGATGATGTCATCTAGGTACACTAAGCGAGTTTTCCAGGTTAGACCACGTAGCACGTATTCCATCAAGCGTTCGAAAGTGGCTGGAGCATTGCAAAGCCCAAACGGCATCACCACAAATTGCCACAATCCGGTGCCAACTGAAAATGCGGTCTTCTCTCGGTCCTTCTTGTCGATTTCTACCTGCCAGTAGCCACTCTTGAGATCGAGTGTAGAAAACCATTTTGCGTCGGCTAAAGTGTCCATGATGTCATCGATGCGTGGAAGCGGGTAACTATCTTTCTTAGTGACGTCGTTAAGCTCCCTATAGTCGACACAAAAACGAGTGCTACCATCCTTTTTCTTTACTAGAACTACAGGCGCGGCCCATGGACTGACAGAAGGTTCAATAACGCCTTGTTTTTCCATGTCCGTGATCAGCGCGCTCACTTCTCCTTGTTTGGCTATAGGGAGACGTCTCGGTGCTTGTCGAATCGGCTTGGCTCCCTGTGTATCTATGACGTGAGTTACCATACTCGTTCGGCCTTGGTCATCCGGGCTTGTTGAGAAGATGTCACTGTATTTGGTGACCAGATCAGAGGCTCGTTTCAATAGCTGCACTGGCAATTTGACTTGCTTCAATATGGCAGACGTGGATTCCCGGGCTTTGTCTGTGTCTTGCCTCCTTTTCCCATGATGGTCGTGAGTGGCTTCCAAAGAGGTGATGGTGGAAACAGGCTGGCAGCTGCCGATGACTTCTGCCGCTTTGATGCTCGTGGTTGAGTCTGCGGTGTTAAGGACTCTAACTGGCACATATCCGTTCCTTAAAGATCTTACAAGGCTTCGTCCTACAATCAAACTGCGCAATGCCGATGTCTACGTTGGCTCTATCAGATAAGATCGCTGGTCTCCAGAATCACCATCAAGCTTGGCCCATACAATGCTTTCGGAAGAATTCGGTACATCAGTGTCAATACATACCACTACATTCATCTTGGGAACTTGGACGCTGGGATCCTCCATCAGTACTTCGACATTCTGCCATTTCAATACCCGTTTGCCCAAATCCAACGTGATTCCATGTGGTCGCAGAAAATCCATTCCGAGAATGCAGTCATCCATAATGTTCGCGACCAGAAAATTATGTCGGAACAAAAGGTCTCCCAACTGTATCTGGAGGTTGACCTCTCCATGAACAGGTGCAGTTTCTCCCGTAGCTGTCCGTAGTGAGAAAATTCTGCCCTTGTGAAGTTGTGGCTGTCTAACTAGGTCTGGTCGGATAATCGATCGGGTTGCACCAGTGTCGATTGTTATGGTGCAGTGTTCTCCGTCAACTTGACCCGGAAGGCATAAGTCCGCATCTCCACAATGTAGTCTTGACACGGTGATGGTGGTGCTGGGGACGTCGATCCTCCTAGCCAACGTCCGCCCGACGAAGTTGGCCCCTTCGGTTTGATGGGCTTCCATTCTAAGCTCCTGAGTCGGTCTGGATCTCCACCACCCTGGACAATAGCTCGGTTTTCTTCGCTTCTTGCAGTCTCTTTGCAGGTGCCCCTTCTCTCCGCAATTCCAGCATCTAGGCGCACCATTCACCTGCAGCTCTCGCTCAATTCTCACGCGCTCACACCTGCAATCATCTGCCACTACCTTGCGAACCCGGGCAGTGGTACGGGTCACATTTTTCGCTGCCTCAAAATTTAAACTATAAGCCAATGCATCCTTGACTGTTTGCTTTTGAGCTAAACGCACAGCTTGCTGCAATTCCTGGTCTTCTAAGGCGCTGATGAATGCTTCTGTTGCTGCTTCGTCTTGATGTTCCTGGTCGTACGCTGGGTAAGCCAAAAGTGCCAGTCGCTCAATGTCTTGGGCTAGCTGCTGTAAGGTTTCACCAGACTTCTGCACCCGATGCCTTAGCTGTGACCGATAAATCTGCTTTAGATGAACGTCTCCATAACGCATGTCGAGCGCACTCATTATAGCATTCGGGTTTGAGTGCAATTCATCGGGGATCGTCTGCAAAAGCTCGGCAGCTGGGCCTCTTAGAGCAAGAATCAGCGCAGTTGCTCGTTCCTGCTCATTCCAGTGATTTGCCCTTGCGGCAGCTTCAAACTGAGTCTTGTTAATACTCCAGACCGTTTGCCCATCGAATATTGGTGCTTGCACATTTCTGGATGTGCTTTGCGCTGCGGTTATAAGTGGTGAAGTGGTTACTACTGCCTTCGCTGCTTCCAATTCTTTTTTCACTTTTTCCATCTCATGGTTTATTCTCTCTTCGACCTGGCTGACCTTTCCGCGACCTGGCTGATCTTTTCCTCGACCTGGTCAACCTTTTCCTCGACGCCTTTAATTTGTTTGTTCAGATGACCGAGCTCCGCTTTTATTTCGGTTGACTGTTTCTCCAGCTTCTGTGTGATGTCTGCCTTGATGTCTGCCTTGATTTCGATCGCTTGTTGGTCCAGCTTCACTGATTGTTCATTTAACTTCGCTGATTGTTCATTTAACTTCGCTGATTGTTCATTTAACTTCGCTGATTGTTCATCTAGCTTCGTAGTAAAATTGGATGACATCAGCATTAACATTTGCATTAGCGCATTTTCTGGCTCCTTTGATTTTGGTGTTTCTACTTCTCCACCTTCTGCGCCTTTTTCCGCATCTGAGAGCTCACCCGAATCCAGATTCACGCCTTCCGACTCGTTCGCGTCACGCAAGCGTGCAATCAGTATGGCCTTTGTACCTTGTGTGGCCAGATTCCGCTGTTCCAACTCCTCCTTGAGCTCCGATATGGTCAATTGATCAATTTTTAGATGAAAGTTTCCTGGCATTTTTATTGTTTCGGTTATTTTTCCACCAGTTTCCACGTCATATTTCACAACTGTGCAGTTTAAAAATGTTTAAACGTTTTCACTTCCAAAATTTTTCTTCTCACTTCTTGACACCATCGTCGCGTGTTTTGGTTCGCGGCCAATAATTTTAATGTTCCGGGAAAGTGAAAACGCAATTTCTTTTAAATTAAATTAAAAGAGTTTATTTAATTCGTCAAAAATGGACAATCACTTCACTAACAATTTCACAACTTTAATTTTCACTATTAAAATTCAACCTTCTACTTGTCCATAAATTTCTATCGCAATTGTCTACTTAAAATCACTTCGCACTCAAATAATCAATATCGCCTGTACTTCGCGTATAGCAGTTTTCTATCGCGGTTGTAATGAATGATCTCCCCATTCATTCAGCTCGCCTTTATATAGGGTCTCTAATCATTCAACTCAGTTCTCGTACATTGATGAATAAACGGGAACATTCCAGCAGCGTAATGAATGGGCAGTGACTCACTTTCAGATGTTGATAATGCTTGTTGGGTTCTCGTGGTTTCGAGTAAATTCATTTGCTGATGTTCTTAATGATTGTGAAAACAATTGCGACAGTAGCTCGCAGAATTATTTGTACATGTAACAATATATATATATATATATATATATATATATATATATATATATATATATATATATATATATATATATATATATATATATATATATATATATATATATATATATATATATATATATATATATTGTAGCGTGTTTTTGGGTCGCGGCCAATAATTTCATGTTCCGGGAAAGTGAAAACGCAATGTTTTTTAAATTAAATTAAAAGAGTTTATTTATTTCGTTAAAAATGCACAATCACTTTACTAACAATTTCACAACTTTAATTTTCACTATTAAAATTCTAACTTCCGAAATTACTTCACAATCACGAAAATCACTTTTCTATTACTCGAACAATATCGCTTCCTACACACTATCGCAGTTCTTATCACGGTCGAATGAATGATTCCCCCCATTCATTCAGCTCGCCTTTATATAGGGTGTCTAATCATTCAACTCAGTTCTCGTACATTGATGAATAAGCGGGAACATTCCAGCAGCGTAATGAATGGGCAGTGACTCACTTTCAGATGTTGATAATGCTTGTTAGGTTCTCGTGGTTTCGAGATCGTTTGGGGTTTCTCAGGGGGTGTTCCGAACTTTATATCGGCTGGCAGACGAATAGTCTTTCCAAAAATGACTTTGGCTGAGGCTTGGCCCGTCGATGCATGTTCGGCAGCTCTGCACGCCATTAAAAATAGTGGGATATGTCGGTCCCAGTCCCTTTGGTTCTCGTCAACCATTTTGGCCAGGTGTTTATTGAGCGTGCCGTTCAAACGTTCGACCATTCCATCGGATTGGGGATGCAGCGGTGTTGTCCTCATTTTCCGTATTCCCAGCAGCTCGCTCATTTCGCTAAAAACTAGTGACTCAAAGTTTCGGCCTTGATCCGAATGTAGTTCGCAAGGTAGACCGTACCTACTGACCCAATTTAACACTAGCTGTTCAGCTACAGTAGTTGCTTCCTGGTTGGGAATGGGGTAGACCTCGGGCCACTTGCTGAAATAATCGGCTACAACCAGCGTGTATCGATTTCCCCATTCAGATTCAGGAAAGGGACCTGCGATGTCAACAGCAATCCTTTCAAACGGTACCCCCACGTTATAGGTTTGCATTTGTCCTCTCATTCGTCGCTTTGGGCCTTTGACGGAAGCGCAAATTGTGCATCTGCGGCACCAGTCCTCTACGTCTTCTCGAGCGTGGAGCCAGTAGAACCTTTCCCGCAATTTCGCTAAGGTCTTGTTAACACCAAGGGGGCCTCCCGAGGATCCTTCATGCATTTCCATGCATTTCCTTAACCACATCGTGGATTCGGCTTTTGGGTAGTAAAGTTTGCATCCTATAGGAGCTGCTATCCGCCGTTTCCCATTTCCGCTTGAGTACGCCACCCTCCACCTGAAGGGAGTTCCATTGTGCCCAATAGCTTTTCAGGGTTGCGCCATGCATTGAAACGTCCTTCCACTCAGGCCGCCCAGTCGTCTCCTTCCATACGAGCAATGGTCCGATGTCTTCATCGGCTAACTGGGCATTTCGAATCTCCTCCGGTGACCAACCTTCATCGAATTCGGCCGTTATCAATCGCAGATCAACGGGCGGTTCCTTTTCCTCAATCCGTCGGCAATGCTTGCAGTTAGCTGGACATGGACGGCGGGATAGGGCGTCAGCATTTCCATGAACTCCGCCCTTCCGATGAACAATTTCGTAGTCGTATGACTGCAATCTTTCGATCCATCTCGCAACTTGTCCCTCGGGGTTTTTGAAGTTGAGCAGCCATCTCAGTGATGCATGGTCCGTTCGAAGAACAAATTTCTGGCCATATAGGTACTTGTGGAACTGCTTGGTGGCCTCTATTATAGCCAATAGCTCCTTCCTGGTCACGCATTAGTTCCTCTCACTTTTTGAAAGAACTCGACTGTAATACGAGAGGACTCTTTCTTCGCCATCGATCTGCTGGGAGAGTACAGCTCCAATACCGCCGTTGCTTGCATCGGTGTCAACTACAAACATTTTTCCGGGTTTCGGATATGCCAGCACGGATGATTCACACAGCTTTTCCTTCAGGGTCTCAAAGGCTGTCTGGCATTGTTCATTCCAGACGTACGAATGATTTTTGTCGGTTAACTGATGGAGACACTTAGCTATTTTGGCAAAGTCTTTGACGAATCTTCGATAGTAGGTTGCCAGACCCAGAAAACTTCGTAGTTGGCGCTTGTTTGGTGTTGGCCAGCTTTTTACGGCTTCAATTTTCCCAGGGTCTGTTTTGACCCCTTCTGCTGATACGACGTGTCCCAGATATTTTACTTCAGCTGCGGAAAGGGTACACTTGTCGGGACTAAGTTTCAAATTCGCCAGCCGCAATCGGGAGAAAACCTCTTCTAAGTTCCGCACATGCTCTTCGAACGTTCTCCCTCCTGACGATGATGTCATCTAGGTACACTAAGCGAGTTTTCCAGGTTAGACCACGTAGCACGTATTCCATCAAGCGTTCGAAAGTGGCTGGAGCATTGCAAAGCCCAAACGGCATCACCACAAATTGCCACAATCCGGTGCCAACTGAAAATGCGGTCTTCTCTCGGTCCTTCTTGTCGATTTCTACCTGCCAGTAGCCACTCTTGAGATCGAGTGTAGAAAACCATTTTGCGTCGGCTAAAGTGTCCATGATGTCATCGATGCGTGGAAGCGGGTAACTATCTTTCTTAGTGACGTCGTTAAGCTGCCTATAGTCGACACAAAAACGAGTGCTACCATCCTTTTTCTTTACTAGAACTACAGGCGCGGCCCATGGACTGACAGAAGGTTCAATAACGCCTTGTTTTTCCATGTCCGTGATCAGCGCGCTCACTTCTCCTTGTTTGGCTATAGGGAGACGTCTCGGTGCTTGTCGAATCGGCTTGGCTCCCTGTGTATCTATGACGTGAGTTACCATACTCGTTCGGCCTTGGTCATCCGGGCTTGTTGAGAAGATGTCACTGTACTTGGTGACCAGATCAGAGGCTCGTTTGAATAGCTGCACTGGCAATTTGACTTGCTTCAATATGGCAGACGTGGATTCCCGGGCTTTGTCTGTGTCTTGCCTCCTTTTCCAATGATGGTCGTGAGTGGCTTCCAAAGAGGTGATGGTGGAAACAGGCTGGCAGCTGCCGATGACTTCTGCCGCTTTGATGCTCGTGGTTGAGTCTGCGGTGTTAAGGACTCTAACTGGCACATATCCGTTCCTTAAAGATCTTACAAGGCTTCGTCCTATAATCAAACTACGCAATGCCGATGTCTTCGTTGGCTCTATCAGATAAGATCGCTGGTCTCCAGAATCACCATCAAGCTTGGCCCATACAATGCTTTCGGAAGAATTCGGTACATCAGTGTCAGTACATATCACTACATTCATCTTGGGAACTTGGACGCTGGGATCCTCCATCAGTACTTCTACATTCTGCCATTTCAATACACGTTTGCCCAAATCCAACGTGATTCCATGTGGTCGCAGAAATTCCATTCCGAGAATGCAGTCATCCATAATGTTCGCGACCAGAAAATTATGTCGGAACACAAGGTCTCCCAACTGTATCTGGAGGTTGACCTCTCCATGAACAGGTGCTGTTTCTCCCGTAGCTGTCCGTAGTGAGAAAATTCTGCCCTTGTGAAGTTGTTGCTGTCTAACTAGGTCTGGTCGGATAATCGATCGGGTTGCACCAGTGTCGATTGTTATGGTGCAGTGTTCTCCGTCAACTTGACCCGGAAGGCATAAGTCCGCATCTCCACGATGTAGTCTTGAAACGGTGATGGTGGTGCTGGGGGCGTCGATCCTCCTAGCCAACCTCTGCCCCACGAAGTTGGCTTTTACATGTTTCCCGACCCCTCTGTTTGAAGGGCTTCCATTCTGGGCTCCTGACTCGGTCTGGATCTCCTCCTAGCTGCACACCCTGGACAATAGCTCGGTTTTCTTCGCTTCTTGCAGTCTCTTTGCAGGTGCCCCTTCTCTCCGCAATTCCAGCATCTAGGCGCACCATTTACATGCGGGTCTCGCTCAATTTCCACGCGCTCACATCTGCACTCGTCTGTCACTACCTCACGAACCCGGGCAGTGGTACGAGTCACATTTTTCGCTGCCTCAAAGTTCAGACTGTAAGCCAATTGTAATGATTTTCTACTTTCAGATCGAACGCGGAACCGACCTCTCATCGGTTCTAGACGTTAAGTCTGAGTAGTGCCAACGGATGGTACCAACAGGTCAACCAATCCGTGCACCGTAACCCATTCACGCGGTGACTGCTTGTCGGCCAGCTAGTTCGGAGAGGATTTCGGTCGCGGGTCTCCGAATGGATTACGCTCAATTACAATATTTCAGTCACCTGAACTTGCCCGTTTTCCAAACGCGTCAACAATTACTCATCCAGAACGAGAAACCTACATTACGTTAATTCTGGATGTGATCTATCCACAGATCTCAAATCAAAAACGCTACAAAATCCCATAGGCGCGTTCCGATTCACCGACGCGATACCGAAAAATATGCTACTCGAACTTAAACCGAAGAAAACTACGCTAAAGAAATGACGAAACAATCAAAGGTACCGCGTACCGCGCGCGACGCGAAACAGACTTCAGCGGATTTGTCGAAACCCTAACCTCGCGACGGCATACCTACCCTGCACTTCCCTTTCACGCTGAAAAAGAACGAGCCACTGAAAAGGAAAGTCGTGTGTTATCTAGCAATTCATTTTTTTATTCATTAAATTTTCTTCAAGTTAAATTGTTGTCTCGAAAACATACGCACAAGATAATGATTACAGTCTTTTCTTCATTAAAATTCTTACATGAATAAACAAAAATTAAAAAAAATGTATAGAAATATGCCTTGCTAAGAAATCTTAAATCAAATTTAGTTTATTCATAGAAACATTTACTTTTAAGTGCGAAAAATAATTGAATGTTAAATGAAAAATTACTTCCTCAAATAAACACTATTCTGTGCATTTCAAAATGCTATTTAAAATCCTCTACTCATTGCAAAGCCTGTATAATAATGCGTTACGTTCATTCGACGGCACAAAATTCGTTTCCTACGTGCAATTTTCATCAGCGTTTAAAAAGGTTTAACTTTCCACATTAACGCTAGGAGCATCGCAGTCTCCATTTTCGATAAATTTACTATTTTATCGCTGTTATCGTCATATTTATTTTTTTTTTTTGGTAACTAATCGCAACAAAAAAAGTAAAATCTTTATTTCCTTTCTTTATCAAATTAAAAATCAAATATCTTTATCCGGAGCGCATTCAAGAACAAGCAAAAAGGAAAAGAAAAGAAAGTAGAAACTAACTAAGCGCGATTATGCCATATCACAAAAATGTTGTGCCTTTATCTAAGAACATGACAAAACGTAATAAAATATTTTTAATATAAAAAAATGTAAAAATGTGTGTGGTTTGTTTGTGCAACTACTGTTTATCATTCTTTTCTTATAAGAACAGACTAATAAATTACACAAGCAATTTATCTTTCAACCCTGAAATGATTCCATTTCCCTACTAAAATACTAGTTTCATTAGTACTGCAAGATTGAAATTATAATAAACCGCTCAATCTATCAAATACGACAATGGATACCAATTTAAAAGCTAAACATCCTTAGAAATAAATTTGCAACATACACTAGTATTATAGGTAGCATTTTGAACTTAACTGAATTAATAATTATTCATACGTACTTAAAAATATTTCTTACCCATAAAGTTTCGTAAAATTTTAAATTTTATGGCAAAAGATTTGAATGATTTAGATTTAGATTCTTAGCTGATTTCCAGTGCGAGTATTTATTCATTAGAGTATCTGAGAGCAATTTTGAAGAAGTCGAAAACATAAGCAAGGGGGCCGCTAAGCATTTATTAAAATTGTCGACGGGCTTGTATCAGATTGCAAACCAAGTTGAAAGAAATTATTTAAAGAGAATTACAGTTTGTTATGAAATACAATTAAATCTCTTCGGGAAATTGTAAGACAAAACAGAGCCAAATTTCAATTGCAATGTTTAAACTAAATCAATCAATTATTAGAAATCATCAAAAAGGCATTCTACGCAAGGATATTGTGCCGTTCAAAATCGATTCAAGATCTGGAATTTTTAATAAATGCTTAAAACGTCCGTTTCAAAAGTATCCCCACTAGCGCTCATATTCCGAAAATGGCACGGCCTTTACTTTTGTGTCAAATAAATAAGGGTTCTGAATCAACTTTTATAATAATCTTTCTAAACTATGGCAAATGTTTGTTTGCTTAATTTCTATTGAAAAGAAATTACAATACCTCAATCCTTGCACTTTCCTATGAATGCGGAAACCGCTCAATATGCACGAAGAAAGTCAATCGATCCCCACATTTTTCGCCGCACATGTTACATTTGAACTCATCGTCGCAGCTATGGTATCCCATGTGGATCGTATGCAGAACAGCATCACGGAAGTAGATTCCGCAGGATTTGCATTCGAAAGTGTCCTTAGGAGTCAGCCTGGAATTGGGATCTTCAGTGTGAGCATTGGGTAACGTTGAGTTGGAAATATTTGTCGAGTCTTTTTCTGACACTGAAGCCACGTCTTCCTCAATTTCTTTGGAAGTTTCTACCTCCATTGGCTGATTCGAGGTTTTGACAGTATCGGAAAAGTTGTCTAGCGCAAGTTTAGCTGATTGTAGATCGTATGGTCCTTCATTTTCAGGTTCAACTCCAGATGCATCAAACCTGAAAGCCCGACCCTTCCGTCGGTTTACTTTCGATGAGGATAAGACTGGAGTCGTAGTGATCTGATCAACGCGACTTGGAATGCTGGTTGCAGATGGAGTTTCGACGTTTCGAAATATGCTACAAAAATGAAAAATTACAAATTTTACATATCACGGATACGAATTGTTTCATTATCCCTACCGTCACGATCTGTTCTAGCCTGAGGCAATGTTCCGTTGAAGTTCTCAAGGGTTGGATGTTCCACGTGCAGCCCTCTTGAGTACACCTCGCTCCGACCGAGTCCTATACACAAACGATCGTCAATCAAAGCACGTTAAGAGGCAGAAAAGCACTTAAAATGTTCTAGACAGCCAAAACACGATCGCGAACTATCGATCACCACAAAAAGTACTTTTCTTTTTCTTCGCCGCCATGTGGCTGTCAAAATCCCAGGTTGTCACCTCGGACAAAACATCTGTGTGTGGAGTGGCACGCCATATGGCGGCAATGTGCCTCTCCAGTTGTCGCCAGTGGCATAGTTTTCTCGATGGCCACGGTGGAGGGGCATTTCCAGATGGCTATGTCTCGAAATGTGCCGGGGTTTGGGATTAATTCTATATTTCGAATATTTATATCCACGGATCTAAATATTTGGACAGAAAAAAAAATATTTTCTGCACAACGATATCCGCACGACAGATGAAGTCCGCTGGCACTTCGAGGACATATCCATCTGGCCGGTTGCAAGGGTTCGGGATCGGAATCACTTCGATTCCCGGGCGTAGGCGTCACATTACACATTCCCCCCCCCAAAATCGAAGTAATTACGATCCCGTCTCCTATATAAAAGGTCTTGGTTAGGGCCATGGCGGGTCGAAGGTCGGTTCCGAGGAATAGGCTACAACCATGTTCGTGAAGACTCGACAGGGACTATATAGTAGGGAGTCGGGTGTTATTCGGAGGTCTTCGTCTAGGCAAAGATTGGGGTACGCCAAGGTTTTTCGTGGGAAATAGTTGCACTTCATCGTCTAAGGTCTTTTGCGTGGTAAATTCCCAGGGTTTTACCAGTCATGTCCGCGATGAGGTATCGGGTGGGGCTTATCACTTGTAGGACTCGACACTTCACGAATTTCTTGTCTAGTTTGGCATTGTAATGGCGGGTGGCATCGCTCTGTCGGAAGTTTCGACGATATATCTCGTCGCCTACCTTAAAGCCAGAAGGATGAGATCGCAAGTTGTACCGCTCCTCTCCCATCCGTCTACTTTCTTCAATCTTCTCCCGCAGTTGATCTCGCAGAAGTTGGAGCTTTTCGTGTGGTTCTAGGACCACGATTGGGTCCTCTAGCGATTTCAGCTGTCGCAATAGCCGGTAAGCGCTCCCATGACAGATCATGTACTGGCCGAACACTGCGAAATACGGCGAAATGCCAGTAGTGGCGTGGTACGACGAGCGCAGCGCACTAGTGATGGCGGACAATTTGCGATCCCAGTCTTTCTGATTCGGGTGGACATAGGCGCGGATGGCCGCTATGAGCGTACGATTCAGTCGTTCGGATGCGTTGGCTTGTGGTGAATAGACGGCAGTTCGTTGGTGGATGATGCCGTACTTGGACATTAGGTCTCGGAATTTGCTGGAGGTGAACTGGACCCCATTGTCGGAGACAAGTTTCTCCGGAACTCCAAACATGTGAAAGACTCGGTTCTCCAAAAAGCTGATTATAGGTCCAGTGTGCATGTTACGTAGTGGTTCTATGATAGGGAATTTAGAGAGCTGGTCCAGGACCACGACAGCTCCCGTGTGACCCGAAGCAGATCGAGGGTAAGGACCGATAAGATCAATGTACAAGCGCTGGAACACGCGTTCGGGGACCTCAACCTTACCCATGGGTGGCCGAAGAATGGTGTTGGGCGCTTTAGTGCACTTGCATAGCTCACAAGAGGCTACGTACGCTTTTATCTGTTGTGCCATCTTAGGCCAAAAGAAACAGGTTTTCAACCGCCTAAGTGTACGACCGTATCCGCCGTGCGCACTTGTTGGGTGGTCATGAGCCCGTCTGATAAGATCAGTGGTTAATTCTTCGGGCACCCACAACTTCCACTGTTCTTCTTCTTGTATGGGGTCTCCGGATGCGTGTCCCATCCGTTTGTAAATAAATCCATCCGTCAACCGCAGTTCAGGAAGCTGGGACAGTTGATTCTGGATAGTGTGAATCAGTTGTGTGTAGGTTGCTGACTTGAAGGCAGGATGGTCCAAATCGATCAATTGGGGGCTGTCGTCCTCTTGGACCAACTCGGCTCCTTCAGGGGCGAACATTCTGGATAGGGTGTCGGGGACTACATGCTGGCTTCCTTTTCGGTGGCGAATTGTGAAGTCAAATGCCTGTAGTTTCAGTGCCCACCTGGCCAATCTGCCGTTGAGATCAGTCTGGCTCATGAGCCATTTCAGAGAAGCGTGATCCGTAACGATTGCAAAGGTGTGTCCCTCCACATAGGCTCGGAAGCGTTTCACTGCCAATACCGCCGCTAAACATTCCTGCTCGGAGACCGTGTAATTTCGCTGGGCTGGGTTCAGCTTGTGAGACATGAAGGCTATAGGTCTCTCCTCGCCGTCTTGTGCAACCTGGACTAAGACTGCTCCCACCCCATGTTGACTCGCGTCACAATGGATTGAGAACGGTTTGTCAAAGTCCGGGCTGTGCAGTACGGGGGCTGTAGTCAGACTCTTCTTTAGCTCTTCAAAGGCTCGCAAGCTGGGCTCTTCCCAGACGAATTTACGTCCCTTACGCAGCATGTCGGTCAAAGGAGTGGTTATGGTGGCATAGTCACGTACAAAACGCTGGTACCATCCGCATAAACCTAAGAATCGGCGTAACTGTTTGGTGGTCTTGGGTAGTGGAAAAACGTCAATCGTTTGAGTCTTTTCCGGATCGGTCTTGATATGGCCATGCCCAATGATGTGACCTAAATACTTCACCTCCGTCATCACAAACTGGCTCTTCCTTATGTTGATGGTTAATCTTGCCCTCCGGATGTGTAGAGCCACCTCCTGAAGCAGGTCGATGTGTTCATCGAAGGTCTCGGTTATAAGCAACAGATCGTCCAAGTAAACGAAAACTTGGTGCCGCAAATGAGGTGGTATCACCTTATCCATAAGGCGCGTCATTGTTTGGGGGGCATTACACAATCCGAATGGCATGGTCACGAATTGATATAGGGGCCGACCTGGGACTGTGAAGGCTGTTTTCTCCTTTGAACCGGGGTCTAAAGGAATTTGCCAGAAGGCGTCCTTGAGGTCTAAGCTCGTGATGAAATGGGCTTTAGGCAATCGACTCAAAATGCCTTCGATCAACGGTAGAGGATATGCGTCCTTGACTGTGACGGCGTTCAAGCGTCTGGCATCTAGGCATAACCGGACCTTGTTCGGCTTGACCACTAAGGTGACTGGGGAAGCCCACGCGCTCTGTGATTCTTCGATTACGCCTAATGCTAGCATTCGATCCACTTCGGCATATAACGATTTTTCCTTCGCCGGAGATATGGCGAAATGTCTCTGTTTTATGGGTTTAGCATCCCCCACGTCTATCGTGTGGAACACCAGGGCAGTCCTCCCGAGACCTTCTTTCTCATGCGATGGAAAAGCCGATATAGCCGAGTCTAGACGCAGTTGCTGATTTACATCTAGAGTATGTCGTAGTAAGTTAGTGGGTTGAGATTGGTCAGGAACGGTGGTGACGGACTCCAGGGTCGAACCGGAAAATAGTGCCGGGGCCAAGTTAAATTTTCGAACGAAATCCACTCCTAAATAAAGATTCTGGGTTAACTGAGGTATGATGAAAAATTCCATAGGTTTAGTTACTCCTTTAAAGGTGACATCCGTCATAATTTTTCCCACTACAGAGTGACGAGTTCCGTCCGCCGTGCTTAACCAGGAGGTGAAATGACGGATTTGGTCCGCGTGCTTTGCCAGTACCTCCCCTGCAAACTCGGCAGATATGCAATTCACACTGGCTCCCGTATCGACTAAGCCTGATACTCGTTTTTGCAGGAGGTGTACTGACGCATATGGCCGAACATCATCTCTCAATAATTCGTCTAAGTATATGTCCTTCAACACTTTCCTCGACTGCCTGACTTTTCTCCAGAAGCTCCGCATCTGACGCGTGGCTCGCTTGCTTCGCGGTGGGACATTTGTGGCCAACTCCTCATGGAAGATGCGCTGTCGAGTAGCCAAGTAATTCCGCAGCCTGACATGAAAAGGTTTTACATGCCAAGGAACTTTCGTCTCGCTATCATTTCCCTGCGCATTGGCATCGGCGAAGGACGGCGTCGGTTGTGGAACTTCGGGAGAATTGTGGTTAGCGGTGCGAGTCAGCAGAATTGGAGTCATGTTGGAAGCTGGGTCCTGACTAGTGATGGGGTCTGGATTGGTTCGTCCGGGGTTTAGGAGTGCCGACGGGTGGTCGCGGCACTCGGTGGCAAGTTTTTTCGCCCTTTGCAATTTGCACAGTCAGGTGCGTATGTGTCGGCCTTCCCGCAGCGGTAGCAGAAAAGCGTCGGCTCCGCTGGACATGCATAGAACCGGTGTCCCGGTTGTCGGCAATTCCAACAGACCGTCGGGCTTGTAATTGCTTCAAGGGAGGGTCGATCCATCAATGCTGGGTCCTCAAGCTCCGGTGGTGCTCCGCTCCTCGGTACTGGTACTGGATCAGCAAGCAGGTGGTCTGCTGCCATCAACTCCGCGGTGTGATGATTTCGGGGATTTGGTCCCGTTATGCGAGGTTGTGGACGGAAGGTACCTCGTCGCTCATCCAAGTGTTCTTGTCTACGGGCATGGAGGCGCAATCCCTGTATGGTGTTGATGGGAAAATGTAGAAGGCTGTTCTGGAGATCCCAGCGCATGTTCTCTCTGATAATTTCTACCAGTTCGTCCTCGGGCATGGTATTTCGCAAGCGAGTGCTCAATCTCACTATACTTGTGTAGTACTGGTCGAACGGTTCGTGAGCGCCTTGTTTCCGTTTCTTTATTTGCTCCCTTAGCTCTCTCTCAGTGAAGCCATCCTCAAATCGATTGCGGAAGGCTGCACTGAAAGAGTGCCAAGTGGGACGTGGCGTTGACTCTTTAAAGCTCCAGTACCAGTCGGCGTTCAGCGTCGCCGCTGAACAAAAGATGTGCATGCCGGAGGAAGGCCGAGGAATCACCTCCCAGGGTGCTGGATACCAACGCCTGAATCCGGAAAAGGAACCGGTCCGCCGATATCATATCGTTGAACCCTGTAAAGTTCAGGCGCCAACTCTCCATGATACGAGGCGTCGGGTCTCGAAAAAGTGCCAATGCGTTCCCGGGGGGAATCACATCCTCGATTGACCTGTTGTACTGAACTGCCTCGGGGGCTGGAGGTACCAACGGAGGTCCGGTACTGTGTCGCGGTCTGTATTCGGGAGCTCTGGGATCCATTCCCGAGTTCCTTGGAGGTGGAACCCATTGCTCGGATTGTCGGGAGTGGGGCATCGCCACACTGGGATTTGGCTCCCAGCCAAGCGGAGTTCTCACGCGGCTGGGTGGTTGGCTCAACGGGAGATTCTGGATCTTTCCCTCCAGGTTGCCAATCCTCTCCGACATATCTCTCATCAACACCACGAGGGTGTCAATGGAGTGAGCGGAAGGCATGGGTGTCTCCTCGGACACGACACTTGCGGCCGGAACTTCACCGCCTACGGCTCCTTGCATACCAATCATCTTCACAAAATTAACGTTCCCTTCCATTTTAATCTTTGTAGTATTGATTCCAATTTATCATTCCTAACAATTATTTAAAACTATCGAGCTTAAATTAAATTTTTAAATCTTTAAATATGACTAAAACTTAAGACTAAATCAGTGGCCGAAAGTGGCGAGCTATAAGTTAAGTGGGAAAAAAAATGTATTTAAAGTATACTTTCCTTTTCAGTGGTCGACTCCTCCAACGGGAAAAGAGAGTGCGTGGTAATCTGCCGAAGAAAGGGTGCTTTTGGTCGATTTACGAAAATTACCCCATAACCCACATACATTATAAAAAAACCGTCTCTAAACTACGTTAAAGTGACTCGACGAGACAAGTGGTAGAGCTACCGTAACGACTTTGTACGCGGTCAAAATTCCCGACGCGTGGAAGCATTCCGGGCTTCGCAACTCCAGCATACGCCACCGAACGTTGAACCGATACCACTCGTCTAACACGCATAAGAAATAGTTAGAATCCTTCCGCGACATAAAGGCAAGGTAGCCTTCTATTTTCTTGAGAGTCCATGCTGATAGGTAAACCCATCAGACTGGCAGTTCCATCAAGAAAATAGAAGGTCCTTACAGGGGTTAACCTGGGACAACACATCGGAAGGAATCTGTCGCGAGAAAAAAAAAATCAAACAAAGGAGAGCGGAAGCTACAACTCACGTGAAGCGACTTCGAATGTGTATCACACAACTCCACTGCTCCTGATAGTGGGACTCGAGTACCAAAGTACCTTACATCCTCCGTAAAGGACCAACTCGTCCGAAGACGCGAAGTTCTTTCCCCCTTAGGATGTTTTTGGCCCCACGTTGGGCGCCATTTGTAATGATTTTCTACTTTCAGATCGAACGCGGAACCGACCTCTCATCGGTTCTAGACGTTAAGTCTGAGTAGTGCCAACGGATGGTACCAACAGGTCAACCAATCCGTGCACCGTAACCCATTCACGCGGTGACTGCTTGTCGGCCAGCTAGTTCGGAGAGGATTTCGGTCGCGGGTCTCCGAATGGATTACGCTCAATTACAATATTTCAGTCACCTGAACTTGCCCGTTTTCCAAACGCGTCAACAATTACTCATCCAGAACGAGAAACCTACATTACGTTAATTCTGGATGTGATCTATCCACAGATCTCAAATCAAAAACGCTACAAAATCCCATAGGCGCGTTACCGATTCACCGACGCGATACCGAAAAATATGCTACTCGAACTTAAACCGAAGAAAACTACGCTAAAGAAATGACGAAACAATCAAAGGTACCGCGTACCGCGCGCGACGCGAAACCGACTTCAGCGGATTTGTCGAAACCCTAACCTCGCGACGGCATACCTACCCTGCACTTCCCTTTCACGCTGAAAAAGAACGAGCCACTGAAAAGGAAAGTCGTGTGTTATCTAGCAATTCATTTTTTTATTCATTAAATTTTCTTCAAGTTAAATTGTTGTCTCGAAAACATACGCACAAGATAATGATTACAGTCTTTTCTTCATTAAAATTCTTACATGAATAAACAAAAATTAAAAAAAATGTATAGAAATATGCCTTGCTAAGAAATCTTAAATCAAATTTAGTTTATTCATAGAAACATTTACTTTTAAGTGCGAAAAATAATTGAATGTTAAATGAAAAATTACTTCCTCAAATAAACACTATTCTGTGCATTTCAAAATGCTATTTAAAATCCTCTACTCATTGCAAAGCCTGTATAATAATGCGTTACGTTCATTCGACGGCACAAAATTCGTTTCCTACGTGCAATTTTCATCAGCGTTTAAAAAGGTTTAACTTTCCACATTAACGCTAGGAGCATCGCAGTCTCCATTTTCGATAAATTTACTATTTTATCGCTGTTATCGTCATATTTATTTTTTTTTTTTGGTAACTAATCGCAACAAAAAAAGTAAAATCTTTATTTCCTTTCTTTATCAAATTAAAAATCAAATATCTTTATCCGGAGCGCATTCAAGAACAAGCAAAAAGGAAAAGAAAAGAAAGTAGAAACTAACTAAGCGCGATTATGCCATATCACAAAAATGTTGTGCCTTTATCTAAGAACATGACAAAACGTAATAAAATATTTTTAATATAAAAAAATGTAAAAATGTGTGTGGTTTGTTTGTGCAACTACTGTTTATCATTCTTTTCTTATAAGAACAGACTAATAAATTACACAAGCAATTTATCTTTCAACCCTGAAATGATTCCATTTCCCTACTAAAATACTAGTTTCATTAGTACTGCAAGATTGAAATTATAATAAACCGCTCAATCTATCAAATACGACAATGGATACCAATTTAAAAGCTAAACATCCTTAGAAATAAATTTGCAACATACACTAGTATTATAGGTAGCATTTTGAACTTAACTGAATTAATAATTATTCATACGTACTTAAAAATATTTCTTACCCATAAAGTTTCGTAAAATTTTAAATTTTATGGCAAAAGATTTGAATGATTTAGATTTAGATTCTTAGCTGATTTCCAGTGCGAGTATTTATTCATTAGAGTATCTGAGAGCAATTTTGAAGAAGTCGAAAACATAAGCAAGGGGGCCGCTAAGCATTTATTAAAATTGTCGACGGGCTTGTATCAGATTGCAAACCAAGTTGAAAGAAATTATTTAAAGAGAATTACAGTTTGTTATGAAATACAATTAAATCTCTTCGGGAAATTGTAAGACAAAACAGAGCCAAATTTCAATTGCAATGTTTAAACTAAATCAATCAATTATTAGAAATCATCAAAAAGGCATTCTACGCAAGGATATTGTGCCGTTCAAAATCGATTCAAGATCTGGAATTTTTAATAAATGCTTAAAACGTCCGTTTCAAAAGTATCCCCACTAGCGCTCATATTCCGAAAATGGCACGGCCTTTACTTTTGTGTCAAATAAATAAGGGTTCTGAATCAACTTTTATAATAATCTTTCTAAACTATGGCAAATGTTTGTTTGCTTAATTTCTATTGAAAAGAAATTACAATACCTCAATCCTTGCACTTTCCTATGAATGCGGAAACCGCTCAATATGCACGAAGAAAGTCAATCGATCCCCACATTTTTCGCCGCACATGTTACATTTGAACTCATCGTCGCAGCTATGGTATCCCATGTGGATCGTATGCAGAACAGCATCACGGAAGTAGATTCCGCAGGATTTGCATTCGAAAGTGTCCTTAGGAGTCAGCCTGGAATTGGGATCTTCAGTGTGAGCATTGGGTAACGTTGAGTTGGAAATATTTGTCGAGTCTTTTTCTGACACTGAAGCCACGTCTTCCTCAATTTCTTTGGAAGTTTCTACCTCCATTGGCTGATTCGAGGTTTTGACAGTATCGGAAAAGTTGTCTAGCGCAAGTTTAGCTGATTGTAGATCGTATGGTCCTTCATTTTCAGGTTCAACTCCAGATGCATCAAACCTGAAAGCCCGACCCTTCCGTCGGTTTACTTTCGATGAGGATAAGACTGGAGTCGTAGTGATCTGATCAACGCGACTTGGAATGCTGGTTGCAGATGGAGTTTCGACGTTTCGAAATATGCTACAAAAATGAAAAATTACAAATTTTACATATCACGGATACGAATTGTTTCATTATCCCTACCGTCACGATCTGTTCTAGCCTGAGGCAATGTTCCGTTGAAGTTCTCAAGGGTTGGATGTTCCACGTGCAGCCCTCTTGAGTACACCTCGCTCCGACCGAGTCCTATACACAAACGATCGTCAATCAAAGCACGTTAAGAGGCAGAAAAGCACTTAAAATGTTCTAGACAGCCAAAACACGATCGCGAACTATCGATCACCACAAAAAGTACTTTTCTTTTTCTTCGCCGCCATGTGGCTGTCAAAATCCCAGGTTGTCACCTCGGACAAAACATCTGTGTGTGGAGTGGCACGCCATATGGCGGCAATGTGCCTCTCCAGTTGTCGCCAGTGGCATAGTTTTCTCGATGGCCACGGTGGAGGGGCATTTCCAGATGGCTATGTCTCGAAATGTGCCGGGGTTTGGGATTAATTCTATATTTCGAATATTTATATCCACGGATCTAAATATTTGGACAGAAAAAAAAATATTTTCTGCACAACGATATCCGCACGACAGATGAAGTCCGCTGGCACTTCGAGGACATATCCATCTGGCCGGTTGCAAGGGTTCGGGATCGGAATCACTTCGATTCCCGGGCGTAGGCGTCACATTACACAATGCATCCTTAACCGTTTGCTTTTGAGCTAAACGCACGGCTTTTTGCAATTCCGAGTCCTTTAGTGATTTATGCGAGCGGCTGCTTCAAACTGGGTTTTGTAAATAGTCCAGTGTAATAATCGAGGAGCTATGGCTCTAAAAGCCAGCGCTGCCACCGTCACACAGCACAACTCCACGTCGTGGTTTGTGGCATTTTGTCGTAAATTTTCGAATCATTGCTAAATAGTTGGTGCGGTAATAATTGAAGAGTAGCAGTAATTTTACATTTAGGACTCTGAGTGCATCGCGTGTCTGACTAAATCGCAAGTAGATTAGGAAGCGGAATCTGTATTGGCATCTCGTCTTTTCAGGCGACACGACATAAAGTATAGTGCGGCAATTCTCCACAAGTTTTGCTATCAACTTGTAATTAAATTAATCAATTTAATTAGGAAAGAGAAAGGCAAATTTAATGAGAACAAACCGTAAAAATAATTATATCTATATGAAAAAAAAATGAATAAAAACTAATCCGAAATATGAAAGAAAAGAAGAAAAAAATATGAATTATTTTAGTTTGTTATGTTTTCACTACTCATTTATTCGAGACGTTTGAATTTATTCACCTTCTTTTTATTTAAATTGCTGTTAATTTTTAACTTTCATATCATAATTTTCATATAAATACACCTATAAATATAAAAATGTAACTATTGAAAAGAAAGCACATGGTATTTTAATTTAATGAAAGTATCTAGAGAGAAATCTGTTATTTTGCGCTCATCCATTCGGATGGGAAATATTTGATCGTTGATTAGTTAACTGAGTAATTGAAAGATAGTCATAACAAACAAAAGTCCACTTGTTCGCGAGGCAAATGTATCGTGTAGGTCTTCATTTTGTTTTCGTTCGTATAAGAAGGACTGCTGCTCCGTAATCATGACTGCCTGCACGGTATCATGTGGGAGAAACAATCACATGAACAGCAAATCACGAAATCTAGTCAAATCAAAAACTTTACATGCCATTTTGACGGTGATCTGTGCATGCAGTAGTGATGCATGCAACGCGACAATGCAGTTCCAAAATCGTTTGAGCCGATCAATTTTCCATTAACCCCAATTAGATAATGCGGACATTAAAAACTACGACATTCATTAAAGTAGTCAATCGTTAAAATTAGTACCGTAATTCAAAATCAAAACTTGGAAAAATGATCATGTAAAAACAACTTTTAATCTCGTACGAAATATATACGAAGACAAGTAAAATGCAATTAAATTACAATCAACTTTAATTAGAAAAATTGCATACATCTGCTCGCATATAGAACAAGTAATAGAGAAACAGGCACTTATCGATATCCGGGTGCTGTGTCTTGATTCTAATAGTCAAAAAATCACAAACGATGAATTCGATTCAGATCAGGCAATCACGATTGGTGTTGATTTAAAATCCAAGCTGATCAACGTCGATGAGAATAACGTAAAGCGAGCAATTTGGGATTCGGAGGCGAGGAACGATTTCGCACTCCAATACCAAGCGATTACCGTGATGCGCGAGGAGCAATACTTGTCTATGATGTGAAGAAACGGAGTACATTTCTAAAATTAGATTCATGGCTGCATGAGTTGGAAATTTATGAAAGGAAAACGGAACAAATGGTGAAGATAACAGAGCAGATGGGGAGGGAATTTGCGCGCGCGGAAGATCTCGAGGAGTCGAGTTGGAACTGCGAACGCGTGCGGTCGCGAAGAGATGAGATTTTAATAATTATCATTATATTTGCAAAAGGTTTAAACTCAATGAAATTTTGTTCCGTTTGTTCGGCTCTTACAAATTTAAATTGTGGCATGAGATCAAATCGAACTAAGTTAAAGAAAACATTGAAATTTTGTGTTGCAGTTCTGATCGCTGTTGGGGTTATTTGATAAGAAAAGTCACACATACCGGGTGAACGAAGACGCTGCCGTTCGTGAGAACACTTGTGTGTTTAACAAAGTTTTGTGCCAAAAATAAACTGAAATCTAGTTCGCTGTGATATTTACAAATCAAGCTGAAAAACAGTTAGAAATTTTCTGCGAACTTGATTTTTGCAAGTCGTGCTTAGATAATAAAAAGTTCCGCAATCCTGCGCCCCTTTAGTGCATACAAATTTTTCAACTGGGGAGCGCGACGACATTTTTTGTTGTGTGTGTGTAGTGGATATGTGTGTATTCTACCTTGTTGTGCTTCGCTCCATCGACTGATTCGCTTAGTCTAGCTCCAAGAGTACAACAAAAAGTTTTTCGTTCGAAGAAAATTTGGTGTCCCGTCTAGCGAAATTGTTTATATGGTGCATACGGAGTAGATTAATTTTTCTACATAATTGACATTGTTGCATATTGTCGCGCTGCATAATTGAAGTGGTTGGATCGCGCGGAACCCAGCAAAAGCATTTGTTTGACGCAAAATTCATAAAGAAAGTTGAAACGTCGTCGCGGCGCAATTGTTAATTGAATGGAAGAAGAATGAAAATGTGGTGAAAATTGGCGGAGGAAGCCCTGAAATCTGATCCCCCGTCTCCTGTACCTGCCTATAAAGCTAAATTACGGACATTTTTTTTTGTTGATACACGAATTGATTCTAAACGATTGCTCGCGGAATATTTATATTAAACCTATTGGCTTTACACTGCATAGATTCAGAATAATTGTTAAGATTGATGAATATGATAATTCTTTTTTTTGTGTGTGTCTAATGTACAGCAATGTAGAGGATACCTGCACCCATCGAGCGCTCGACGGAACATGCAGGTGAGTACCGTTTAAGTTAACTAAATTATTGAAACCTTTTTATTATAAAATTTAACTATAAAATTTAATCATCACCTACCTAAATTATTGAAACATTTTTATTATAAAATTTAACTATAAAATTTAATCATCACCTACCTAAATTATTGAAACATTTTTATTATAAAATTCCATCATAAAATTTAATCGTCACCACAATTTTTTTTTTCTTATACATTTTCCGTCATACGTATTACATGCACATTAGAGTAAACTCACCTAGAGATCGGATGAATTATTATTGTATATTACAGTATACTTTTTTTTCTCGTTGAAGAATAAAAGAATGGATTAACACGGTACCCGATGGTCTTTCCCTTCTCCAACTTTTAACCGGGTATCGGACCCAGTACGGTGGCAGGCTTCCACCTCAAAACATGAGCCAGCCGCCGGGTACTCGCTAATTCCTTTTTCTGTTTCAGGTGACGTCTTGGGTTGAGTGGCCCAAGCAGAGTGCCTTTTTATGGCATAGATTTATGCAATCCGATTGTATAATCCTATGACATAAATTGGTCACCGGGGTACTCCCCTTCTGATGGGAAGGTTCATACAATTCAAGTTGTATGAGTTTTCCACTCAGAAGAGGAATACCTGGCCACTTCAACAAGCTATCTATGGATTTATTCCGGTTGGGTGGGTATGAAGGGGCTCCACCACCACCCGGTTGCCCCTCTTTCATTTGTGGGCCATGAACTTCGTTGGGTAATGACGAGGTCACCCCAGTTCGCCTTTCTTTTCAGGTTCCACTTGTTCTCGTAACAAGTTACATCTCCCTCGGTGAGGTTATCTACAATTCTTGCGACTCCGGTCGCCTTTTGAGCTATCGACCAATTCGTGAATGCGAAATTTTTTTGTAGTGGGTCCTCGTGCTGGGGAAATGAACCCGCCCCACGACACCGCAATGCTAGCCTGCCAGCGCATTCACGCGTCTCCAGACGAAGGCATTCTCGGCAGATACCTCCATCTTCTTCTGCCGGGGCAGCATACCATCGCTGCAGTCCTTTACGGACTTTATGGAAACTCTTTTATTCACTACACCAGACCGTTTGCCCGTCGAATATTGGTACTTGCACATTTCTAGATGAGCTTTGCGCTGCGGTTATAAGTGGGGCTGGTGAGGCGGTTACTACTGCCTTCGCTGCTTCCAAGACCTTTTTCACTTTTTCCATCTCATGGTTGATTCTCTCCTCGACCTGGCTGATCTCAAGGTTGATTCTCTCCTCGACCTGGTATACCTTTTCCTCGACGCATTTAATTTGGCTGTTGAGACTACTGAGTTCCGCTTTTATTTCGGTAGACTGTTTTTCCAGCTTCTGTGTGATGTCTGCCTTGATTTCGAACGCTTGTTGGTCTAGCTTCGCTGATTGTTCATTTAGCTTCGCAGTTAAATTGGATGACTGTTGTCGCTGCTCTTGCTGCATCAGCATCATCATTTGCATCAGCGCATTTTCTGGTTCCTTTGGTTTTGGTGTTTCGGCTTCACCACCTTCTGCGCCTTTTTCTGCATCTGAGAGCTCACCCGAATCCAGATTCACGCCTTCCGACTCGATCGCATCACGCAAGCGTGCAATCAGTATGGCCTTTGTACCTTGTGTAGCCAGATTTCGTTGTTCCAACTCCTCTTTGAGCTCCGATATGCTCAATTGATTAATTTTTAGATGTAAATTTCCTGGCATTTTTATTGTTTCGGCTATTTTTCCACGTTAATTTTCACAATTGTGCACTTTAAAATTGTTTAAACGTTTTCACTTCCAAAATTTTAATCTCACTTCTCGACACCACTGTCGCGTGTTTTTGGTTCGCGGCCAATAATTTCATGTTCCGGGAAAGTGAAAACGCAATGTCTTTTAAATTAAATTAAAAGAGTTTATTTAATTCGTTAAAAATGCACAATCACTTTACTAACAATTTCACAACTTTAATTTTCACTATTAAAATTCTAACTTCCACTTGTCCATAAATTTCTATCGCAATTGTCTTCCGAAATTACTTCACAATCACGAAAATCACTTTTCTATTACTCGAACAATATCGCTTCCTACACACTATCGCAGTTCTTATCGCGGTCGAATGAATGATTCCCCCCATTCATTCAGCTCGCCTTTATATAGGGTGTCTAATCATTCAGCTCAGTTCTCGTACATTGATGAATAAGCGGGAACATTCCAGCAGCGTAATGAATGGAGCAGTGACTCACTTTCAGATGTTGATAATGCTTGTTAGGTTCTCGTGGTTTCGAGTAAAGTCGTTTTGTTGATGTTCTTAATTGTTGTGAATACAATTGCGACAGTAGATCGCAGAATTATTTGTACATGTAACACTGCCCCCACCTCAGTTCTTTTCGCCCCGAAAAGATGTGTCGCTATTTGTAGTCAATTCTCCCTGGGTGTAATATGGGGCAAGACGGTCCAGATGCACGATTTTCATTTTAGCTGTCGGCTTACGATGTTCCTGTATTCGGTATACGACGTCGTTGATTCGCTTTGTAACTCGGTATGGTCCCTCCGAATTATGTTGCAACTTTGGAGACCTACCCTTTCGCCGTTGCGGGTTATATAGCCACACCAAGTCATCTTGCTGGAAGCCAGTAGAATTAGCCTTTAGATCATACCTGGTCTTCATGCGGGCAGTAGCCGATTCGAGGTTTTTCGCACTGTCCGATGTATCTGGTTCAACCGTTGTCTTAGATCACTTGCGTACTCCGAGATCGTTTTGGGTTTCTCAGGGGGTGTTACGAACTTTATATCGGCTGGCAGACGAATAGTCTTTCCAAAAATGACTTTGGCTGAGGCTTGGCCCGTCGATGCATGTTCGGCAGCTCTCTACGCCATTAAAAATAGTGGGATATGTCGGTCCCAGTCCCTTTGGTTCTCGTCAACCATTTTGGCCAGGTGTTTATTGAGCGTGCCGTTCAAACGTTCGACCATTCCATCGGATTGGGGATGCAGCGGTGTTGTCCTCATTTTCCGTATTCCCAGCAGCTCGCTCATTTCGCTAAAAACTAGTGACTCAAAGTTTCGGCCTTGATCCGAATGTAGTTCGCAAGGTAGACCGTACCTACTGACCCAATTTAACACTAGCTGTTCAGCTACAGTAGTTGCTTCCTGGTTGGGAATGGGGTAGACCTCGGGCCACTTGCTGAAATAATCGGCTACAACCAGCGTGTATCGATTTCCCCATTCAGATTCAGGAAAGGGACCTGCGATGTCAACAGCAATCCTTTCAAACGGTACCCCCACGTTATAGGTTTGCATTTGTCCTCTCAGTCGTCGCTTTGGGCCTTTGACGGAAGCGCAAATTGTGCATCTGCGGCACCAGTCCTCTACGTCTTCTCGAGCGTTGAGCCAGTAGAACCTTTCCCGCAATTTCGCTAAGGTCTTGTTAACACCAAGGTGGCCTCCCGAGAATCCTTCATGCATTTCCATGCATTTCCTTAACCACATCGTGGATTCGGCTTTTGGGTAGTAAAGTTTGCATCCTATAGGAGCTGCCATCCGCCGTTTCCCATTTCCGCTTGAGTACGCCACCCTCCACCTGAAGGGAGTTCCATTGTGCCCAATAGCTTTTCAGGGTTGCGCCATGCATTGAAACGTCCTTCCACTCAGGCCGCCCAGTCGTCTCCTTCCATACGAGCAATGGTCCGATGTCTTCATCGGCTAACTGGGCATTTCGAATCTCCTCCGGTGACCAACCTTCATCGAATTCGGCCGTTATCAATCGCAGATCAACGGGCGGTTCCTTTTCCTCAATCCGTCGGCAATGCTTGCAGTTAGCTGGACATGGACGGCGGGATAGGGCGTCAGCATTTCCATGAACTCCGGCCTTCCGATGAACAATTTCGTAGTCGTATGACTGCAATCTTTCGATCCATCTCGCAACTTGTCCCTCGGGGTTTTTGAAGTTGAGCAGCCATCTCAGTGATGCATGGTCCGTTCGAAGAACAAATTTCTGGCCATATAGGTACTTGTGGAACTGCTTGGTGGCCTCTATTATAGCCAATAGCTCCTTCCTGGTCACGCAGTAGTTCCTCTCACTTTTTGAAAGAACTCGACTGTAATACGAGAGGACTCTTTCTTCGCCATCGATCTGCTGGGAGAGTACAGCTCCAATACCGCCGTTGCTTGCATCGGTGTCAACTACAAACATTTTTCCGGGTTTCGGATATGCCAGCACGGATGATTCACACAGCTTTTCCTTCAGGGTCTCAAAGGCTGTCTGGCATTGTTCATTCCAGACATACGGACGATTTTTGCCGGTTAGCTGATGGAGACACTTAGCTATTTTGGCAAAGTCTTTGACGAATCTTCGATAGTAGGTTGACAGACACAGAAAACTTCGTAGTTGGCGCTTGTTGTTTGGTGTTGGCCAGCTTTTTACGGCTTCAATTTTCCCAGGGTCTGTTTTGACCCCTTCGGCTGATACGACGTGTCCCAGGTATTTTACTTCAGCTGCGGAAAGGGTACACTTGTCGGGACTAAGTTTCAAATTCGCCAGCCGCAATCGGGAGAAAACCTCTTCTAAGTTCCGCACATGCTCTTCGAACGTTCTCCCTCCTGACGATGATGTCATCTAGGTACACTAAGCGCGTTTTCCAGGTTAGACCACGTAGCACGTATTCCATCAAGCGTTCGAAAGTGGCTGGAGCATTGCAAAGCCCAAACGGCATCACCACAAATTGCCACAATCCGGTCCCAACTGAAAATGCGGTCTTCTCTCGGTCCTTCTTGTCGATTTCTACCTGCCAGTAGCCACTCTTGAGATCGAGTGTAGAAAACCATTTTGCGTCGGCTAAAGTGTCCATGATGTCATCGATGCGTGGAAGCGGGTAACTATCTTTCTTAGTGACGTCGTTAAGCTGCCTATAGTCGACACAAAAACGAGTGCTACCATCCTTTTTCTTTACTAGAACTACAGGCGCGGCCCATAGACTGACAGAAGGTTCAATAACGCCTTGTTTTTCCATGTCCGTGATCAGCGCGCTCACTTCTCCTTGTTTGGCTATAGGAAGAAGTCTCGGTGCTTGTCGAATCGGCTTGGCTCCCTGTGTATCTATGACGTGAGTTACCATACTCGTTCGGCCTTGTTCTGTTGAGAAGATGTCACTGTACTTGGTGACCAGATCAGAGGCTCGTTTGAATAGCTGCACTGGCAATTTGACTTGCTTCAATATGGCAGACGTGGATTCCCGGGCTTTGTCTGTGTCTTGCCTCCGTTTCCAATGATGGTCGTGAGTGGCTTCCGAAGAGGTAATGGTGGAAACAGGCTGGCAGCTGCCGATGACTTCTCCCGCTTTGATGCTCGTGGTTGAGTCTGCGGTGTTAAGGACTCTAACTGGCACATATCCGTTCCTTAAAGATCTTACAAGGCTTCGTCCTATAATCAAACTACGCAATGCCGATGTCTTCGTTGGCTCTATCAGATAAGATCGCTGGTCTTCAGAATCACCATCAAGCTTGGCCCATACAATGTTTTCGGAAGAATTCGGTACATCAGTGTCAATACATACCACTACATTCATCTTGGGAATTTGGACGCTGGGATCCTCCATCAGTACTTCTACATTCTGCCATTTCAATACACGTTTGCCCAAATCCAACGTGATTCTCGTACATTGGTAAATTAGCGGGAACATTCCAGCATGAATGAATGGAGCAGTGACTCACTTTCAGATGTTGATAATGCTTGTTAGATTCTCGTGGTTTCGAGTAAATTCGTTTTGTTGATGTTCTTAATTGTTGTGAATACAATTGCGACAGTAGCTCGCAGAATTATTTGTACATGTAACAATATATATATATATATATAGATATATATATATATATATATATATATATATATATATATATATATCTATATCTATATCTATATATATATATAGATATATACATATATATATATATATATATATATATATATATATATATATATATATATATACAGGTATATATATATATATAGATATATTTATATGCATATATATTTATATATATATATATATATATATATATATATATATATATATATATATATACAGGTATATGTATATAGAGATATATTTATATGTATATATATATATATATATATATATATATATATATATATATATATATATATCTATATATATATATATATATATATATATATATATATATAATTATATATCTATATATATATACATATACATATATATATAGATATATATATACAGATATATATATATATATATATATATATATATATATATATATGTATATATATATATATATATATATATATATATATATATATATATATATATTTATAGATATATTTAAAGATATATATATATATATATATATTGTTACATGTACCAATAATTACATGTACAAATAATTCTGCGAGCTGCTGTCGCAATTGTTTTCATAATCAACGTCAAGAAATGAATTTACTCGAACCCACGAGAACCCAACAAGCATGATCAACATCTGCAAGTGACGTCACTCCATTCATTAATTTGCTCGAATCTACCAGGTACCTCTCGGTAGAACATTCGATAATGTACGAGAAATGGGTGAATAGGTAGAGACCCTATATAAAGGCGAGCTGAATGAATGGGGGGATTCATTCATTACAACCGCGTTAGAAAACTGCGATATAGTGGAACGCGAAGTAAAGACGATTGATTGTTTGAGTGCGAAGTGATTTAGAAGACAATTGCGATAAGAAATTTATGGACAAGTGTTAGATTTTTTTTTGCATAGTGAAAATTAAAATTAGTGAAAGTGTTAAATTGTTAAATTGTTTATTGTGAATTTTTGTAATTAAATAAATTCTTTTAACTTAAATTAAAAGACATTGCGTTTTCACTTTCCCGGAACATTAAAATTATTGGCCGCGAACCAATAACACGCGACAATATATATATATATATATATATATATATATATATATATATATATATATATATATATATATATATATATATATATATATATGTATATATATATATATATATATATATATATATATGTATATATATATCTGTATATATATATATATATATATATATATATATATATATATATATATATATATATATATATATATATATGTGGCGGACCAGCCACTCATCCGATCCTCGACTGCCACAAACGCAGCCAATACTCCGCAACGCCTCATCGACGGACCGACAGACATGCAGCCCCCGACTGCCACGGACGCATCACCCATTTGGGTTGTATTCGTGCTCAACCGA
>OZ017739.1:186767477-186772477 GCA_963969285.1 Odontomyia ornata
ATTTTTAAAAGAACATAAAGCAAATTCCAAACAATAAAACTATAAAAAACTTAATGGCCCGAATGGCTCTCTAAATTTATACGTTATCAGTTAAACACATTTAATGAAAAAATTACACTAGCAAATTTAAATTAATTAAGATTATTACATATTTTTTGATTCAATTAGAAAAAGGAGAAAAAACCAACCAGCATTATTCAAAAATTACTTATATTATTACCACAACAATGAACTTATATCCTATAACTAATATGTTACACCCTAATTTAAATAAGTTCAATCAAAAAAAAAAAAAACGTTACCTTATATTGAAACCTATACCTAATTTATAATACAAATAAACAACAACACTAGATGTAGCAATAATGAGATGAATCTAAAAAACTAAGTAACGAGAAAAAGCATAAAAACAGAAAAAACACGAATAATTTAGACATTGTCATTCAGCCACCAATACCTAGATTGCTCCATCTCAGCTTGACCAGCCTCAGCGAATCTAGCAAATGAGTATCTCCATTGAAATTGTTGGTCTCGTGAACTCAAATTCGGAGGATATTTTATCTTCTTATCGGTGGCCCGTCTATATATGTGATATATGATTGGGACGCCGTCAGAATCAAAAACATATCGATTCATGTCCAAATACACGAATGCTTCTGGAGGAACGAAGCCAGTAGCGAGGCAAGTCACAATATACCCGTCTGTAGGGTGGAACGGCTGTGAAATCCACGGGTTTTCACTCACAGTTACCGATCTTGCGATATGATTCCGAAGAATATGAAGATATCGACTCTTGTCACTTGAGTGGTTTGATAAATTTTTCTATTCGATATATAGTGCTTCCAATCTGTCTCAGGCTTTCTGTACAAACCAGTACAAGCACGAAGACATTTCCTTTCGAAAACTCTTAATCTTTCCATTGTACTAGCACTCTGATTGTACCAGATCTGGCATCCGTATGTCAAAACTGGCCTAACCAGTGTCTTGTAACAAATAACTTTGACTTTTTGATCAATGTATCTGGAATGAAAGAGTCGCCGAAGAGCCATGACTACTTTTAGTGCTTTACTGAGCATGATTTTGACAAGTTCAATATTGTACAGATACTGATCGAGATGAACACCGAGGTATCGAACACAGGATTTATGTGGAACCCGTTCTGAACTACCCTCACCAGCCATAATGTGGAAATCCTTGCAATTACGTTTCAGGTCTTGACTGGCCCCCTGCAGCGTTGTCTGGAACAAAATTGTTTCGCACTTCTGCACACTGATTTTCATTCGCCAATTGTCGGTGTAGAGCTGCACATCATTAAACATTTTTTGGAGATTGCTCTGAACTATTGTAGCTTTTCGGTCTGCCGTATAGATGATCAGATCATCAGCAAACGCTACCAATGATCGCGTTGGCGAGACATTAAAATCAAAGATGTTCAATAGCTTGCGAATGAAGATTGAGAAAAGCAGGGGCGCAGTAACTGTTCCCTGCTGTAGACCATTCAAGACCTTGAACTCGCGCATTGTTGTCAGATTTCCATCAGTTACAACAAATGATTTCCCGTATAACATATTGCACATCATGGCGACAAGGTGTCTGGGGAACCTGTCCTGAAGAAGTTTGAAAACTAGTCAATCTAACCACACCGTATCGAAGGCTTTCTCGATATCAATGAGACATGCTCCAGCACATTCTTTGTTGTTTAGTTTCCAACAGATGTCTGAGGTTACTTTTGTTATTGCATGTATGGTCGAATGCCTGGCACGAAAACCAAATTGGCAATTCGGCATCAACTCATATTTCTCAATGTGGGCGTTTAATGCTCTGTTGAGTATCACTCGAACACCTTGCTGATGTTAGGCAGCAAGCCGATTGGGCGATAGCTTTTAGGGCATGAAGATTCTTTTCCTTTCTTCAAGATCGGAAATACCTTAGCCATTTTCCACTCATTTGGGAAATATGAATTGTTCAACATGTTGTTGAACAATATGCAATAATTCCTAATAGCAGCCTCAGGTAAATGGCGGAGAACTATATTTGGAATACCATCAGTACCACATGATTTTTTGTTGTTTATTCTGCGAAATATGAAACACAAGTCTTCATAGCTGACAAAATAATCAATAAGATTCAAGCTCGGTATGAGGTCAGATGTTAATGTTTCATTGAAATGAAGAATTGATTGGCCGTTCAGGCTTGATTTGAAGTCGGAAACTTTTGCTTCAACGACCTCTGAAAAAATTTCGTTCCCTCTCTCAGGGTTTGATAGATGAACCAATTCAAAATGTGTTCCAATCAGGGCAAGTTTATCCAATCCTTCACAAATAATCCTGTTTCCATTTCTATCCGGAGTCGTACTATCAATTTCGATACCAGCCCTATCGAGAAGATTTATCTCATCACTAGTGACTTCAAGATTCGATACCTCCACTCGAGACTTCTTGCGGAATATGCTATTCACTTTCACGAACGCGCCGTCTGGGTCCTGTGGGCTAATACCCCTCAATTTTTCCGCCCATTGATTGCTGACCTCACTCCTGAAGTATGACCGGATTAAGTTCCGGACATTCTTCAGATGTAATTTCAACAAAGACAACGAGGGATGGTTGTAGTCCAAAAATCGTCGATAAATATTGTTGACGCGTGTGAGAAGGAGGCTTTTCAATCTTTTCAACCTTGCGATGGTTGGTGTTTCATATCCTTCCATATTGTTTCGATGTTTAATCTTGGGAACTACTTTCTCAATCGTTTCCAACGTCAGCTTCTCTAACTTCGACAAATGGAGATCTATTTTATCGTTAGTTAGATTCCTGTCATTAGGAACCATTGAGCAAGAGTTGCCACCATCAGAAGGGGGACATTGCTTCTGGTACTCCCGATTAAACTTATTTTGAAACTTTCCCCAGTCTGTTTTTTTGAAATTCAACCGATGATTTTCATGTTGAACTGGAATGAGGAAGAAATCATCCCTGTGATGATTGATTTCCATTACGATTGCGTTATGGTCGCTATCATAAGGAAGCACCTGCCGTTTCCGTTGAGGACTATTAAAGTTGAATTCGAGTCTTGCGTCAGCAATGCAGAGGTCCAAATATGAATTTGTCCTAGGGTATGTTGGGAACTCCGACCCATATAGGTTGCACCTGTATTCAATTTGGTTCTCTGTTATCCATGATTTCAGGAATACACCTCTTGGATTATTGGTGGCGTTTAGCCATGATGCATGCTTGGCGTTCAGGTCACCAGCAAAAATATTATAACTATCCAGCCTGTTCAATTCGAGTATTTCAAACAAGGAATTGAGTTCCTCCTTGAACTTGAGAACATTTTGACCAGTTGCATAGGCAGAGATAACGAAGAGGTTATCCTCACCTGGCAGTGAAATTTTGATGACGGACACTTCAAGAAATTCAAAGTTTTTGAATTCGACTTTTTCAATATTTTGGAAACAATAGGGTCTTCTAACCAATATCCCGGTGCCACCTCCCCCATCACCTATTACCCTATCGTTTCTTACGAGTGCAAAATCTTTGAATTCCATGGAATGCCATGAATTGAGGTGGGTTTCAGTGAGAAGTATGATGTCAGGCTTTTGCTTAACAATAAATTCAAGGAGATAATCACGTCGATGTATGGCAACTATAGAGTTGACGTTGATCGATATGAGGCGAAGCCTATCCATGGGAATATGACTGGATGACAAGTTATTATTAGGCATTTGAAAGACCTTAACGCTCAAAAGCAAAGATAATTTTTGAATCTTGTTTGTCGATTCTCTCCGATAAAGAATTAAGTTGCTGGTAAATTTTGAGAAGCAGCTCATTATTGCCGCTTACATTATTTACATTATTTCAGGCATTTTCTGCTGGTCCTCTAGCGGCGAGTGCAAATGATACTCCGGGCTTGACGAAGTTGGAAGGTATGATATTACGGTGTACTTGTGTTTGCTTTGGAGCAAATTTAACTTTTGCATCCTCGATAAGATGCTGGGTGACCAAAACACCGCAGTTAACGCAGTATAATTTTTCTTTGGGCTCCGTCTGAGCCAATTTGCACTCACCGGGAGCATGAACGTCTTTGCATTTAACGCGTGCATGGCACAATTGGCAGCCGAATGTCCAAATTTTTTACATCGGTAACACTGGTTGACTTCTCTTTTCTGGAGGCGTTCCCACCTCACCACTCTGAAATTCAAGTACCTTATGTGTTGAAGGGCACTTGGACTGCTCTTATTTGCAATTTGACCAGGTAAAGTGGTAAATTCTTCCTTTCTATGGTCGACCTTCTTGTCGCAAAAGCTTTGACTGAATCAAAATCAATATCTGGTGCAGCCTCCTTGAGCACCTGAAGAAGATCGACCGTATCCTCTCCGCTGTCCAAACCCTTCAACAAGAAGGTCTGATTCTTTTCACTTTTTGGGGTATAGGTGAAGTGTGGAACCTCCCCAGAAATCAGCGCATCTTTGGCTGACTTGAAATCAACCAGTGATTTCGTCCTTATAGTTAATTTTTCGGCATTAACTCTTTTGATTTCGAAATTGGCCAGTTTATTTTCGGCTGCCAATAGCCGAACCATATCTTTCCCGGTCTGTCCGAACACGTTGATTAGCGGAACTTTTTCTGTCTTGTTGGAAGCTTTTGCAGAGGAACCAGCAGAACTGCGGGCTGGTTTTTTCTCCTTATTTTTCTTCTTTAAATATTGAATAAAATTAAAGTCATTATCTTGATTAAAACTACCTCCGATGTTTTCTTCAGTTTCCATATCTTCGGTTAATCCCTCCAGCGCTGCAAAATAGTTTTGGCTCTCGTTGGTGCCACCAGCACTAAGAACTTCTTCTGGAATTGCTTGATTTGTACTTTTCTTCGGCTTTGTTACCTGTTGCCATTGATTTTGTGGCTGCGTCTTTTGAGGCTTCATCCCTTTCTTGAAGAGATCCTTGATAGACTGTATCTCTTGCCTTAGTTCATCATTTTCTTTCTGCAATTTGGCCATTTGTTGATTAT
>OZ017739.1:186777477-186787477 GCA_963969285.1 Odontomyia ornata
TAAAGGACCCGGAATTGCAACAAGCCGTGCGTTTAGCTCAAAAGCAAACGGTTAAGGACGCATTGGCTTACAGTCTGAACTTTGAGGCAGCGAAAAATGTGACTCGTACCACTGCCCGGGTTCGTGAGGTAGTGACAGACGAGTGCAGGTGTGAGCGCGTGGAAATTGAGCGAGACCCGCATGTAAATGGTGCGCCTAGATGCTGGAATTGCGGAGAGAAGGGGCACCTGCAAAGAGGCTGCAAGAAGCGAAGAAAACCGAGCTATTGTCCAGGGTGTGCAGCTGGGAGGAGATCCAGACCGAGTCAGGAGCCCAGAATGGAAGCCCTTGAAACAGAGGGGTCGGGAAACATGTAAGAGCCAACTTCGTGGGGCAGAGGTTGGCTAGGAGGATCGACGTCCCCAGCACCACCATCACCGTGTCAAGACTATGTAATGAATCATGCGAAGCCGCTGGCGACCACTACTAACACACTTTGCTGCCAGGTGGCTTGTCATTTCAAGTTGGTTGCGACGAGCGCACATCCCACGTCAATTTTGTCGTGGGATGTCAAGAAGATTTGACAGCCACATGGGAGGAAAGTGTGGAAGTAGTGGCCGTTACTCAGGAAGAAGTCCCGGAGGGTGGCAACAAGCAGCAAAAGGGCTTAGGATTGACAGGAAGAAGAACTCTCCCACAAATAGGTCATCACTGATATCCATCGACTATTCAAAAGTAGTAAAGGTATCAGAAATTGGAATTGGTAAGTCGGCGAATGCAAAGTTTGTTTTCCCGCTTCGAGTTAAAATAACGTTCTGTGATGTTTAGGTTAACCGCGGATATCATCAATCAATCCGTGCAGAGATACGCAAATGCGATGGATGTCCGTATTTGCCTAGATTAAAGTGCCGCATTAAACAACAACCGGACAATACGAATGGGCGATTGCCTGCCGGAATGTATCCCCAATTTAGAGTCAGTAGTTCTTGCTGGGAGCAACAGTCAGGAGTTGAGCGATTTGGAACCACTCACGCACCTCAGAGAGCTGAAGAGCCCAGGTAAAATGACTGCACTGCCATGAGGAATCTTAAATGTCATCGGGCATTTATTTATAAATTGATTAAACTGCAAATTTTCAATCGAATTATTATTTGTGTCATATCTCTCGTGTTGAAATATGGCTGGCATGTGTAAAGGACGTTGATCGGAACAAGGAGCCCCACGATAACCAAGTGATGGAGGATGCCTTGTCGAGGAAGGTGACATAGTTATGGATAAATATATAGAAGGGGTTGGAGGCTAACAAGTAAGTTTTAAGATGACATACCGGTAGTGCCCACGTCAGTAATTTAATGGAATAAGTTCCGGAGCAAGATACGGTTTGCATACAATCTCGCCAGTAATTTCGTGCATAAAATTAAATCTAGTTCTGTAAGCTGTTCCCAAAAGCTAGGGTAGATGATAAGTATTCAAAGAGATGGAGCATCTCAAATCGCATGTGGTGTTGTAAATACCGTTTGATAGAAAGTGACGATAGGATGACAGCAAAGTGAGACGACTTCAAAATTCGAGTCAAATTAATACTTGGTTGTGGGTAGTAACAAAGTAGCCATGCAAATATTTATAACTGAGAAAATATAATTTTAATGTTGCATTTTCAAGATTCTTCAAGAAAAGGGATATTCGCAAATTATTTTGCTTCTATGATAAAAAGGTGTCCCTACCGATTGAAATTTTTATAAGGCCTTTTAACTGAATACAACATAATTAATTAATGTAGAACTGTCGAACAGCGTGCTTAAAAATATGACGCTGCATATGTCGGTCTGGGTAATTCTTGCAAATGCAACAGTGCAAACTAGTCTCTTTAGCCAAAAATAATCTCCCAACTATGAATTAACTTGCTCGCCTATTTGTCAAAATATATAACTGCAACTATTTGGATAATTTTTGTTTTATCGCTTTGCATCGAACATATCCTGAATAATCTTTCACACTATTGAATCCAATGCCATCATTACATTTGGCTTGAGGGGCATAGCAAATTAAATGTCGATGATTTTTGTTTTGCTTCGTATCTTCCACCCTCGAGTTAATCCAGGTACAGATTGATCAAATAAGTGAGAAGAAATTAACGAAAATACCCTTTTGCCTTTAAAGGAAATCAATGAAAAATTTCTATAAATTATGTACATCAAACATTCCGATCAAACAGAATAGTGAATTCAAAGTTGTATAACAAGACCAATCCCCATAGTATGTTATCATTAACAGTTAGAATTAGGACCAGCAGTTTGTCCCTTTTGTGTGATACGTCTAGACGGCTCCCCTGGATATATTAAATAGAATTTTCAAGATAATTTAGGTTAAGGCAACTGAAGGTAGAGCAGGTATAGGTTCTACGGAGTGAAGTCACGGGAAAATAAAAAGGAAAAATTTATAGTATTGCGATTATAGTATATATATATTGAGGCATCCCAAACAGCGACTAAGAGAAACGTATGGTAAAGATTCCCCTTTGAACCTGGTCGACCAACCGTTCAGATAAAAAAATTAAAAAGAAAACAAAACAATGGGAGTATTATAGTTTTTTTTGTGATCTGAAATAGAAGATGAATAGGTACCTTTATGAACCCCTATATAAGTTTAGGCAGAATAGAATAAAAGGTCTCAAGATCTAAAGGGTTTCCGATTAATTTTAATATTGTGTCTTATGATAGTGTTTTGAGAATAATTATTCAATGAACAACAAACATAAATTGATGTGTTTGAAAGCAATTGCAACACTGTACTTACTGTTAGTAACCGTAACCTTTTTCTAATTAGTTCTTTGGTTAAAATCATTTTTTAGGTTAAATTGATACTTGCATCTTTCTTGGCTTACGTAGAACATTATTGCAAATTTTCAACTGTACCTTAGAAACAACAGGCTGAACGGTGATTATGGCGTATGATTCTTTAAAATTTAGATTTATTTTTAAGTTATTCATTGGCTCTTAGCAAAGAAAAAAAAATTTAATTGAAGTATTTTAGCTGACGTTCAACCAATGAGGATAGCACTCCCCAAACACATTTAGTCTTACGAGTCAGTTATTAAATCTCACTGAAATAGTCGATTTCACTACATGCTTTGTAAGTTTGTATGGCATTTCACGGGTCACATATATTGAGATGTATACAAAAAACGACGTTTTTTTTTCATTCTATACATTTGAATTTATCGCCTGCGTTTTCATTGATTCGACTCGACATTGCTGTTATTCAATAGTTGATTATTCATTGCACTAATTTAGCATATCCATATCTTTTAAGCTGGCGTTTTCGAATATTTAAGTAGTTTATGACAATCCAATTGTATAATATGGCAAATCGAATGAAACTTTAGAGTAGAAAATAGAAGATGTGAAGCCAACTTAGTCTTCAAGGAGACATTTATCACATTCTGATACGTTACAGGACAAAAACGTCAAACAAATGATAATATATGAAATTTACTATAAACTCTTTATTAGGTATAAGCCTTAGAAATTGTTTATTAACGTTCAACCACAAAGAATAACATATTTCCATACCTTTTTGTTGTACTTATCTAAAATAATTTTAACTTTAATTTTTGCGCTGTACATATTAGTACATATTCAGTTTTTCGGTTTTGATTCGTGTAGGATTCGATTTAATTGGTGGAAAATAAATCATGTAATTTAGATGAATGATCTTTGTTCAAAACAAAAATTATAAAAATTACTCTACCGAGGTTCTTGTAATAAAAGAAATATTAATTATTGGAAAATGAGATTAAAATAATATGAATTGCTAAATAACAACACGACTTTCCTTTCCAGTGGTTCTTCTTTTCAGCGGGAAATGAGGTGCAGGGTAGGTATGCCGTCGCGAGGGTAGGGTTCGAGAAAATCCGCTGAGGTCGGTTTCGCGTTGCGCGCGGTACGCGGTAACTTAGTTGATTTTGGTTTTTCTTTAGCGTAGCTTTTTTCGGAATTACGTTAACGTAGTATATTTTTCGGTACCGCGTCGGAAATTTGGGAACGCGAAGTAAAGATTAGATCTTTGTCTTTTGACTGGTTATAGGAAGAAATACGGAGTAACGTAAAGTAGGTTTCCTCTCCGTATGGTTTTGTTTTGTGACGCGTTTGAAAACGGGCATGTATAGGTGGCTGAATATTGTAAATGAGCGTAACCCATTCGGAGACCCGCGACCGAAATCCTCTCCGATCTAGCTGGCTGACAAGCAGCCACCGCGTGAATGGGTTACGGTGCACGGATTGGTTGACCGGTTGGTACCATCCGTTGGCACTACTCAGACTTAACGTCTAGAACCGATGAGAGGTCGGTTCCGCGTTCGCACGTAGACATAAAATCATTACAACTACATCGTGGAGAAGCGGACTTATGCCTTCCGGGTCAAGTTGACGGAGAACACTGCACCACAACAATCGACACTGGTACAACCCGATCGATTATCCGACCAGACCTAGTTAGACAGCAACAACTTCACAAGGGCAGAATTTTCTCACTACGGACAGCTACGGGAGAAACTGCACCTGTTCATGGAGAGGTCAACCTCCAGATACAGTTGGGAGACCTTGTGTTCCGACATAATTTTCTGGTCGCGAACATTATGGATGACTGCATTCTCGGAATGGATTTTCTGCGACCACATGGAATCACGTTGGATTTGGGCAAACGGGTATTGAAATGGCAGAATGTCGAAGTACTGATGGAGGATCCCAGCGTCCAAGTTCCCAAGATGAATGTAGTGGTATGTATTGACACTGATGTACCGAATTCTTCCGAAAGCATTGTATGGGCCAAGCTTGATTGTGATTCTGGAGACCAGCGATCTTATCTGATAGAGCCAACGAAGACGTCCGCATTGCGCAGTTTGATTGTAGGACGAAGCCTTGTAAGATCTTTAAGGAACGGATACGTGCCGGTTAGAGTCCTTAACACCGCAGACTCAACCACGAGCATCAAAGCGTGTAATGATTTTCAACCTTTTACGTCCGACCGCGGAACCGACCTCTCATCGATTCTAGACGTTAAGTCTGAGTAGTGCCAACGGATGGTACCAACCGGTCAACCAATCCGTGCACCGTAACCCATTCACGCGGTGGCTGCTTGTCGGCCAGCTAGTTCGGAGAGGATTTCGGTCGCGGGTCTCCGAATGGGTTACGCTCATTTACATATTTTCAGCCACCTATACACGCCCGTTTATAAACGCGTTACAAAACAAAACCATACGGAGAAGAAACCTACTTTACGTTACTCCGTATTTCTTTCTATAACCAGTCAAAGAACAAAATCTCCTTTTTACTTCTCGTTCCCGAATTTCCGACGCGGTACCGAAAAGTATGCTACTCTAACTCAACCCGACGAAAACTACTCTAATAAAGCGACAAAACAACAAAGGTACCGCGTACCGCGCACGACGCGAAACCGACCTCAGCGGATTTTTCGAAATCCTACCCTCGCGACGGCATAGCTACCCTACACTTCCTTGCCCGCTGAAAAAGAAGAACCACTGAAAAGGAAAGTCGTGGTTACGCTTAGCAATTCATATTATATTTTCCATTTTGTTCAAAAAAAGTTTCCCTACAATATGTCTTCATGTAATTCACAGTAGTTTCTTTCTCCTATTTAATATTTGGTTTCAAAATATATCACTACCTCTAAGCATTAATAAAACAATAGAACAAAAATTTAATTATTAAATAATAATCAATGTCTTTTGATATTACTCATTATTCAAATCATTCAAATTGGAACAAGTTTGAGTCGTTAATACTGTAAACTTAGTTGAGTTCTAATTGCTGATTAAAATTGAGATTCAATTTCATTCCATTGATCCTTGAATTGTATGCTGCATATTATATATTAATAATAAATATTTATTAACTGTTCTATGAAATATAACGCTAAATTTAGAACTATCAAATTATCAACTTATATAGCTAATGGTCTATTGCTTTAGACTTTATTCTTTGAATATGTGTGATATTCTATATTTTTATCGAAGGGAACATTGATGAATTTGTATTTTGTAAATAATATTTAGAAAGGGAAGAACATTAAAATTTAATCTAATAATACTTGAACAACGTTGTTATGAAACTTATCACATTTATTTATGCTGGACCTTTTTAAAAAAAAAAAATCCTGCGCGTTTTAGGTTTCAATTAATTTTTAACCTCAATTAATAGTAACCTAAAAACTTAAAGGGGTGGATTTTAATTATATGTAAATAACTCTTACCCTGTCGTAATTTTAAAATATTGTTCTCTTCGAAAAAAAATTTAAAACACTTTCCAACATGTTTCCTATGAATATTTCATTAAATTCTTATTAACATTTTTCTCTGCAAATCACATAATTTGCATAATTTCATTGTTTTCACTTGTTTCTTATTTAGAAAATAGTTTTTTTTTTTTTTTGTTATTACCATTTATGTAACACCAATATTCTACAAATATTAAATATACATATATGTATATGAACCTTTATGTATCTATGTAAGATTCGTTATCATTTGGTTATTTTTTTTTTTTGATTATTTTGCAATAAATCCCCTCCCATTCAGTTAATTGCTTATCGTGCTTATCGTGCTTATAGAATCCAAAGTAACCGATACATCCCCTATTGATTCCGTATTCCAATTCGCCAAGGATCCACTAACTGCCAGACCACCGCTAACATTACCATTTCCTGTTGCGTTTAAATCATTTATCGCGTCCTCCACAACAGCTTGCTTTTGACCAGTTTGAAGAGCATTTGGGGCACATACTAATGGAATCGTATCTGTGCAGGCAGTATGCTGATTCGTTTCCTCATTATTCGATTCGTTTGTTTGAAATTTTGCCGTTTGACTTTGATCCTGGACAATAGGACAGATGTATGGTGATCGAATGAGCAGGTACCAGTTCATAATATTATAAGAAATAGCAAATATGATTGGCATCACACATGATTGTCGATTTTCCAGTGCTACAGCTCCGAAAAAACCCACATACAGCGAACGTCGGTTGGAAGAATAACCAAAATTTAACGGCTCGCTTAAAATCTGTAAAATCTTGTACATCTGCTGAGCTTTGTAACGACAAGTCAACAATTGATAGCACCCCTAAGTCGAATTTCGAGTCATAGAATTTACCCTTTCTATAGACATCAATCGACTTGTCATCCGTTTCACAACATTTATCTGTTTCAATAACACTTCCTACATTTATCTCATGACATTTGGCTGCATTCTCCAGTATATTTTCGATACTTTCTGCAGTAACTTCTCTTTGCTTATTAGCAATTTCTCGTAAGCATAATGTTCCAAGAATTGTAGATGCTACAATTATTCCTGAAACTGGAATCATGAAATTTACTATCATGCCTCGTTGCACTGACATCCAGCAGTATTCAATGATTTCGTAACTGGTACTTGAAAGGGCACAAGAGAACTCTCCCTAATTCCAGCTGGCATATAACCTTGAATTTGGTTCAATTTTTCCGTTTTTTTTATTATAAAAACTTGATCAAACTTATCAATCAATGTGTTTTGAGTTGTATTTATCCCTGTAATTGCTGTGGCTTTGGAATATACAAATCATGTCCATAGCAGCCCAGTAAAGTAAGGATAGTTTCATATTACTATTTGAAATACGGAGTTGCTGCGTCGACGCTTCCGTTAGGCAACTGGCAGGTCTCTTTCGACTCGCGGGTCGTGGTGGATAGATATTTTGATAGTTTTTCTGCCAGGTTTAAATCTTATTTAATATAAATGCATTTTCGTAAATAGTCATGCATGAACTTACCGAGACACAAGGAAGTTGTGCCTTGTTTTATATTTTGGCAAGCACACTTTGTCGGACAAACTGCCAATGTCACTCGCAGGATGCACACACATAGGAAAATCCGCCAACATTGGATAATCAGCCTCATGGAGCACTTTCTCACTAGTATTTATTAGATTTTACGTTGAAAGTTTTGCGGGAACACTCCCGAGACACCACAATGCCCGCACTTTTTTAGGTTATCTCCGAATGACACTTCTAACCAGTTTCCACTTTTCTATCTATTCGACGTTTTGATGGCAACTGTCGGAGGCATTGCCAGATAGATATGCTTCGAAATGTATCGGTGTTTAATTAAAATTATTTTTCAAATATTTATATCCACAGATATAAATATTTGAAAAAAAAAATATTTTCTGTGCAATGATATCCGCACGAAAGATGAAGTCCGCTTGCACTTCGAAGACATACATATCTGGCCGGATGCCAGGGTTCGGGATCGGAATCACTTCGATTCCCGGGCGTGGCGTCACATTACAAGCGGGAGAAGTCATCGGCAGCTGCCAGCCTATTTCCACCATCACCTCTTTGGAAGCTACTCACGACCATCATTGGAAAAGGAGGCAAGACACAGACAAAGCCCGGGAATCCACGTCTGCCATATTGAAGCAAGTCAAATTGCCAGTGCAGCTATTCAAACGAACCTCTGATCTGGTCACCAAGTACAGTGACATCTTCTCAACAAGCCCGGATGACCAAGGCCGAACGAGTCTGGTAACTCACGTCATAGATACACAGGGAGCCAAGCCGATTCGACAAGCACCGAGACGTCTCCCTATAGCCAAACAAGGAGAAGTGAGCGCGCTGATCACGGACATGGAAAAACAAGGCGTTATTGAACCTTCTGTCAGTCCATGGGTCGCGCCTGTAGTTCTAGTAAAGAAAAAGGATGGTAGCACTCGTTTTTGTGTCGACTATAGGCAGCTCAACGACGTCACTAAGAAAGATAGTTACCCGCTCCCACGCATCGATTACATCATGGACACTTTAGCCGACGCAAAATGGTTTTCTACACTCGATCTCAAGAGTGGCTATTGGCAGGTAGAAATCGTCAAGAAGGACCGAGAGAAGACCGCATTTTCTGTTGGGACCGGATTGTGGCAATTTGTGGTGATGCCGTTTGGGCTTTGCAATGCTCCAGCCACTTTCGAACGCCTGATGAAGTACGTGCTACGTGGCCTTACCTGGAAAACCTGCTTGGTGTACCTAGATGACATCATTGTCATCGGGAGAACGTTCGAAGAGCATGTGCGGAACTTAGAAGAGGTTTTCTCCCGATTGCGACTGGTGAATTTGAAACTTAGTCCCGAGAAGTGTACCCTTTTCGCAGCTGAAGTAAAATATCTGGGACACGTCGTATCAGCAGAAGGGGTCAAAACAGACCCTGGGAAAATTGAAGCCGTAAAAAGCTGGCCAACACCAAGCAACAAGCGCCAACACCAAGCAACAAGCGCCAACTACGAAGTTTTCTGGGTCTGGCAACCTACTATCGAAGATTCGTCAAAGACTTTGCCAAAATAGCTAAGTGTCTCCATCAGTTAACCGAGAAAAATCGTCCGTATGTCTGGAATGAACAATGCCAGGTAGCCTTTGAGACCTTGAAGGAGAAACTGTGTGAATCATCCGTGCTGGCATATCCGAAACCCGGAAAAATGTTTGTAGTTGACACCGATGCGATCAACGGCGGTATTGGAGCTGTACTCTCCCAGCAGATCGATGGCGAAGAAAGAGTCCTCTCGTATTACAGTCGAGTTCTTTCAAAAAGTGAGAGGAACTACTGCGTGACCAGGAAGGAGCTATTGGCTATAATAGAGGCCACCAAGCAGTTCCACAAGTACCTATATGGCCAGAAATTTGTTCTTCGAACGGACCATGCATCACTGAGATGGCTGCTCAACTTCAAAAACCCCGAGGGACAAGTTGCGAGATGGATCGAAAGATTGCAGTCATACGACTACGAAATTGTTCATCGGAAGGGCGGAGTTCATGGAAATGCTGACGCCCTATCCCGCCGTCCATGTCCAGCTAACTGCAAGCATTGCCGACGGATTGAGGAAAAGGAACCGCCCGTTGATCTGCGATTGATAACGGCCGAATTCGATGAAGGTTGGTCACCGGAGGAGATTCGAAATGCCCAGTTAGCCGATGAAGACATCGGACCATTG
>OZ017739.1:186792477-186797477 GCA_963969285.1 Odontomyia ornata
CCAACTGCACCTCTATTCTACAACCGATGGACCAAGGCGTGATCAAGTGCCTCAAATCCTATTACCGATGGTAATTCAGTAAAGTGAATTCATGTAACATAAATTTAGATTCCATTTGTGATACATTTCTAGGCTAGCTCTGATGAAATACATCGATGCAGCTGAGGATGCTCAAAATATGAAAATAAATTTGCTGGATGGCATAGAAATGTTAGCAAAAGCCTGGCAACAAGTATCACCAACGACCATTAGAAACTGTTTCCAGCATGCGGGACTTAAAACCGATTCATCAAACGACGAAGACGACCTTCCTTTGAGCGAATGGATTAAAAGGGTTCAAGCAAGAGAAGAGGATGAGCGTCCATTAAGCTCTTGGTTTTATGAAAATTGTAGACCTACTCTAAAATTGCAAGATCTTGATTTGTTTGAGAACATTGATTCAGATGTTGTATCAACTGAAACCCCAACAGATACTGACGTAGTAGAAGAAGTACAGTCAGTAGAATCAAGCCAACAAAGCGACACTGACGATGAAGCTACTGAGCAGAAAACCATCAATATTGAGGATGCAATAAATTCGATAAAAAATGTGACAAGATTTTTGGAAGCAAACGAGCTTACGGAAGATGGTATCTTAGAAGCATCTCTTTTGATTGATGGCTATCTGCAAAAGCAAAAACTAAAAATAAAAATAAAACAATGCAAGATAACTGACTTTTTAAGACCATTACAATAACAGTTGGTAGACAAACGGGAGAATCCTATAAATTTTTCGAAAATTTATAATGCTTTTTGATTCAGCAGGCTATAATTTTGTATTATGAATGCATGGACTTTTTTCTTTAATAAACGACAATTTTTGTAAATGAACACAACTTTTTTTCATAAGTGGGCTATAACGTACTATCGGTTATAAAGTTCTACTTGTTGCGGTCCCCTCGAGGTACGTTATAACCGGGTTACACTGTATATATATATATATATATATATATATATATATATATATATATATATATATATATATATATATATATATATTTAGATATATATATATATATATATATATATATATATATATATATATATATATAAATATATATTTAGATATATATATATATATATATATATATATATATATATATATATCTATATATATATAAATATATATTTAGATATATATATATATATATATATATATATATATATATATATAAATATATATTTAGATGTATATATATATATATATATATATATAATATATATATATAGATATATATATATATATATATATATATATATATATATATATACAGATATATATATATATATATATATATATATATATATATATATATATATATAGATATATATATATATATATATATATATATATATATATATATATATATATATATATATACAGATATATATATATATATATATATATATATATATATATATAGATATATATATATATATATATATATATATATATATATATACATATATATATATATATATACAGATATATATATATATAGATATAGATATATATATATATATATATATATATATATATATATATATATATATATATATATATATATAGATATATATTGTTACATGTACAAATAATTACATGTACAAATAATTCTGCGAGCTACTGTCGCAATTATTTTCATCATCATTAAGAACGTCAACAAATGAATTTACTCGAACCCACGAGTAAATTCAACAAGCATAATCAACATCTGCAAGCGACGTCACTCCATTCATGAATTTGCTCGAACCTACCAGGTACCTCTCGGTAGAACGTTCTCCAATATGCGAGAAATGGGTGAATACTGAGAGACCCTATATAAAGGCGAGCTGAATGAATGGGGGGATCATTCATTCGACCGCGATAGAAAACTGCGATATAGTGGATATAGTAAAGACAATTGACTGTTTGAGTGCAAAGTGATTTTCGTAATAGTGAAGTGATTTAGAAGACAATTGCGATAAGAAATTTATGGACAAGTGTTAGAATTTTAATAGTGAAAAATAAAATTAGTGAAAGTGTTAACTGATTATTGTGCATTTTATTTAATTAAATAAACACTTTTAACTTAAATTAAAAGACATTGCGTTTTCACTTTCCCGGAACGTTAAAATTATTTCCGCGAACCAATAACACGCGACAGTGGTGTCAAGAAGTAAGAAAGAAAATTTTGGAAGTGAAAACCATTAAACATTTTTGAAGTGCACAATAGTGAGAATTAACGTGGATACTGGTGGAAAAATAGCAGAAAACAATAAAAACGCCAGGAAATTTGCATTTAAAAATTAATCAATTGAGTATATCGGAGCTCAAAGAGGAGTTGGAACAACGAAATCTGGCCACACAAGGTACAAAGGCCATACTGATTGCACGCTTGCGCGACGCGATCGAGTCGGAAGGCGGATATCTGGATTCGGGTGAGCTCTTAGATGCAGAAAAAGGCGCAGAAGGTGGAGAAGTAGAAACACCAAAATCAAAGGAGCCAGAAAATGCGCTAATGCAAATGTTAATGCTGATGTCATCCAGTCTGACTGCGAAGCTAGATGAACAGTCATCCAATTTAACTACGAAGCTAAATGAACAATCAGCGAACCTAGACCAACAAACGTTCGAAATCAAGGCAGACATCAAGGCAGACATCGCACAGAAGCTGGAGAAACAGTCAACTGATTTGAAGGCAGATTTGGAAAAACAGTCTACCGAAATAAAAGCAGAGCTCAGTAGTCTCAACAACCAAATTAAATGCGTCGAGGAAAAGGTATACCAGGTCGAGGAGAGAGTCAACCATGAGATCAGCCAGGTCGAGGAGAGAATCAACCATGAGATGGAAAACATGAAAAAAGAATTGGAAGCAGCGAAGGCAGTAGTAACCACCTCACCAGCCCCGCTTATAACCGCAGCGCAAAGCACATCCAGAAATGCGCAAGTACCAATATTCGATGGGCAAACGGTCTACAGTATTTACAAGACCCAGTTTGAAGCTGCCGCAACGGCAAATCACTGGAATGAGCAGGAACGAGCAACTGCACTGATTCTTGCTCTAAGAGGCCCAGCTGCCGAGCTTTTGCAGACGATCCCCGTGGAATTGCACTCAAACCCGAATGCTATAATGAATGCGCTCGACATGCGTTATGGAGACGATCATCTAAAGCAGATTTATCGGTCACAGCTAAGGCATCGAATGCAGAAGTCTGGTGAAACCCTGCAGCAGCTAGCCCAAGACATTGAGCGGCTGGCACTTTTGGCTTATCCAGCCTACGACCCAGAACATCCAGATGATGCAGCGACAGAAGCATTCATCAGCGCACTAAAGGACCCGGAATTGCAACAAGCCGTGCGGTTAGCTCAAAAGCAAACGGTTAAGGACGCACTGGCTTATAGTCTGAACTTTGAGGCAGCGAAAAATGTGACTCGTACCACTGCCCGGGTTCGTGAGGTAGTGACAGACGAGTGCAGGTGTGAGCGCGTGGAAATTGAGCGAGACCCGCATGTAAATGGTGCGCCTAGATGCTGGAATTGCGGAGAAAAGGGGCACCTGCAAAGAGACTGCAAGAAGCGAAGAAAACCGAGCTATTGTCCAGGGTGTGCAGCTAGAAGGAGATCCAGACCGAGTCAGGGGCCCAGAATGGAAGCCCTTCAAACAGAGGGGTCGGGAAACATGTAAGAGCCAACTTCGTGGGGCAGAGGTTGGCTAGGAGGATCGACGTCCCCAGCACCACCATCACCGTGTCAAGACTACATCGTGGAGAAGCGGACTTATGCCTTCCGGGTCAAGCTGACGGAGAACACTGCACCATAACAATCGACACTGGTGCAACCCGATCGATTATCCGACCAGACCTAGTTAGACAGCAACAACTTCACAAGGGCAGAATTTTCTCACTACGGACAGCTACGGGAGAAACTGCACCTGTTCATGGAGAGGTCAACCTCCAGATACAGTTGGGAGACCTTGTGTTCCGACATAATTTTCTGGTCGCGAACATTATGGATGACTGCATTCTCGGAATGGATTTTCTGCGACCACATGGAATCACGTTGGATTTGGGCAAACGTGTATTGAAATGGCAGAATGTAGAAGTACTGATGGAGGATCCCAGCGTCCGAATTCCCAAGATAAATGTAGTGGTATGTACTGACACTGATGTACCGAATTCTTCCGAAAGCATTGTATGGGCCAAGCTTGATGGTGATTCAGGAGACCACCGATCTTATCTGATAGAGCCAACGAAGACGTCCGCATTGCGCAGTTTGATTGTAGGACGTAGCCTTGTAAGATCTTTAAGGAACGGATATGTGCCGGTTAGAGTCCTTAACACCGCAGATTCAACCACGAGCATCAAAGCGGGAGAAGTCATCGGCAGCTGCCAGCCTGTTTCCACCATCACCTCTTTGGAAGCTACTCACAACCATCATTGGAAAAGGAGGCAAGGCACAGAAAAAGCCAGGGAATCCACGTCTGCAATATTGAAGCAAGTCAAATTGCCGGTGCAGCTATTCAAACGAGCCTCTGATCTGGTCACCAAGTACAGTGACATCTTCTCAACAAGCCCGGATGACCAAGGCCGAACGAGTTTGGTAACTCACGTCATAGACACACAGGGAGCCAAGCCGATTCGACAAGCACCAAGACGTCTCCCTATAGCCAAACAAGGAGAAGTGAGCGCGCTGTCCATGGGCCGCGCCTGTAGTTCTAGTAAAGAAAAAGGATGGTAGCACTCGCTTTTGTGTCGACTATAGGCAGCTTAACGACGTCACTAAGAAAGATAGTTACCCGCTCCCACGCATCGATGACATCATGGACACTTTAGCCGACGCAAAATGGTTTTCTACACTCGATCTCAAGAGTGGCTACTGGCAGGTAGAAATTGACAAGAAGGACTGTGAGAAGACCGCATTTTCAGTTGGGACCGGATTGTGGCAATTTGTGGTGATGCCGTTTGGGCTTTGCAATGCTCCA
>OZ017739.1:186804977-186927477 GCA_963969285.1 Odontomyia ornata
TGGTTGAGCACAAACAATTTTGTTGCCAAGTTAGTAATCAGTAGGGCTTGTTTTCCAAAAGGAGCAATTAATTTAAATATAATTTTCGAATTCATCTTTTAATAGGCTCCCAATATAAAAGCACTGTTAGTTAGTGAAAAAATCACTTTTATTTCGTTGCTTTGAATTCATTTTAATATTTGAAATATACTAAAGCACAACACGCTTATAATTTTTAAAAGTTCAAATTTTCATCTTTAAAAGTCCCCTAAAATTATACGTCACTGGTATACTTAAAAGTATTGGGAAATTTTTAATAGCATATGTCAGCCCGTGGGTCCCTCTACATTATCTTACTATATATCTCTATAGTTCAATCGGAGAGATGCTTAGATCGGTTGACAAATGGAAATGTGTTTCACTCTACGTTCGGGCAGTCCTGATAGTTAGAAAGGGCTTCCTTGAGTTTCCGGAGGTGTCGAGGGTGAGGAGTCTCTTTTCTTGTAATCCGTGTCCCTCTCTCCCTTTGCATTGCGGTACTAGGAATTCCATACTCATGGCGTAAATAGTCTTCACCACAAAAAGTGAACCATGAACAGTATTTGAATCCACCCTCAAGAGGTTTAAGCTTATCATTCGAATATGTCATGAGTGTGTCGTCTAGAAATTAGGGATGCGACATCGATGCCGATGTTTTCAAAACATCGATGTTTTCTTCAATCATCGACTCTTTTCAACATCGATGTTTCCAAGACGATATTTTTCTCACATCGATATTTTCGCGCCGATGTCCCAACCCAATAGATGTTTTTTGTCTGTCATTTCATTCATCAATCTTCGGTTTTCTTCTGCCTACTTATGTACCGTGCCAATGCACTGGTGTTGAAACTTGCATCGAATTGTTCACCGTTTGTTTACTTTTCAAGGTTTTTCCTCTGTCCATATCAATATGCTGGACTCAGCCTGTTCGATTTAATTTTTAGTTTTTTTTTTTTTTTGCCACTGTTGCAAACAAGAGAGAGCTTGATGTTGATATTCATCATTCGCAATTTACCTTCACTTCGTATCGTCAAGCGTTTAAGAGTGCAAGTGCATGTGAACGTGAACTTCGATTCGAATTTGGAATATGTTTGCAGTTGCATTTACTAGTCGTGCGTGTACTGTGCGAGCAAGTGTATGTTTTCTTTATGATTCTTTGGAAACTTCATTATTTTGGTTTCGTGATGCCTCCCAAAAGTCGTGTGGAAATTTTTCGAGAAAATTGATGACAAGTCGGGGCAGTGCTCGTTGTGCTCAAAAATTATTAAAACGAGTGGAAACATAAAATCTTATAGGACACATGAGCAGCAAACACAGAAGTGCTTTCGATATAAGCTTTTGCAATAAATCTGGGCCATCTACTGTGCAGAGCACGCAAGTCACTTTAGTAAGTTACTGTTATTATTAATTAAATAATAAAGATAAATAACTTTTAGCGTGACTGTTTCCAAGGCCGAATGGAAAGTCCGACTACTTCGGTTTCACCAAGCACGTTAATCGTGGCATTATCGCCAACTCCTTCAAGTTCAGCAATGGAAGTAGGGCCGTAACAAGGCAATGAAAATGGTGAATGCTCTGGAGCTAGAAATTTGAATCCTGATACTCAAACTCATTCGAGAGGGTTGGGTTTCTCCAAGCAGAAAACGTTCCAAGAAACTATTAGGAAAATAAGTTCGTTCAAAGAAGGAGGCGACAAGTATGGCCAAGTCACCGAGGCAATTTTTTTCATGATATGTAGGGATAGCCAACCCATTTCACTTGTGGAAGATGAGGGATTTAGGCAGCTTTTGAAAGCTGTTACTCCGCTTTATAACGTTCCTTCTAGAAGGACTATAGCTTCCATGATTGATAGAAAAAATGAGGCAATAAAAGCCATATTTGAGAAGGTTTTGTCAAGCATTCAATATGTGTGCCTTACTACAGACATTTGGACCGAAACTAATCAAATGAGAAGCTTTCTTGCCGTGACATGTCATTTCACATCGCTCTCGGAAATGGAATCAGGAAATGAGAGTTTGAATACAAAAATGAGACTAGAGACTGTGACACTAGGAGTATACGAATTAAATGAGAGCCATATTGGTGAAAATTTAGCGAAAAAACTGTTAGAAGTGTGTTCAGATTGGGGCCTTAAACCCGAATGTATAACAGCCGTTGTTACAGATAGAGCAAGCAGTATCATTAGTGCAGTAGAGAAAGCATTCGGTAAAGAAAAACACACTTAGCGCTTTGCTCACTTGTTAAATTTAATGGCTCAAAAATCATTTGATGCAATACCAGAGGTAGTGAAAATTATTAACGATGTTAAAGCCATAGTTAAATGGTTTAAGAAAAGCTTAAATGCAAGTGAAGAGCTGCGCAAAAAACAGATCATTATGGAAAAAAGAAGCTAGTGCAGTCTGTCTCTACAAGGTAGAAGTCGACATACTATATGGTTGAGAGGTTTCTTCTTTTCAGAGAAATTGTTGCGAGCATCGTAAATTTCAATACATCAGCCCCGCAAATGCCTTCAGCAAGAGACCTTGATTTTATGAAGGAGTTTTGTACTTTATTTCGACCAATTGAATATGCCACAAAAGAAGCCTCCGGTGATCAATTCGTAACTGCCAGCATCGTAATTCCTATAGTGAAATTAATGCGAAATAAAATCTCTGAAGCTGTTTGTGAATCTAGCTTGGCAAGAAAACTAAAAGAAAGTTTTTTGACAGAATACAAGAAGCGTTTTAGCGATCTGGAAAGTAACCATTTTATTGCAACTGCCACTATTCTCGATCCCCGTTTTAAAAATATTCACTTTGAAGATAAGTTTGCATTGGGGAATGCAATTAGAAAACTAGCAATAGAAATAAAGCAAGATATAGCTGACTCTTCAGAATCCGAGAGTGGAGCAACAGCTGATTCCTCTCCTCATTCTATTGAAGGTAAGCAAATATCAACTTAATTAACTTAACGTTTCAACTTTATTTCAACTCTGTAGTGTGAAACGTACTATAAAATGTGTATCGTTGTATTACAGAACGAGAATTTAACCTATGGGAGGGCCATCTTAAACTCGTAGAAGACAATTGGAAAGCCAGGAAAAGGTCAAGGGTAATTGAGGAATTCGATACTTTAAGTACGATGGCACCAGAGCTATCAGTATACTTGAAAGGCCCGTTGGCTAAACTTAAAGATGATCCACTTGAGTATTGGAATGAATCATCCTTATCCAAGGCAAGTTTTGATAAATTAATAAATCTGGTTTGATGATTTGTTGACCCAATGCAAGGATGATTAAAAATGTTCATGCTTCAGGATTCTTCAATGATGAAAATGTCCAAAAAATATCTCTGTGTCATGGCAACTTCGGTCCCATCGAAAAGAGCTTTCTCCACCACTGGCGATATCGTTTCTGACAAAAGAAACCGATTGAAGAGTGAAAACCTCAAAAAATTACTATTTCTGCAGACTATAGATGGGACGTTCTGGTGCTTGTGAAAATTATATTATTGCTACAACATATGGCGATATATTGTAATTGCTAGAATATATCTGACGCGCACTGTGAAGAAGAAAATTTAAAATGCATTCTCTTGCCCATCTTATAGATGAATTCGTGGATTTTATTTACTTTAACGAATAATGATGTGAATTAATCGAATAACAATTTGAAGTAATTTTAAAAACATTTAACTCCATTGATTTCAAATAAAATGCGCAAACATTGACCTCAAAATGAATTTTATGTAATCAAACCCTTTTGAATGAAATAGAAATTGTGTTTTTCAAAAACCGTGAAACATCGATTTTTAACAAAATCGATGTTTTTTCGCCGATGTTTTTTGCCATCGATTTTTGTAACTTTCAACATCGATGTTTCATCGTCGATGTCCCATCTCTAGTAGAAATATACATTTTCCAGCAGCCCTGAGTAAAATATGTTATATACAGCAAAAGTAAACAATTAACACTTTTCATCGCTTTGATTGATTTGTATATTTTCGGAATCCCAAAATCAAATCTAACGTTCGATAATGAGTTCAAAAGCAGTACGTTAGGCAATATTTGCTAAAAAAACGCGTTCGACTAGCGTTTTTCCTCATCATTCCGTTTCTCAGTTTCATGAAAAATCATGTGATTATATAAGAAAAATTGGATTCCTTCTGATATGGCGAAGGAACTTAGTTCAGCCTTTCATTGTTACTTCATTCCGTTAGAATACTCTTCGCTTGAATGCAGCTTTATTTCTTTCAAATTCGAATGCGGTTCATATATATTAACATACAAATATTCCTAACCTACATGCAAATACAAATATTCCTAACCTACATGATAAAACTTATCTCTAATTTTCCAAAAAAAAAATGTTAAAATAAGCAACAATAGCACAAAATGTTAGCAATAATGAGCTGGAAAGAAGAAATGAGAATCAAAAGCCACAAATAATTAAGCTATCGTCTCTCTTTTAGTCCTCTCGAAACCCTGGCTTTTCATTTTATCAGCCGCTTGTGGATAATTTTCCCTAATGGGAGCTTAGTATATTTTATTCTTGCTATACACAATTTCATTGATTCAATTGCTTTTTGCTTATTTATTGACTAACTGATATTTACAGGCCACTGTTTCGTAGTTACCTGCCCCAAGACAAAAGAATTGCCACCATTGAGCCTTCCTATGCGCCCAGTTTCAATTCGCAAGAAGAAGATAATGTAAATTCAATTCCAAATACACTTAACATGACTGTCGATATCAATCACCTTGCTCCGAGGAAACCTGACTGGGATTTAAAAAGAGATGCTGAAAGCAAACTGAAAATACTAGAAAGGTTAACGCAAAAGGCAGCGGCAGAAATTATTTGCGAACGCATGAAAATTAATTCTGGGAGCTCCGGACCAATGCTGTGAAAAATGGAACTTACTAAATATATACGTTATTAGCATGTACAACTTATTATGTAAAAAAAACTCTCACAAATAAAACTAAATTGGTAATGATGTTTCATTTGTATTGCAGCCATGGTAATTACATAGAGTTTACCTATTTCCTAGAAAAATTTTGTATGTCTACATTTTCAAATTAAGTTATCTAAATAAAACAAAAGCAAAATTTAACTTTGAAATTTATACACTGAATTTCATTACACGTTACGGCGTTTCCGTACATTGTACCTGCATCAGACTTATATTCAAATGTGCTTCATCAAATTCTTCGTTATACATTTTATGAAAACATAAAGCGGGTTTTGCAACGTTAAAAATACTCAAAAATTTGATGGCCCACTTGACACTCTGAATCTAAACAATATAAGAATAAAAAATCACTCTAAGAAAACAATATCATATTTGTATTTAATGAGAATTATTACATATCATCAATTAATTGGAACCAGTAAAAGTAGCAGGTGAGTGCTCCTGTCAGAAGGTTGTTGTAAAATTACTAGAAAATCAAATTTCTGAATATCAAAACTTGACTCATATGGTTACTATATACTTTGATTTGCCACCATTTTATTTTCAGGGTACTGATCTCTATGTTTGAGTTTTCATATCATTCTACGTCTACCACTCGTTGGGAATCGACGTGTTTTAAAAGCTCCTGTCAATAATTTTTAAAAATTAAAATCACTTTTTAAAATGTTAATTCGAAACTATTTTTTAATAAAAAAACAATAATCGTCGAATTATTCAAACAATTTATCGAATATCTGGATTTTCCTTGAATCTAAAAATAAGAAAAAGGAGAAGAAGCTAACCGATGTGCCTGCTAGTTCTTATGCTAAAAATAAGACTATTGAAAAAGTTCCTTCGTTTACTGTCTTTGGGCAGCGCGGAGGGGATATGGTTCGGCTATCGGCAGCCGAACATAAGATAGATAATTTCGAAGTAAATGAGACCGCGGATAAACTCACAATAGAAACAAAAACGCTGACTGGTTGCAAGCTAGCTAAAGATGCTCTAAATGGTATGAAAGCTCCCCACTTCACATCCAGTCCAAAGGCGGAGAAAAATCAGACCTTCCTGTTGAAGGGCCTGAAATGTGGGGAGAATACAGTGGATGTCCTTGAAATGTTACAGAAGCAGTAACAGCCGCCAAATTTTTTAGTGTAAAACATTTTGCTACAAGGAGATCAAGTATTGAAGGCAAAATGTTACCACTTTATTTGGTAAAAATTTTAAACGGAAGCAGTCGAAACGCCCTCCAGTAGGTAAGGTGCTTAAACTTTAGAGTTGTGAGGTGGGAGCGTCTTCAAAAAACTGAGGTCAACCAGTGTTAGTGTGCCAAAGATTTGATCATTCAGCTGCCAACTGTGCCATGCACTATCGGTGTGTAAAATGTAAAGATATTCATACCCCCTGGTGAATACAAATTGGCTCACGTGGACCAAAGGAAAAATTAAACTGTTAATTACGATATATTTGGTCACTTAGCATCATATCGAGAATACCCTCGATATCAAGTTGCAACATTTAAATTTTCCCCAAACCAAACCCAAGTACACCGCAGTATCATACCTTCTAACTGCGTCATGCCCGGGGTATTATTTGCGCTTGCCGATCGAGGACCAGCAGATAACAATGGAAATAAATAATGTAAGTGGCAATAATGAGCTGTTTCTCAAAATTTGCCAACAGTTTGAATCCCTTTCGGAAAGAATGAACAAGCAAGAGCAAAAAATCAATTTCGTATTTGTCATTTAATCACATTTTCATGGATAAGCTTCGTCTCATCTCGATCAACGTCAACTCCGTTGTTGCTCTACATCGACGTGACTAACTCATTACTAAGCAAAAGCCTGACATCATACTTCTCACTGAAACTCACCTCAATTCATGGCACTTTATGACATTCAAAGATTTTGATTTCATAAGAAACGATAGGGTTAAACGGTGACGAGGGAGGTGGCATCAAGATATTGGCAAGAAGATCCTATTGTTTCCAAAATATGCAATATGTCGAGTTCATAAATATTGAATTTCTGGAAATTTCCATTATCAAAATATCACTGCCAGGTGGGGATAACCTCTTCGTTATATTTACCTATACAACTGGTCGAAACGTTCTCAAGTTCAAGGAGTAGGTCAATTCCTTGTTTGAAATACCCGAATTGAACAGGCTGCATAATTAATAAATCTTGAAATCGTGGATACCAGAAGCAAATTGAATGCAGGTGCAATCGATATGGATCGGGTTTCCCAACATACCCTAGGACAAATTCATATTTGGACCTCTGCATTGCTGACGCAAGACTTGGATTCAGCTTTAATAGTCCTCAACTGAAACTGCAGGTGCTTCCTTACGCAATCGTAATGGAAGTCAATCATCTAAGGGATGATGTCTTCCTCATTCCAGTTCAACATGAAAATGAACAGTAGAATTTCAAAAAATGGATTGGGGAATGTTACAAAATAAGTTCGGGACTACCAGAAGCAATGTCCTGCTTATGATGATGACAACGCTTGCTTAATGTTTCCAATGACAGGAATCCAACGATGAAATAGATCCGGATGCGGGAAACGATTGAGAAAGTAGTTCCCAAGATTAAACACCGAAACAATATGGAAGGGTATCAAATACCAGCCATCGCATGGCTAAAATTATTGAGAAACTTTCTTCAAACACGCGTCAACAATATTTATCGACGATTTTTGGACCACAACCATCCCTGGTTGGCTTGGTTGAAATTACACCTGAAGAATGTTGGGAACTTAATCCGTTCATATTTCAGTAGTGAAGTCAGCATCAATGGGCGGAAATCTGAGGGGTATTGTCCTACAGGACCCCGATGGCGTTTTCACGAAAGTGAATAGCTTATACCGCAAGAAGTCTCGAGTGAAGGTATCGAATCTTGGAGTCGATAAGGATGGTAGGGCTGGTATCGAAATTGATAGTACGACTCCGGATAGAAATGGAAACAGGATTATTTGTGATGGTTTGCAGGAACTCACCCTGATTGGGAGGTGTCAGTATCTGCCGAGAATGCCCTTGTCTGGGGACGCGTGAATGCGCTGGTAGGCTAGCATTGCGGTGTCATGGGGCGGGTTCATTCCCCCAGCACAAGGACCCACTACAAAGAATTTCGCATTCACGAATTTCTGGGGTCGAGAAAAGCAAGGCGACCGAAATCGCAAAAATCGTAGGCAACTACACCAAGGGGAAATGACTTGTTCAGAGAACAAATGAAACCAGTAAAAAGGGACGGAATTAGGGTAACTTCGTCCTCACCCGAAGAGGCTCATGGCCCACAAATGAGAGAGGGGCAACCGGGTGGTGATGGAGCCCCCGCGCACCCACCCAACTGGATCAAAATCCATAATTGTTGTAGTGGCTAGGTATTCCTCTTCTGAGTGGAAAACTCATACAACTTAACTTGCATGAGCCTTCCCATCAGAGGAGAAGTACCCCGGTGACCAATTTATGCCATAGAATTATGCAATTCGATTACATAACCTTATGTCATAAAGAGGTGCCTTGTTCGGGCCGGATTCTTTCGGGATCGCGCCGCGTGTCTACCGGAAAATCCCAGGGATTTAACTCCGAATCCCACATCGGAGGCGTTCTTGGACGAGGTGGTATTGGATCTTCCTTCTTGCTTTCCAGCGCGGCTACCCGGGTGGTCAAGCCTTGCATAAGTGCCATCAGATCTTGTAGGATGGTCGCTTCCACAACCACGGTGGGTCTCGGCCCTTCCGCAGGCGGCACTGCTTTGGCTCGGCCCATTAAATCAGGCTCATCAGCCGCTGTTGGAACCTGATCCCGCCGGTCCTTTGGTTTGGGCACCGCCCCTTGAGCAGCTGGAAGCTCTAGGTGGCTGGAAGGTAGACCCGCTGACGTGGCTGGTTGTCGGCATAAAGAGCAAGTCCGGCTGACTAGTAAATGCTGGGTCACGCAGGCTTCGTGGAACTCATGTCCGCACCCCAAAGTTTGTACGGACGTCCCGTCATTTCGTGCTTGCTGGCAGATGACGCATAATGCCGTGGACCCTGCGTCCGAACGCAACCGACGCTTGTCTTGCGTGCGTTTGGTTGACATCTTCGCTAAATAATGTGGGTCTGCATGTCAGAAAGCTGAAACAGAAATAACTATATAGAAAAGAAACTTAAAACTATGAATATTAAGAGTGAGTTATGTGCAAAAAAGAAACAAATATAAAGTTATGTGAGTGGCCGTCGGTGGCGAACCATATACCACTCCTATCAAAAAAGAGGTATGTAAGCAAAAAAAAATTTTACGTTATCTAAAAAAAAATAATCGGTCTTTCCATTCCGTCCTTCTTCCCGAGTACGGACACAAATGGCACATTTCTCCTGTAGCGTCTCAGGGACTACTCTCTTGCGGCACCATGAGAATCAGGGTTTAGAAGTGCTCCCTCATCTGCAAGTTTTTACAAGTTACCACCCACAAGCAGCGCGTGTCTTGTCATGGATAGTCATGGATTAGCTAATTAGCCAATCACATGAAATTAAGATCCATGTAGTGTAAGACACTCAGGCACCACTTGGTTTGGGGAGCAGATCAGAATCCTCCGCAAAAGAGATGTTGAAATAATAACTTCCGAATACAAATAGGGACTCTAATATCATTTGGCCTTACTGGTCATACAATGATGGTAAACCACCAAAGTATAAATCAGAAGCAGGACCAAACGATATTGATGTCCAAAGACAACACACGTCCGGAAGTTACTAAGTTGCGGGGGCACGGTTAGTGCAAAAGCCCTCGGTTGTTACCTACCCGCCAATAGTCTTGACACCTTGTGGGGTCACCTAGAGACGATGGACTGTCTCGTGCTCACGACTGATGATACAGCCGGGCATCTCGGGCCCCACGTTGTGCGCCATTTGTGGTGAAGAGGTAATTCAGAAAGTCCGTAAAGGACTTGTAATGAATCATGCGACGCCGTTGGTGACCACTACTAACACACTTTGCTGCTAGGTGGCTTGTCATTTCACGTTGGTTGCAACCAGTGCACATCCCACGTCAATTTTGTCGTGGTATGTCAACAGGATTTGACAGCCACATGGGAGTGAAGTGTGGAGGTAGTGGCCGCCACCCATGAGGAAGTCCCGGAGTGTGCCGACAGTTCGGTCAAATTCAACTCAACCAAATGATGGTGAGTATTGGCAACTCGAATGAGTATACCGACGTCATACACTATAATACACTTCCCATTTATTTTCCCTAACCCAGTGTACAACTTGAAGGCGAGTGAGAATATTCGTGGGCAGGCTAATCCAGACAGAACACCGAGCGCCGCTTCTAATACGGTATTTGCAGCCAAAGCGGTGCCAACAAGCATCTGTACCGGGGATTTCGAGGATTTCAAGCGCGAAAGGAATGCACAAGGGAAAGGAATCGAGAAGGCGAAAGTGTTGCTGCCAAAAGGCTTTTCCCAAATATATAGAAGCATACGGTCAAGGTCAGGACAATATCGACCTAGATGAATGGGACTCGGATTCAGATATTGAAATTTTGGATCATCTTTCGTTGTCAGTACGATCGTTGGATCAATCATCGGATCAGGTTAGTGTTAAAATACTAAATATTAAAAGTCCAAGTACAAATGATACCTCAAAAGATTTTACGGAACCAATTGATAAAGTTCGAGACGATTCAATAAAATATTTGATGGCAACAATAGCGAAATTAGATAAGACGACATCGCCACAAGTCCATAGTTCAGCAGATATTGCGAATGTTGCAGGAGAGAAAGCTGACCAGAAGGACGATCCAAATGAAGATTGGTGTGCAGTTTGTTCGGATGGTGGAGAATTGATGTGTTGCGATAAATGTCCAAAAGTATTTCACCAAAATTGTCACATACCAGCTATAAGTTCCTTACCAGATGAAAGTGAAACGTGGCAAGGTTTGCTATGTGTTAATTTAGCGGAACTGGCAAGTTCAGCTGAATGTGAAAGACATAATGCAGGAGAACTTGGCGCAAATGAATTAAAGATTATACAGAGGATATGTTTAGAATTATATTGCCAATACGAACAAAGTTTACCATTTAGAGAGCCAGAACCTGCAACATACACTGCATATTATGAAATAATTTGTCACCCTATGTCGCTAGAAGTTATCCGAACTCGTTTGGATCCATCAAGTCCGAATCACTACAAAGACATTGCCACATTTGTAGCTGACGTTCGATTGTTGTCCAAAACTGTATACTTATATTATCCGGAGGATTCCAAAACATATGCGCATGCCCGTTATCTAGAACAATTTTTCGAAGAGCAACTGGCTAAATGGCTTCCTAAATACGCTCTCGTAAACAAATGTGAAACGAATGCAGATGAATGTCCTGTGAAAAAAATGCGCAAAAATTCCGAATGAATGCCCTTAGAAAACAGAACAATTTCAACTGTCGGATAAGAAAAATCAAAAACGAAATAAAGGAGATTATATTTGCTTACAGGAATAGTTTTAGCATCGTAAGTTTAGGCGTGTATTTACGCTATCGCCTGTTGTTGTCGCACATCGCCACATTTAAACTCTTACTACAAGCAAAATATTAATTTATTGTTTAAACATAACTATACATAAAATAAACCATTTTTATTTACTCGAAAGAAAGCATGTAGTTATTCCAAATATGAAATGTTCATTAAAAATTTCACCGGTTAGTTCTTAATCATATGAATAAATGCATACCAATTTCATTTGAAACATTAGATTATAGAGGTTAATTAATTTTATATGACAGAATGCTATCTATATAATCAAAAAACGACAGAAAATCGTACTTTCGTTGATTTTAGGCATAACTATAAATTAAAGACATTAAAATGTAGAACATTTACTTCCAATTCATACGAGAAATGACATTTATCAGAAACACTTTTTGTGTTTGAATTCTCCTTATTTTGGTTGCTTTTAGACGAAACTCATGTAGACTGGCATACGGTTTTATTAATTTGTTTTTATAGTTGATGTAAATGAGTGCTAAAAAAATGCAATTTAATACAAACTGATTATCAAACTGTAGGAAAAAAGAGATACTATTACTTTTAGTAGAATACCTTAGTTAGAAATTTATATTGTATCGAAGGAATCGTTAGTTAGAATGTAGAGAAATTAGAGACTTGTTTAGCGTTAGTTATACGTTACAACCACACACGACAAAATCAGTCAATGAAGGAAGCAAACCAATATTTAATTTGAATTAGGAGATATTGAAATGAATATTCCTAATAGGGAAATTCTTCGTGAACGCGCTTATATACATATATTTTTGTGTTAAAAATTTGATTATCAAAATTGCGGAATGTTATGTGACAAAACAGCAATAGTATAATTTGAAATTGAAAAAAAAAGAAAATGTTTATTTCGAAACGAATGAAAATTAATTGATTGGAAACGACTAACTTCATACTTTCGATAGTACAAGTCTCGAAGCATACACAGTTATAAATGCGAAAAATTGCCGAACATTAATTTTATGATATTTAAAGCATTTGTAGAAGGAAAACGATTTATTTTTTTTTAACAAATATATAGCAACATGAATTGCTAAACTCTAATAACGACTTTCCTTTCCAGTGGTTCTTCTTTTCAGCGGGAATTGAGGTGCAGGGTAGGTATGTCGTCGCGTGGTAGGGTTTGAGAAAATCCGCTGAGGTCGGTTTTGCGTCACGCGCGGTACGCGGTACCTTTGTTGTTTTGCTTTTTTTATTAGCGTAGCGTTCGTCGAGTTGAGTTAATGCAGTATATTTTTCGGTACCGCGTCGGAAATTCGGGAACGCGAAGTAAAAATTAGATTTTTGTCTTTGACTGTGTAAATGAAGAAATACGGAGTAACGTAAAGTAGGTTTCCTCTCCGTATGGTTTTGTTTTGTGACGCGTTTGAAAACGGGCATGTATTGGTGGCTGAAGATTGTAGATGAGCGTAATCCATTCGGAGACCCGCGACCGAAATCTTCTCCGATCTAGCTGGCCGACAAGCAGCCATCGCGTGAATGGATTACGGTGCACGGATTGGTTGACCGTTGGGTACCATCCGCTGGCACTACTCAGACTTAACGTCTAGAACCAATGAGAGGTCGGTTCCTCGTTCACACGTAGACATAAAATTATTACAAATGGCGCCCAACGCGGGGCCCAAAACATCCTAAGGGGATAAAAGATTCGCATCTCCTGACGAGTTGGTCCTTTACGGAGGATTTAAGGTACTTTGGTACTCTAGCCTCACAAACAGGAGCAGTGGAGTTGTGTGATACACACTAGCAGTCGCTTCACGTGAGTTGTAGCTTCCGCTCTCCTTTGTTTGATGTTTTTTTTTCGCGACAGAATCCTTCCGATGTGTTGTTCGAGGTTAACCCCTGCAAGGACCTTCTATTTTCTTGATGGGACTGTCAGCCAGATGGGGTTTCTCGTGTCGGCCTGGACTCTCAAGAAAATAGAAGGCTACCTTGCCTTTATGTCGCGGAAGGATTCTACTTATTTCGTATGCGTGATAGACGAGTGGTATCGGTTCAACGTTCGGTGGCGCATGCTGGAGTTGCGAGGCCCGGAATGCTTCCACGCGTCGGGAATTTTGACCACGTACAAAACCGTTACGGTAGCTCTACCACTTGTCTCGTCGAGTCAGTTAACGTAGTTTAGAGACAGTTTTGTAATGTATGTGGGTTTAGGGGATAAGTTCGAGTAAATCGGCCGAAAGCACCCTTTCTTCGGCAGACTACCACGCACTCTCATTTCACTTTGGAGGAGTCGACTACTGGGAAGGAAAGTGTTGAACCAATAAATTCACCTTTTTTTCCTCTTATATAGTTACAAAATAGCTCGCCACTGTCGGCCACTAAATTAGTAGCAAGTTTTATCCACTTATATATTAGGATTATAGTAGGAATAATTATATTTTATATTTTTTTTGAGTAATACTAGCACTAACCACACACAGCAAAAACAAACATGGCAACGAAGCGGACCCCAGATAAGCGTTGGACCAGATCCAAAACGGTCCAACCAGCTAACTGCGGGATCTGCTTTGAAGACGTAGTGGAGGGCGTACACATCGTGCCCATCGTGCCTGTGTCCAACAGCTCCTCTTCACGTCCGAGCTTTGCCCACTATGCCGGCGACCCATAGAGCGGACCGCGGTAGACTTCCCCCTCGGAACGCCCGTCCCAACGCGTGGAGCAGTGGCGAAAGGGGTCCCAGATGCCGAACCACCCCAATCACCGATGGACTTGCAAGGAGCCGTAGGCGGGGAAGTTCCTGCTGCAGTTGTCGCGGCCGAGGTTACACCCGCGCCTTCCACCCACTCCATTGACACCCTCGTGGCGTTAATGCGAGATATGTCGGAGAGGATTGGCAACTTGGAGGGAAGGCTCCAGAACCTCCCGATGAGCCAACCACCCAGCCGCGTGAGAACTCCGCTTGGCTGGGAGCCCAATCCCAGTGTGGCTATGCCCCACTCTCGACCGGCTGATCAATGGACCCTACCTCCAAGGAACTCGGGAATGGACCCCAGAGCTCCCGAGTATCGACCACTACACAGCACCGCACCTCTGTTGGTACCTCCAGTCCCCGAGGCAGTCCCTTACAACAGGTCACATCATTGGGCATGGCAATATCAAAACCGATCCGGACAAGACTCAAGCGATTGACGTTTTCCCATTACCCAAGACCACCAAGCAGTTACGCCGATTCCTAGGCTTATGCGGATGGTACCAGCGTTTCGTGCATGACTATGCCACCATTACCACTCCTTTGACCGACATGCTGCGTAAGGGACGTAAGTTCGTCTGGGAAGAGCCCAGCTTGCGAGTCTTTGAAGAGCTAAAGAAGAGTCTGACTACAGCCCCCGTACTGCACAGCCCGGACTTTGACAAACCGTTCTCAATCCATTGTGACGCGAGTCAACATGGGGTGGGAGCAGTCTTAGTCCAGGTTGCACAAGACGGCGAGGAGAGACCTATAGCCTTCATGTCCCACAAGCTGAACAAGGCCCAGCGGAACTACACGGTCTCGGAGCAGGAATGCCTGGCGGCTGTGCTGGCAGTGAAACGTTTTCGAGCATATGTAGAAGGACATCCTTTTGAAATCGTCACTGATCATGCGTCACTGAAATGGCTGATGAGCCAAACTGATCTCCAAGGCCACTTGGCCAGATGGGCCTTGAAATTACAGGCGTTTGACTTCACGATAAGACACCGCAAAGGAAGTCAGCACGTGGTACCGGACACACTATCAAGGATGTTCGCCCCTGAAGGAGCCGAGTTGGCCCAGGAGGATGACAGCCCCCTATGGATCGACTTGGACCATTCCGCCTTCAAGTCAGCATGTTATATCCAGCTGATGAATACGATTCAGGACCAGTTGCCACAGCTGCCAGAACTACGGGTGACGGAGGGATTTATATACAAGCGGACGAAATACGCCTCCGGAGACCCCATTCAAGAAGAGGAACAGTGGAAGTTATGGGTGCCCGAAGAACTGACATGCGAATTGATTAAGCGTGCTCATGACCACCCATTGAGTGGACACGGCGGTTATGGTCGTACGCTTCGGCGACTGAAGACTTACTTCTTTTGGCCTAAGATGGCGCAGCAAGTGAAAAAGTACGTAGCCGCTTGTGAGCTGTGCAAATGCACGAAAGCGCCCAATTCTTTTCTTCGGCCCCCGATGGGAAAATTCGAACTACCGGAGCGGGTGTTCCAGCGCCTGTATATAGATCTCATCGGTCCGTACCCTCGCTCGAAAGAAAGAAAGACGATCCAAATGAAGATTGGTGTGCAGTTTGTTCGGATGGTGGAGAATTGATGTGTTGCGATAAATGTCCAAAAGTATTTCACCAAAATTGTCACATACCAGCTATAAGTTCCTTACCAGATGAAAGTGAAACGTGGCAAGGTTTGCTATGTGTTAATTTAGCGGAACTGGCAAGTTCAGCTGAATGTGAAAGACATAATGCAGGAGAACTTGGCGCAAATGAATTAAAGATTATACAGAGGATATGTTTAGAATTATATTGCCAATACGAACAAAGTTTACCATTTAGAGAGCCAGAACCTGCAACATACACTGCATATTATGAAATAATTTGTCACCATATGTCGCTAGAAGTTATCCGAACTCGTTTGGATCCATCAAGTCCGAATCACTACAAAGACATTGCCACATTTGTAGCTGACGTTCGATTGTTGTCCAAAACTGTATACTTATATTATCCGGAGGATTCCAAAACATATGCGCATGCCCGTTATCTAGAACAATTTTTCGAAGAGCAACTGGCTAAATGGCTTCCTAAATACGCTCTCGTAAACAAATGTGAAACGAATGCAGATGAATGTCCTGTGAAAAAAATGCGCAAAAATTCCGAATGAATGCCCTTAGAAAACAGAACAATTTCAACTGTCGGATAAGAAAAATCAAAAACGAAATAAAGGAGATTATATTTGCTTACAGGAATAGTTTTAGCATCGTAAGTTTAGGCGTGTATTTACGCTATCGCCTGTTGTTGTCGCACATCGACACATTTAAACTCTTACTACAAGCAAAATATTAATTTATTGTTTAAACATAACTATACATAAAATAAACCATTTTTATTTACTCGAAAGAAAGCATGTAGTTATTCCAAATATGAAATGTTCATTAAACATTTCACCGGTTAGTTCTTAATCAAATGAATAAATGCATACCAATTTCATTTGTAACATTAGATTATAGAGGTTAATTAATTTTATATGACAGAATACTATCTAGATAATCAAAAAACGACAGAAAATCGTACTTTCGTTGATTTTAGGCATAACTATAAATTAAAGACATTAAAATGTAGAACATTTACTTCCAATTCATACAAGAAATGACATTTATCAGAAACACTTTTTGTGTTTGAATTCTCCTTATTTTGGTTGCTTTTAGACGAAGCTCGTGTAGACTGGCATACGGTTTTATTAATTTGTTTTTATAGTTGATGTAAATGAGTGCAAAAAAATGCAATTTAATACAAACTAATTATCAAACTGTAGGAAAAAAGAGATACTATTACTTTTAGTAGAATACCTTAGTTAGAAATTTATATTGTATCGAAGGAATCGTTAGTTAGAATGTAGAGAAATTAGAGACTTGTTTAGCGTTAGTTATATGTTACAACCACACACGACAAAATCAGTCAATGAAAGAAGCAAACCAATATTTAATATGCATTAGGAGATATTGAAATGAATATTCCTAATAGGGAAATTCTTCGTGAACGCGCTTATATACATATATTTTTGTGTTAAAAATTTGATTATCAAAATTGCGGAATGTTATGTGACAAAACAGCAATAGTATAATTTGAAATTGAAAAAAAAAGAAAATGTTTATTTCGAAACGAATGAAAATTAATTGATTGGAAACGACTAACTTCATACTTTCGATAGTACAAGTCTCAAAGGATACACAGTTATAAATGCGAAAAATTGCCGAACATTAATTTTATGATATTTAAAGCATTTGCAGAAGGAAAACGATTTATTTTTTTTTAAACAAATATATAACAACATGAATGGCTAAACTCTAATAACGACTTTCCTTTCCAGTGGTTCTTCTTTTCAGTGGGAAGTGAGGTGCAGGGTAGGTATACCGTCGCGAGGGTAGGGTTTGAGAAAACCCGCTGAGGTCGGTTTTGCGTCACGCGCGGTACGCGGTACCTTTGTTGTTTTGCTTTTTTTATTAGCGTAGCATTCGTCGGGTTGAGTTAACGCAGTATATTTTTCGGTACCGCGTCGGGAATTCGGGAACGCGAAATGAAAATTAGATTTTTGTCCTTGACTGAGTAAATGAAGAAATACGGAGTAACGTAAAGTAGGTTTCCTCTCCGTATGGTTTTGTTTTGTGACGCGTTTGAAAACGGGCATGTATTGGTGGCTGAAGATTGTAGATGAGCGTAATCCATTCGGAGACCCGCGACCGAAATCTTCTCCGATCTAGCTGGCCGACAAGCAGCCACCGCGTGAATGGAATACGGTGCAAGGATTGGTTGACCGGTTGGTACCATCCGTTGGCACTACTCAGACTTAACGTCTAGAACCAATGAGAGGTCGGTTCTTCGTTCTTATGTAGACATAAAATCATTACAGACTGCAGCGATGGTCTGCTGCCTCGGCAGAAGAAGGTGTCAGTATCTGCCGAGAATGCCCTTGTCTGGGGACGCGTGAATGCGCTGGCAGGCTAGCACTGCGGTGTCGTGGGGCGGGTTCATTCCCCCAGCACAAGGACCCACTACAAAGAATTTCGCATTCACGAATTTCTGGGGTCGAGAAAAGCAAGGCGACCGAAGTCGCAAAAATCGTAGGCAACTTTACCAAGGGGAAATGACTTGTTCAGAGAACAAGTGAAACCAGTAAAAAGGGACGGAATTAGGGTAACTTAATCCTTACCCGAAGAGGCTCATGGCCAACAAATGAGGGAGGGAAAACCGGGTGGTGATGGAGCCCCCGCGCACCCACCCAACCGGATCAAAATCCATAATTGTTGTAGTGGCCAGGTATTCCACTTCTGAGTAGAAAACTCATACAAATTAACTTGCATGAGCCTTCCCATCAGAGGAGAAGTACCCCGGTGACAAATTTATGCCATAGAATTATACAATTCGATTACATAACCTTATATCATAAAGAGGTACCTTGCTGGGGCCGGATTCTTTCGGGATCACGCCGCGTGTCTACCGGAAAATCCCAGGGATTTAACTCCGAATCCCACATTGGAGGCGTTCTTGGACGAGGTAGTATTGGATCTTCCTTCTTGCTTTCCAGCGCGGCTACCCGGGTGGTCAAGCCTTGCATAAGTGCCATCAGATCTTGTAGGATGGTCGCTTCCACAGCCACGGTGGGTCTCGGCCCTTCCGCAGGCGGCACTGCTTCGGCTCGGCCCATTAAATCAGGCTCATCAGCCGCTGTTGGAACCTGATCCCGCCGGTCCTTTGGTTTGGGCACCGCCCCTTGAGCAGCTGGAAGCTCTAGGTGGCTGGAAGGTAGACCCGCTGACGTGGCTGGTTGTCGGCATAAAAGGCAAGTCCGGCTGACTAGTAAATGCTGGGTCATGCAGGCTTCGTGGAACTCATGTCCGCACCCCAAAGTTTGTACGGACGTCCCGTCATTTCGTGCTTGCTGGCAGATGACGCATAATGCCGTGGACCCTGCGGCCAAACGCAACCGACGCTTGTCTTGCGTGCGTTTGGTTGACATCTTCGCTAAATAATGTGGGTCTGCATGTCAGAAAGCTGAAACAGAAATAACTATATAGAAAAGAAACTTAAAACTATGAATATTAAGAGTGAGTTATGTGCAAAAAAGAAACAAATATAAAGTTATGTGAGTGGCCGTCGGTGGCGAACCATATAACACTCCTATCAAAAAAGAGGTATGTAAGCAAAAAAAAAATTTTACGTTATCTAAAAAAAATAATCGGTCTTTCCATTCCGTCCTTCTTCCCGAGTACGGACACAAATGGCACATTTCTCCTGTAGCGTCTCAGGGACTACTCTCTTGCGGCACCATGAGAATCAGGGTTCAGAAGTGCTCCCTCATCTGCAAGTTTTTACAAGTTACCACTCGTCAGCCCAGGGTTGAATTCTGACCCACAAGCAGTGCGTGTCTTGTCATGGATAGTCATGGATTAGCTAATCAGCCAATCACATGAAATCAAGATCCATGTAGTGTAAGACACTCAGGCACCACTTGGTTTGGGGAGCAGATCAGAATCCTCCGCAAAATAGATGTTGAAATAATAACTTCCGAATACAAATAGGGACTCTAATATCATTTGGCCTTACTAGTCATACAATGATGGTAAACCACCAAAGTATAAATCAGAAGCAGGACCAAACGATATTGATGTCCAAAGACAACACACGTCCGGAAGTTACTAAGTTGCCTGGATATAAATAGTGCAAAAGCCCTCGGTAGTTACCTACCCGCCAATAGTCTTGACACCTTGTGGGGTCACCTAGAGACGATCGACTGTCTCGTGCTCATGACTGATGATACAGCCGGGCATTTTGGGTCCACCTTGGGTGCCATTTGTGGTGCAGAGGTAATTCAGAAAGTCCGTAAAGGACTGCAGCGATGGTCTGCTGCCTCGGCAGAAGAAGGTGTCAGTATATGCCGAGAATGCCCTTGTCTGGGGACGCATGAATGCGCTGGCAGGCTAGCATTGCGGTGTTGTGGGGCGGGTTCATTCCCCCAGCACAGGGACCCACTACAAAGAATTTCGCATTCACGAATTTCTGGGGTCGAGAAGAGCAAGGCGACCGAAGTCGCAAAAATCGTAGGCAACTATACCTAGGGGAAATGACTTGTTCAGAGAACAAGTGAAACCAGTAAAAAGGGACGGAATTAGGGTAACTTCGTCCTTACCCGAAGAGGCTCATGGCCCACAAATGAGAGAGGGACAACCGGGTGGTGATGGAGCCCCCGCGCACCCACCCAACAGGATCAAAATCCATAATTGTTGTAGTGGCCAGGTATTCCTCTTCTGAGTGGAAAACTCATACAAATTAACTTGCATGAGCCTTCCCATCAGAGGAGAAGTACCCCGGTGACCAATTTATGCCATAGAATTATGCAATTCGATTACATAACCTTATGTCATAAAGAGGTACCTTGCTCGGGCCACTCAACCCGCATAATATTTTTTATCAACCCATTTGGCTAAGCAACAGTAGAGCGATGATGTTTCAGCCACGCTTTTTGAAGGTGTATCCTGTGTTTTGCTGGTTGACGACTGTGGTTTGCCCTGTTTGGTCTGTTTAGGTTTAGACTCTTCCTCATCATCGCTCTACGACTTTGTAAGTGCTCTTTTCAGTGTGCGTTTCTCCACCTTCTTTGTTGGTGTTTCTGTCTCGTTTTCTTGTGCACTCGCTGATTTTCCTTTACTAACTGCTTTCTTGCTACTTCCCGTGACCTTTCCTTTGGGCGTAGAAGGTTCCTCTTTGGGCGTAGAAGGTTCCTGTTTCTGCGTATCAGGCGAAGTTTTTGATGATGTGGGCGTGGTAGGAGGTTCGTATTTATTCTTAATTTTAGTAAATTCTTCAATTATGAATTTGCATAAATCCCCTTTTCCGGTGGCTGTATATGGGCTACGCTTTGTGGATGAACCGTCTGATTTGCCATCTACCGTTTTGTTTTGGATTCTAATTTTTTTAGGGTCTCTTCTTTTTCAACGACTGGTTCAATAAGGGTGACTTCAATTTTGTCAGCCGTTTCTTCTTCTTTTTCTTCTGATAAGTTTGCAACCTCTGTTGAAGCTGATTTTTACTCTTCAAGTCCAATTGAATCCGGTTCGGAATCATTGGTAACTTTTTCTGTAGAAGCAAGTTCAGGTTCTTGTGATTCAGCTGCTTGCGGATTTGATTGTTCAGCTTCCTTTGGAATATTACTTGTAATTTCTGATGAAATTTCATCTTTCGATGCGGTCTCCTCCGTAGCGGCATCAGCTTCAGAAGATGTAACATTTTCAGATTTGGATGTTGCTGCTTCAGCATCAGTGGCAGCTTCAACTTCGGATGCTTCAGCTTCAGCTTCAGAAGTGGCAGCAAGTTCAATATCTTCGGAATGCTTTTGATTTTCGGATGCAGGTCAACGTTTTCCGTTGCTACTGGCATTTCTTCGTCGCTAATTGTTTCTACCATATCTACATCCATTTTCTCCTCTTCATCTACATCCATTGATTCAACAACTTCCGGACTTTTATCTACCGACATGCGTTGGGCATCAGAAACTTTTAATCCGTCACTTTCAACTTTACCACTTTCTGGTGTCTGACTGACCTCCTCTGATCCTTTATCCGCTTCGACAGCCGAATCTTTTATTGTTTGTTCTTCCTCTGACGTCCCAGACTCTAAGCTTATCACATCTTCAACTTCTTTGCTTACAGCTTCGCTTGTCTCAGCTGACTCCAAAATTTCTGACTCATTAATTTTTACTGTCTTTGTCTCCTTTTGATACTTCGACCTTTTGAGCTTCGCTCTCTACACTAACATTTTCAGCATTGCTCTCGCCACTGGACGATACAACACCAGCAACGTTCTCCGCCTCATTCGCTGTGATCACCACTTCATCCTTTTCCGAACTGTTTTCACTGTCTTCTGTATTGTTAAATCGATCTCCCCATTCTCTAGATCTTTAACCTCACCATCCAGCTTAACAGGTTCATCACTGACGGATATCTTTGCAGCTGCCTTCATACTTTCCACATTGATTTCACTTTGAGTAATTTCAATCACACCTGAGTTTTCGGGATCTGATGTTTTCTCGTTGCTTTCAGTCGGAACAAATTCCACATCGCTGTCGATTGAATCTAAACGTATCGGTTCCGACTTTTTAGTGCCGATCAACTCAACATTTGTCGAGTCGGCAGCATTGTCATCTGCCACATGTGCGCGGGGGCTCCATCACCACCCGGTTGCCCCTCTCTCATTCGTGGGCCATGACCCTCTTCGGTTAAGGACGAAGTTACCCTAATTCCGTCCCTTTTTACTGGTTTCACTTGTTCTCTGAACAAGTCATTTCCCCTTGGTGTAGTTGCCTACGATTTTTGTGACTTCGGTCGCCTTGCTCTTCTCGACCCCAGAAATTCGTGAATGCGAAATTCTTTGTAGTGGGTCCTTGTGCTGGGGGAATGAACCCGCCCCACGATACCGCAATGCTAGCCTGCCAGCGCATTCACGCGTCCCCAGACAAGGGCATTCTCGGCAGATACTGACACCTTCTTCTGCCGAGGCAGCAGACCATCGCTGCAGTCCTTTACGGACTTTTTGAATTAATTATTCACTACAAAACCCAGAAAGAGGGAATCAAATACTTTCAGAGGTCGCTGGAGCAAATGTTTCCTACTTCTAATCAAGCCTGAACGGTGAATCGATTCTTCATTTCAATGGAACATTGCCATCTGACCTCATACCGAGCTTGAATCTTATTGATTATTTTGCCAACTATGAAAACTTGTGTTTCATATTTGGCAGGATAAACAACAAGAAATCATGTGGTATTGACGGTATTCCAAATATAATTTTCGGACATTTGCTGAGGTTGCTATTAGGAATTATTGCATATTGTTCAACAACATGTCGAGCAATTCATATTTCCCAAATGAGTGGAAATAGGCTAAAGTATTTCCGACCTTGAAGAAAGGAAAAGAATCTTCGTGCTCTAAAATATATCGCCCAGTCAGCGGCCTAACGTCAGAAAGGTGTTTGAAGTAATACCAAACAAAGCATTAAACACCTACATTGGGGAATATGAGTTCATGCTGAATTGCCAATTTGGCCTAACATCAGAAAGGTGTTTGAAGTAATACTAAACAAAGCATTAAACACCTACATTGGGGAACATGAGTTGATGCTGAATTGCCAATTTGGTTTTCGTGCCAGGCGTTCGACCATACATGCGATAGCGAAAGTAACCTCAGACATCTGTTTGAAACTAAATGATAGACAATGTGTTGGAGCATGTCTCATTGATATGAAGAAAGCCTTCGGTGGTTAGAGGGACTAGTTTTTAAACCCCTTCAGGACAGGTTCCCCAGACACCTTGTCGCCATGATGTGTAATATTTTATACAGGAAATCGTTTGTTGTAACTGATGGAAATCTGACAACAATGCGTGAAGTCAAGGTCTTGAATGGTCTCCAGGAGGGAACAGTTACTGCGCCACTGCTCTTAATATTCATTTGGAGGCTGTAATGACTTTATGTCTACGTCCGAACGCGGAACCGACCTCTCATCGGTTCTAGACATTAAGTCTGAGTAGTGCCCACGGACGGTACCAACCGCTCAACCAATCCGTGCACCGTAACCCATTCACGCGGTGGCTGCTTGTCGGCCAGCTAGATCGGAGAGGATTTCGGTCGCGGGTCTCCGAATGGGTTACGCTCACTTACAATATTCAGCCACCAATACATGCCCGTTTTCAAACGCGTTACAAAACAAAGCCATACGGATAGGAAACCTACTTTACGTTACTCCGTATTTCTTCCTATAACCAGTCAAAAGACAAAGATCTAATCTTTACTTCGCGTTCCCGAATTTCCGACGCGGTACCGAAAAATACACTACGTTAACGTAATCCCGAAAAAAGCAACGCTAAAGAAAAATCAAAATCAACTAAGGTACCGCGTACCGCGCACAACACGAAACCGACCTCAGCGGATTTTCTCAAACCCTACCCTCGCGACGGCATACCTAACCTGCACCTCATTTCCCGCTGAAAAGAAGAACCACTGGAAAGGAAAGTCGTTGTTAGGGTTAGCAATTCATATTATTTTATTTTAACCTTTTTTCTTTGTAATCTATTTTTAACTGCAAGGTGTCTCTTTCTTATGCTATTATGGGTTTGGAATGATTTTACCCTTGTTTTATTTAAGAGTTCTTTAACAAGTGGATTAGGTTATTTCGATCTTATTCGCTGAACTGTAACAATTTATGATTTGCAGTTTTTTCATTTTTATTCCTTTTTTCTGGGAAATTTCATTCACTGACAGGCTACTTTTAATATTTTTCTATTTGTAAATCAACTGGTATTTGTCAATTGTTTGTTCATATTTTGTTTTACAATCGTAATTTGTTAAATTTAATCTCATTATTAAACTTATTGATTGTATGAAATCGTTGATAAATGCGCATACTAAATTTTCATTACTAATTCGTTTTATTGCATTGCCTCGTTTTGAATTTTAGTGTCTTCAATATTTTTTTTCTAGTGGTTTTTCCTTTTGTTTTGTTAATTTATTAATTTGTTTTGCTCACAAACCAATTTTAACTATTGAAATAAAAATATTCATCATATAACTTTTCGCTTAACAATATTTGTATCTTATTTATTAAATTACAAATTAAAAGAGAATGAAAGCTACATTTTATTCTTGAAAATGTTGAAATTAATGCAAAATAAAATTCCAGTTAGCTTTACAAATAAGAATAATTATAAAGTAGCTTTTTTTCTCATTTCGTATTTATATGCAGATTTAGTACACATTGATTTAATATTAGTTCATTCGTAATAGAATTGCATCCACTTAGCTGCTACGAAAAAGTCTTAATGGTCTAAATTTTTTTTTAACGAGTTTTTTCCTTTCATGCGTTATAATTCATAATTGTTTTGCATTCTTAAATTTTTTGCTCATTTTTTTCCTTTACGTTTGGGCAATGCGTTCCCGCTTAAGAATTGTCATCCTTCCGTCCTTACTAAACTTTGCGATGAAAATGTGCAGAGCATGTAAGAATTTTATCATGTCTCCAAATCGGGCAAACTTAATGAAGTCTTCCATGACAGGCGGGCATTCTCAGTCCTGGACTTGAATGTGGCATGCTCGCCAAGGGTGGCGTTCTGAATTCCCAGAGGAGGAGTTGATGGACAAGTTGTTGGGTAAATTGGAATTTATACCCAAATTCCACACACCAATACTCCGTTATACGTTACGAGGGACATTTTTTGATTTTTGCGGATGAAATAGGTTCAAACTTTCACGAGCTTATTTCCCGACGATTAATTCAGGTTTAACACATGGATAATAAAACTTTCTACCAGTCGGGTAAATATAATCATATCAAATAAACCTTCCTACACTATAACTCGCGACACACGCTGCCCGTTTTTTTCCTTTTTGGAACTATCGGCACACTCCGGACCTTCCTCATGCGTGGCGGCCACTACCTCCACACTTCAATTCCATGTGGCTGTCAAATTCTGTTGGCATCCCACGACAAAATAGACGTGGGATGTGCACTGGTCGCAACCAACGTAAAATGACAAGCCACCTAGCAGCAAAGTGTGTTGGTAGTGGTCACCAGCGGCGTCGCATGATTCATTACAGAGCAGTGTCCACGATGCCTACCAGGCATGGGGAGACTGAAGGAAACGCTGCTTGGCCCTAAGACAGCTCCCTTCCGGACATGTCCGCAATGAGGTACCGCGTGGGACTTAAAACTTGTAAGACTCGACACTTCACGAACTTCTTGTCTAGCTTGGCAGTGTAGTGCCGACCTGCTTCACTTTGTCTAAAATTCCGTCGGTAGATTTCGTCGCCTGCCTTGAAGCCAGAAGGATGGGATCGCAGATTGTACCACTCCTCCCCCACCCGTCTACTGTCTTCAATCCTCTCCCGGATTTGTTCTCGTAGAGTTTGGAGTTTCTCGTGCGGCTCTAGCACCACTATTGGGTCTTCCAACCCTTTCAACTGTCGCAATAGCCGGTACGAGTTTCCGTGACAAATCATATGCTGGCCGAACACGGCAAAGTATGAGGAGATGCCTGTGGTGGAGTGATAAGACAAACGCAGGGCACAGGTGATGGCGGAAATCCTGCGGTTCCAATCCTTCTGATCCGGTTGGACGTAGGCCCGAATGGCGGCTATGAGGGTGCGGTTCAATCGCTCGGACGCATTGGCTTGCGGAGAATAAACGGCAGTCCGCTGATGCGTAATGCCATACTTCTCCATTAATTCCAGAAATCTAGACGAGGTGAACTGAACTCCGTTGTCGGAGACCAGCTTCCCCGGTACTCCAAATATATGGAAAACGCGATTTTCCAGAAAACTGACTATGGGGCCGGTGTGCAGGTTTCGAAGAGGTTCCACAATCGGAAATTTGGACAAGTGGTCCAGGACCACGACAGCTCCCGTGTATCCCGAAGTCGAGCGAGGGTACGGACCGATGAGATCTATAGACAGGCGCTGGAACACCCGCTCCGGTAGTTCGAATTTTCCCATCGGGGGCCGAAGAACAGAATTGGGCGCTTTAGTGCATTTGCACAGCTCACAAGCGGCTACGTACTTTTTCACTTGCTGCGCCATCTTAAGCCAAAAGAAGTAAGTCTTTAGTCGCCGAAGCGTACGACCATAACCACCGTGTGCACTCAATGGGTGGTCATGAGCCCGCTTAATCAATTCGCATGTCAGTTCTTCGGGCACCCATAACTTCCACTGTTCCTCTTCTTGAATGGGGTCTCCGGAGGCGTGTCTCATCCGCTTGTATATAAATCCCTCCGTCACCCGTAGCTCTGGCAGCTGTGGCAACTGGTCCTGAATCGTATTCATCAGCTGGATATAACATGCTGACTTGAAGGCGGAATGGTCCAAGTCGATCCATAGAGGGCTGTCGTCCTCCTGGGCCAACTCGGCTCCTTCAGGGGCGAACATCCTTGATAGTGTGTCCAGTGCCACGTGCTGACTTCCTTTGCGGTGTCTTATCGTGAAGTCAAACGCCTGTAATTTCAAGGCCCATCTGGCCAAGTGGCCTTGGAGATCAGTTTGGCTCATCAGCCATTTCAGTGACGCATGATCAGTGACGATTTCAAAAGGATGTCCTTCTACATATGCTCGAAAACGTTTCACTGCCAGCACAGCCGCTAGGCATTCCTGCTCCGAGACCGTGTAGTTCCGCTGGGCCTAGTTCGGCTTGTGGGACATGAAGGCTATAGGTCTCTCCTCGCCGTCTTGTGCAACCTGGACTAAGACTGCTCCCACTCCATGTTGACTCGCGTCATAATGGATTGAGAACGGTTTGTCAAAGTCCGGGCTGTGCAGTACGGGGGCTGTAGTCAGACTCTTCTTTAGCTCTTCAAAGGCTCGCAAGCTGGGCTCTTCCCAGACGAACTTACGTCCCTTACGCAGCATGTCGGTCAAAGGAGTGATAATGGTGGCATAGTCACGTACAAAACGCTGGTACCATCCGCATAAGCCTAGGAATCGGCGTAATTGCTTGGTGGTCTTGGGTAATGGAAAAACGTCAATCGCTTGAGTCTTGGCCGGGTCGGTTTTGATATTGCCATGCCCAATGATGTGACCTAAATACTTCACCTCCGTCATCACGAACTGACTCTTCTGTATGTTGATGGTTAACCCTGCCCTCCGGATGTGTAGAGCCACCTCCTGAAGCAGGTCGATGTGTTCGTTAAAGGTCTCGGTTATAAGCAGCAGATCGTCCAAGTACACGAAAACTTGGTGCCGTAAATGAGGTGGTATCACCTTATCCATAAGGCGCGTCATTGTTTGAGGGGCATTGCACAATCCAAATGGCATGGTCACGAATTGGTACAGGGGCCGATCTGGGACTGTGAAGGCTGTTTTCTCCTTTGAGCCCGGGTCTAAAGGAATTTGCCAGAAGGCGTCCTTGAGGTCTAAGCTCGTGATGAAGTGGGCTTTAGGCAACCGACTCAAAATGCCTTCAATCAACGGTAGAGGGTATGCGTCCTTGACAGTGACGGCGTTCAAGCGTCTGGCATCTAAGCATAGCCGGACCTTGTTCGGCTTGACAACTAAGGTGACTGGGGAAGCCCACGCGCTCTGCGATTCTTCGATCACGCCTAATGCTAGCATCCGATCAACTTCGGCATATAACAACTTTTCCTTCGCCGGAGATATGGCAAAATGTCTCTCTTTTATGGGTTTAGCATCCCCCACATCTATAGTGTGTAACACCAGTGCCGTCCGCCCGAGACCTTCCTTCTCATGCGATGGAAGAGGCCGATATTGCCGAGTCAAGTCGCAGTTGCTGATTCACATCCAGTGTATGTCGTAATAAGTGAGTGGTTTGAGTTTGGTCATGAACTGTGGTGACGGACTCCAGGGTCGTACCGGAAAACAGTGCCGGGGCCAAGTTAAATTTTCGAACGAAATCCACCCCTAGATAAAGATTCTGGGTTAATTGAGGTATGATGTAAAATTCCAGAGGTTTAGTTACTCCTTTAAAGGTGACATCCGTCGTAATTTTTCCCACTACAGAGTGACGAGTTCCGTCCGCCGTGCTTAACCAGGTGGTAAAATGGTGGATTTGGTCCGCGTGCATTGCCAGTACCTCCCCTGCAAAATTCGCTGATATGCAATTCACACTGGCTCCCGTATCGACTAAACCTGACAATCGTTTTTGCCGGAGGTGTACTGACGCATATGGTCGGACGTCATCCCTCAATAATTCACCTAAGTGTATGTCCTTCAGCACCTTCCTCGACTGCCTGACCCTTCTCCAGAAGCTCCGCATCCGACGCGTGGCTCACTTTCTTCGCGGTGGGACAGTTTGTTACGTATCAGGATTTTCCTACGTAGTCATTCGGGATTTCACCCTGACCAAATGTTTGTTTCCCGCCAAGATTTCACCTGCGAGCCAAGTTACATTTTACCACACTCACGTATATGTTAACGTAAATTAACCATCATCATTTAAATGAATGTGTAAAAGTAGTAGGATTAGTTTTAAGGACGCAGTATTCAGCGAGAAATCCAAACAATGTCGGATCGTGAAAGATGTCCTCGATGCTGGACCATGTCCAAAAATGATCACTGATTTGTAATTGTCGCGTTCACACGTAGTGGTGCATGGTGCCGGAATAAAAGATTTGAAAATAGGCTTTAACAAAAACAAAGGACGATGAAACATCACTACGTCCTTTACCAGCATGCGGCAGGCTACGCGCTGTTCAGTGTTTCGGAGTTCGAAGAAGTGGCGATGTTTCTACCTCAAGTCGAATCATCCGTCACTGATTTATCCAAGTTCAATTCACTCGTAAAACTGGGTGGCTTTTCGCCCTTCCAGACAGCAGTCGCGGCCTTGGAAAATGTTAATGCGATTTCCGAAGGTATTTGTCCACAAGACTTATTGCCATTCTTGGACGGCATATTCAGTAACGTAAAGAAGAAAAAAATGTACGATTGGAGTTTCGGATGCAAAGCTAGGTGCTGGTATAACAGAAACACTTGAAGTGTCTTGTTCACATATTGGAGTAGTTCCGGAGATTTTGAGAGGCATACGCTTTCATTTTCATAAATTGATTAAAGGATTCACTGACAAGAGCGCTGGAGTCACTCAACTCGGCTTGGGGCATAGCTACTCTCGCGCTAAAGTAAAGTTCAACGTACATTGTTCAGACAACATGACCATTCAATCGATAGCTTTGCTGGATCAGCTAGATAAGGACATTAACACATTTTCGATGAGGATACTTACCACTCGCTGCGGATCTGACGCATCAGTCCAAGGTCGCCGCCGGCTTATCCATTCACCCGCCTACACCTGACGAAACATCTGAAAATGATCACAGAGAATCACATGCTTCGAGAAGAAAACGCGGATATTTACCTGACGACATCGACCACGATGTTCCCAGATTCACCGACTCCGTATCCCTTATCAAATGCTCGCCCGGAAATTAGCTCACAACAAGAATGAAAACACCGAACAACAACGACTATGGACATTGCCAGAACCAAAACCGGCAACTATCCTGCCCGCATTCCTGCACAGCCCAACAACCGGAGACTCCTTCAGTTCGATGCAATTTAAATATTCGTTCGAATTCACATCGTACACTTTGACGAATTTGTTTAGGCGGCCAACACAATCCTTCGTGAGACTCTTGATGCCTTGAAGATCCAGTGTGCGCGCCTACGGAAATTTCATGATATTATGTATCACTTGCATTCTTGAAATTAGCAGTTGGGAGTTTATTTCGGCAGCACAATACTTCTTTCCACCCAGCGAAAAAAAAAAACTCCAAACGAAAAACACATAACACCGGCGATGTTAACACGGCCTCATTCGCGACATATTATCATGAATGATCACCCGCGAAGCCATTGTCAAGACCTGTCACTCCGCAGTGATGTAGGTCACGATCACTGGAAACTAGGTCACGTCAGCTGGAACATCCACAACATCCAGTGACAAGTGGACGCCGCACTGCATTATCCCCGTTCCAATGTAACTCGCAGTGCAGGAAGTTCCTCGCATGGAACACGTAAAACCACTCGCATGCGAGAGGGTTCAATTTCCTCAACTGGGAATTTAACGGCCGCGGACTACGGATAGGAGGTTTGCTGGAAGGGAGAATGGAGGAACGGGTCTCTTTTTTTTGGGCGGACGACGGTGCGAGAAATCAGACGGCGAGATCAAGCTACGCAAGTGGGAATTGGCGATTGGGAGGATATTCGCGAGGAATTGATCAAAATCGAGTGGCGGTTACAGCAGACAAAAGAAGGGTTGTACGACATCGAGACCAGCTGACGGCACGAAATTACCAATCGTCTTTGGGGATCCCCAAAAATAAGGTATAAATTTAAGTGATAAAGTAAATATTGGCCAGTAGATTTAAAGAGAAACTAGAAATTGGATAATTGAACAGTAGTAGTGAATTATATATTTGAAGCATACGAGTGTTGTTTCCATCGTGAGTGTCTTATCTGTGAAGGTTGTAAAACTTGGCTCGCGGTAGGATTCCGCTTATTTCGGTCGGAGCGGAATTCCGAATATAATTGTGTCGAAAATTACGAGTAATTGCGAGGTCGAGCTGAAATAAGAGCTAGATTCTGCTTCCTGCTGGTCAGAGCGGAATCCCGACTAGCGTTGTGGGGAGAATTACGAAGTCTGGTGGAAAATAGAAGCGAGGGTGAAAAATAGAAGCGAGATTTGTTTTTTTTAAAGTAGGGAAACGCTGGTAGATTGGGGAAGTGCGCTACGCAGCCGCATTCTCGTTTGGCGGCTAATTGGGGGCCAGGACAAAACAAGTGGCGCCACCCACGTCCGTCTCCGGACGAGTTAACCAGGTCCGCAGGTTCCTTCGTGGCGAGGAGAGTTAAACCCCCAAAAAAACGGTGGTTGCGAAATAAATTTTTGCAATACGTTGTAGCCAACTCCTCATGGAAGATGCGCTGTCGAGTAGCCGAATAATTCCGCAGTCTGACGTGGAAGGGTTTGACATGCCAAGGAACTTTCGCCTCGCTATTATTTCCCTGCGCGTCCGCCTCGACAAAGGATGGCGTCGGTTGTGGAACTTCGGGAGAACTGTGTTTGGCAGTGCAAGTCAGCAGAATTGGAGTCATGTCTGGGGCTTGGTCATAGCTAGTGATGGGATCAGCCTTGGTTCGTCCGGGTTTTAGGAGTGCCGACGGGTGGTCGCGGCACTCGCTGGCAAGTTTTTTCGCAATTTGCAATTTGCGCAATCAGGTGCGTAAGTGTCGGCCTTCCCGCATCGGTAGCAGAAGAGCGTCGGTTCCGCTGGACATGCATAGAACCGATGCCCCGTTTGTCGGCAGTTCCAACAAACCGTCGGGCTTGTAATTGCTTCAAGGGAGGGTCGATCAATCATTGCTGGGTCCTCAAGCTCCTGTGGTGCTCCGATCCTCGGTACTGGTACTGGGTCAGCAAGTAGGTGGTCCGCTGCCATCAACTCCGCGGTGTGATGATTTCAGGGATTTGGTCCCGTTATGCGAGGTTGTGGACGGAAGGTACCTCGCCGCTCATCCAGTTCTTGCCTACGGGCATGGAGGCGCAATTCCTGTATGGTGTTGATGGGAAAATGCAGAAGGCTGTTCTGAAGCTCCCAACGCATATTCTCTCTGATAATTTCTACCAGTTCGTCCTCGGGCATGGTTGTTCGCAAGCAAGTGCTCAATCTCTCTATACTTGTGTAGTACTGGTCAAACGGTTCGTGAGCGCCTTGTTTCCGTTTCTTTATCTGTTCCCTTAGTTCTCTCTCAGTGAAGCCATCATCAAATCGATTGCGGAAGGCTGCACTGTGTAATGTGACGCCTACGCCCAGGAATCGAAGTGATTCCGATCCCGAACCCTTGTAACTGGCCAGATGGATATGTCCTCGAAGTGCCAGCGGACTTCATCTGTCGTGCGGATATCGTTGTGCAGAAAATATTTTTTTTTCTGTCCAAATATTTAGATCCGTGGATATAAATATTCGAAATATAGAATTAATCCAACCCCGGCACATTTCGAAACATAGCCATCTGGAAATGCCCCTCCACCGTGGCCATCGAGAAAACTATGCCACTGGCGACATCGGGAGAGGTACATTGCCGCCATATGGCGTGCCATTCCACACACAGATGTTTGTTCCGAGGTGACAACCGGGATTTTTGACAGCCACATGTCGGCTTCGTTTTTCGTTGCTGTCGTCTGCTATCGTGTCCATTGTCGTGAATCGCAAAATTCGTGAAGTTTCTGTGTTTCCCGTAAAAAGTGGGCAATTGTTACATTAACTTCCAAGAAATGTTATAGTTGTACCAATTATGCTGGTGGTTAAGTGTACGAGAATCTCCGGGTAAGCTCGTTGTACGCGCTGAAAGGTTTCGGAAACGAAAGGGAACTCTGTCAAACTCGGCAGGAAGGTCAACAGGCTCCAATCATGAAAGAGGTTAGTTTAGTTAAAAAAAGACTTAGGAAATATTAGAAAATTTTGTCTAGGTGAAGGTGAGGCTAGAAGACCTGACGATCAGCAAAATCAGCAATTAGATGGGAGTCCTTTACGCGGAACCAGTATTATATATAAAGGACACGAATTTACCCAAATCCGTTATCATATGCCAACAGCTTGTGAGGTTTGCACCAAACCATTGTGGCAATTGTTTAAGCCGCCGGCGGCCTATGAATGTAAAAAACTGTCGCAACCAAAATCCACTAGAGCTTTGCTGCTATTATTGCGAAGCTATGCAGCGGCTGATCACCTCATCAAATTTAACGTTGCGTGAACTGCGGACTAAGTGGGAATATACCTTCGATAAAACAATTTCTCTTAATGAATCCAGTAGGAGAATAATTCAACACCAAAATGATTTGACACTTCTTAATGCGGAAATTCGAAGTAACGCTTGCTACTTTGTTCAGATTGATCAATTGGCATATCGCTTGCAATCCGCAGTACAGATTGCAGTCTTCGGTAAAATTGATGAATACCTAGCATCTATCGACGCAAGTCTTTTATTTATACAAAAAAAAAAACGATACTTGTAAAGATTCAGCAACGTACATTGTACGGTATAAACATATGCTATTAAAAGTTATCAACGTTATTCGCGGGTATGCTTCTCACGTTAACAAAAATGCGGCGCTAATATTGAAAGTTGATCGCGACAAACAAATGATTGTTGTGGATGAATGCATTGAGAACATCTCGATAGCTGAGCTCCAAGAACTTTTACCGGGTCATCAGCCACGTTATATTGTTTACACGTATCGTATGGTTCATGACGATGGTCGAGTTTCATACCCGATGTGCTTCATTTTTATACACCAAGAGACAGTCATATGAGTCTTCAAATGATGTATGCCGGTACTAAATCAGCGGTGCAAAAGGAAGTTGGAGTGACAAAAGTATTTGAAGTACGCGATCTGGATGATTTGACGGAGGAATGGCTTCGGGAAAAAACTGAAGTAAATAAACCATACCAATGTTGCATCAGAAGAGAGCAAACCACGCCAATACTCGACGAGCATAACATGAAACAGAATGCTATGTAATAGCAAATACCAAGTCAAAAAAATACCATTAGTTTTAAATATTCACCAAAATTTTGCTCACATTTAAAGTATATAATTTGAATGCCTTTTTAAGTAGTAGAGAATAGAAGTAGAAATGGACTTTTTATGATAACCATACCATGATTTTATAATATGTTAAGGATAAAGCTCTGAAATAGAAATATTCAAATTCAAATCGATAATTTCAATCGGGATTATTTATACAAAAATTCAAAAATCAGTCTTGCCGAAAATTTTATAAAACGTAGATTATTAGAAACGAAATGTATCGTTTATAGCAATAAATGTTGTGATTTGGATATTTCTTTAGATTTGTTCAGAAAAAAATTAGTATAACTTTTTATAACAAAAAATCCAGTGTTCAAATTTATCAGGCAGTTTACGGTCTGAAGTCTTAAAAAAGTAAATAAGAATCAAATAAAGGATAACGATACAATATATGCAACTTAAATTTAATTACCCTAGATAAAAACAAACAAAACGGTAGAATTTCAGACTTAAGTTAATAACATCAATTTAAATGTATTGCAGGATTTAGAAGCATGTAAAGATTTAACTTTAGTTTATGTATCGATTATTACATTAACACAACAGAATTAACAACCTGAACAACTGTCAAGAGAACGCGTAAACGGCAAGCTGGAACGAAAAGTAGACAGCACACCGACAGAGAGAGCATTTAATTTAAATACACAACAAGGCGGATTTGTTCGAGCAACAAACGACTGAGCCTAATTTTGTATTTAGATGAAGCAAAAATCATTTACTAATAATATGAACACATGACAACCAACCAACCACAACACGATAATTTGCATTATCTTAGTTTATTTTACTTTAGCTTAGTTATGTTACATTAGTTCCATACTCTTTTAACCTTTGAATTATTAAGGAGAAAATCAATTTCAACAAATTTGAACAAGGATTAGTAAAATGGCTATTAACCGTATTTTTCAATAATCATTAAACCTAATATTAAACACGAATGATTAATTGTATAAAATCCTCATATAGATTACGACAAAATAGGATATTTAATTAAAGTAGCTTACAGGATAAGGATAGATAAAAATAGAAATATTAATAGAAAAATTATATAAATTTTTTTTTGGAACTAAATAAAAATAACATGAATTGCTAGATAACTAACGACTTTCCTTTTCAGTGGCTCGTTCTTTTTCAGCGTGAAAGGGAAGTGCAGGGTAGGTATGCCGTCGCGAGGTTAGGGTTTCTGCAAATCCGCTGAGGTCGGTTTCGCGTCGCGCGCGGTACGCGGTACCTTTGCTTGTTTCGTCATTTCTTTAGAGTAGTTTTCTTCGGTTTAAGTTCGAGTAGTATATTTTTCGGTACCGCGTCGGTGAATCGGTAACGCGCCTATGGGATTTTGTAGCGTTTTTGATTTGAGATCTGTGGATAGATCACATCCAGAACTAACGTAATGTAGGTTTCTCGTTCTGGATGAGTAATTGTTGACGCGTTTGGAAAACGGGCAAGTTCAGGTGACTGAAATATTGTAATTGAGCGTAATCCATTCGGAGACCCGCGACCGAAATCCTCTCCGAACTAGCTGGCCGACAAGCAGTCACCGCGTGAATGGATTACGGTGCACGGATTGGTTGACCTGTTGGTACCATCCGTTGGCACTACTCAGACTTAACGTCTAGAACCGATGAGAGGTCGGTTCCGCGTTCGATCTGAAAGTAGAAAATCATTACAAATGGCGCCCAACGTGGGGCCAAAAACATCCTAAGGGGGAAAGAACTTCGCGTCTTCTGACGAGTTGGTCCTTTACGGAGGATGTAAGGTACTTTGGTACTCGAGTCCCACTATCAGGAGCAGTGGAATTGTGTGATACACATTAGAGGTCGCTTCACGTGAGTTGTAGCTTCCGCTCTCCTTTGTTTGATTTTGCTTTCGCGACAGAATCCTTCCGATGTGTTGTCCCAGGTTAACCCCTGTAAGGACCTTCTATTTTCTTGATGGAACTGCCAGTCTGATGGGTTTACCTATCAGCATGGACTCTCAAGAAAATAGAAGGCTACCTTGCCTTTATGTCGCGGAAGGATTCTAACTATTTCTTATGCGTGTTAGACGAGTGGTATCGGTTCAACGTTCGGTGGCGTATGCTGGAGTTGCGAAGCCCGGAATGCTTCTACGCGTCGGGAATTTTGACCGCGTACAAAGTCGTTACGGTAGCTCTACCACTTGTCTCGTCGAGTCACTTTAACGTAGTTTAGAGACGGTTTTTTGTAATGTATGTGGGTTATGGGGTAATTTTCGTAAATCGACCAAAAGCACCCTTTCTTCGGCAGATTACCACGCACTCTCTTTTCCCGTTGGAGGAGTCGACCACTGAAAAGGAAAGTATACTTTAAATACATTTTTTTTCCCCTCTATCATTAGCTCGCCACTATCGGCCACTAAGTTAGTCTTAAGCTTTTATATTATAGTGTTACATTTCTTCTCTTTCACAGTAAAACGTACAACCACCAAAACCAGTAAAAATGGCAACGAAGCGGACCCCAGAAAAGCGGTGGACCCGGTCCAAAACGGTCCAACCCGCGAACTGTGGAATCTGTTTCGAGGACGTAGTGGAGGGGGTACACAGCGTGCGATTGGATTGTGGACATCTATTCCATCGTGCCTGTGTACAACAGCTCCTCCTCACGTCAGAGAGTTGCCCATTATGTCGGCGACCCATCGAGCGGACCGCCCTAGACGTCCCCATCGGAACGCCCCTACCAACGCGTGGAGCAGTGGCGAAAGGAGCTCCAGAAGCCGAACCGTCACAACCACTCTTAGACCTGCAAGGAGCAGTAGGCGGTGAAGTTCCGGCTGCAAGTGTCGTGTCCGAGGTGACAACCATGCCTTCCGCCCACTCCATTGACACCCTCGTGGCGTTGATGAGGGATATGTCGGAGAGGATTGGCAACCTGGAGGGAAAGATCCAGAATCTCCCGTTGAGCCAACCACCCAGCCGCGTGAGAACTCCGCTTGGCTGGGAGCCAAATCCCAGTGTGGCGATGCCCCACTCCCGACAATCCGAGCAATGGGTCCCACCTCCAAGGAACTCGGGAATGGATCCCAGAGCTCCCGAATACAGACCGCGACACAGTACCGGACCCCCGTTGGTACCTCCAGCCCCCGAGGCAGTTCAGTACCACAGGTCAATCGAGGATGTGATTCCCCCCGGGAACGCATTGGCACCTTTTCGAGACCCGACGCCTCGTATCATGGAGAGTTGGCGCCTGAACTTTACAGGGTTCAACGATATGATATCGGTGGACCGGTTCCTTTTCCGGATTCAGGCGTTGGTATCCAGCACCCTGGGAGGTGATTCCTCGGCCTTCCTCCGGCATGCACATCTTTTGTTCAGCGGCGACGCTGCCGACTGGTACTGGAGCTTTAAAGAGTCAACGCCACGTCCCACTTGGCACTCTTTCAGTGCAGCCTTCCGCAATCGATTTGAGGATGGCTTCACTGAGAGAGAGCTAAGAGAGCAAATAAAGAAACGGAAACAAGGCGCTCACGAACCGTTCGACCAGTACTACACCAGTATAGTGAGATTGAGCACTCGCCTGCGAAATACCATGCCCGAGGACGAATTGGTAGAAATTATCAGAGAGAATATGCGCTGGGATCTCCAGAACAGCCTTCTGCATTTTCCCATACAGGGATTGCGCCTCCATGCCCGCAGACAAGAACACTTGGATGAGCGGCGTGGTACCTTCCGTCCACAACCTCGCATAACGGGACCAAATCCCCGAAATCATCACACCGCGGAGTTGATGGCAGCGGACCACCTGCTTGCTGATCCAGTACCAGTACCGAGGAGCGGAGCACCACCGGAGCTTGAGGACCCAGCCTTGATTGATCGACCCTCCCTGGAAGCGATTACAAGCCCGACGGTCTGTTGGAACTGCCGACAACCGGGACATCGGTTCTATGCATGTCCAGCGGAGCCGACGCTTTTCTGCTACCGCTGCGGGAAGGCCGACACATACGCCCCTGACTGTGCAAATTGCAAAGGGCGAAAAAACTTGCCACCGAGTGCCGCGACCACCCGTCGGCACTCCTAAACCCCGGACGAACCAATTTTGACCCCATCACCAGCTATGACCCAGCTCCCAACAGGGCTCCAACTCTGCTGACTCGCACCGCTAAACACAGTTCTCCCGAAGTTCCACAACCGACGCCGTCCTCCGCCGAGGCCAACGCGCAAGGGAATGATAGCGAGGCGAAAGTTCCTTGGAATGTAAAACCTTTTCATGTCAGACTGCGGAATTATTTGGCTACTCGACAGCGCATCTTCCATGAGGAATTGGCCACAACTGTCCCACCGCGAAGCAAGCGAGCCACGCGTCGGATGCGGAGCTTCTGGAGAAAAGTCAGGCAGTCGAGAAAAGTGTTGAAGGACATATACTTAGACGAATTATTGAGGGAGGATGTCCGGTCATATGCGTCAGTACACCTCCTGCAAAAACGAGTATCAGGCTTAGTCGATACGGGAGCCAGTGTGAATTGCATATCTGCCAAGTTTGCAGGGGAGGTACTGGCAAAGCACGCGGACCAAATCCGTCATTTCACCTCCTGGTTAAGCACGGCGGACGGAACTCGTCACTCTGTAGTGGGAAAAATTATGACGGATGTCACCTTTAAAGGGGTAACTAAACCTATGGAATTTTTCATTATACCTCAGTTAACCCAGAATCTTTACCTAGGAGTGGATTTCGTTCGAAAATTTAACTTGGCCCCGGCACTATTTTCCGGTTCGACCCTGGAGTCCGTCACCACCGTTCCTGACCAATCTCAACCCACTAACTTATTACGGCATACACTGGATGTAACTCAGCAACTGCGTCTTGACTCGGCTATATCGGCTTTTCCATCGCACGAGAAAGAAGGTCTCGGGCGGACTGCCCTGGTGTTCCACACTATAGATGTGGGGGACGCTAAACCCATAAAACAGAGACATTTCGCCATATCTCCGGCGAAGGAAAAATCGTTATATGCCGAAGTGGATCGAATGCTATCATTAGGCGTAATCGAAGAATCACAGAGCGCGTGGGCTTCCCCAGTCACCTTAGTTGTCAAGCCGAACAAGGTCCGGTTATGCTTAGATGCCAGACGCTTGAACGCCGTCACAGTAAAGGACGCATATCCTCTACCGTTGATCGAAGGCATTTTGAGTCGATTGCCTAAAGCCCATTTCATCACGAGCTTAGACCTCAAGGACGCCTTCTGGCAAATTCCTTTGGACCCCGGTTCAAAGGAGAAAACAGCCTTCACAGTCCCAGGTCGGCCCCTATATCAATTCGTGACCATGCCATTCGGATTGTGTAATGCCCCCCAAACAATGACGCGCCTTATGGATAAGGTGATACCACCTCATTTGCGGCACCAAGTTTTCGTTTACTTGGACGATCTGTTGCTTATAACCGAGACCTTCGATGAACACATCGACCTGCTTCAGGAGGTGGCTCTACACATCCGGAGGGCAAGATTAACCATCAACATAAGGAAGAGCCAGTTTGTGATGACGGAGGTGAAGTATTTAGGTCACATCATTGGGCATGGCCATATCAAGACCGATCCGGAAAAGACTCAAGCGATTGACGTTTTTCCATTACCCAAGACCACCAAACAATTACGCCGATTCTTAGGTTTATGCGGATGGTACCAGCGTTTTGTACGTGACTATGCCACCATTACCACTCCTTTGACCGACATGCTGCGTAAGGGACGTAAATTCGTCTGGGAAGAGCCCAGCTTGCGAGCCTTTGAAGAGCTAAAGAAGAGTCTGACTACAGCCCCCGTACTGCACAGCCCGGACTTTGACAAACCGTTCTCAATCCATTGTGACGCGAGTCAACATGGGGTGGGAGCAGTCTTAGTCCAGGTTGCACAAGACGGCGAGGAGAGACCTATAGCCTTCATGTCTCACAAGCTGAACCCAGCCCAGCGAAATTACACGGTCTCCGAGCGGGAATGTCTAGCCGCGGTGTTGGCAGTGAAACGCTTCCGAGCCTATGTGGAGGGACACACCTTTGAAATCGTTACGGATCACGCTTCTCTGAAATGGCTAATGAGCCAGACTGATCTCAACGGCAGATTGGCAAGGTGGGCACTGAAACTACAGGCATTTGACTTCACAATTCGCCACCGAAAAGGAAGCCAGCATGTAGTCCCCGACACCCTATCCAGAATGTTCGCCCCTGAAGGAGCCGAGTTGGTCCAAGAGGACGACAGCCCCCAATTGATCGATTTGGACCATCCTGCCTTCAAGTCAGCCAGCTACACCCAACTGATTCACACTATCCAGAATCAACTGTCCCAGCTTCCTGAACTGCGGTTGACGGATGGATTTATTTACAAACGGATGGGACACGCATCCGGAGACCCCATACAAGAAGAAGAACAGTGGAAGTTGTGGGTGCCCGAAGAATTAACCACTGATCTTATCAGACGGGCTCATGACCACCCATCAAGTGCGCACGGCGGAAACGTTTGTACACTTAGGCGGTTGAAAACCTGTTTCTTTTGGCCTAAGATGGCACAACAGATAAAAGCGTACGTAGCCTCTTGTGAGCTATGCAAGTGCACTAAAGCGCCCAACACCATTCTTCGGCCACCCATGGGTAAGGTTGAGGTCCCCGAACGCGTGTTCCAGCGCTTGTACATTGATCTTATCGGTCCTTACCCTCGATCTGCTTCGGGTCACACGGGAGCTGTCGTGGTCCTGGACCAGCTCTCTAAATTCCCTATCATAGAACCACTACGTAACATGCACACTGGACCTATAATCAACTTTTTGGAGAACCGAGTCTTTCACATGTTTGGAGTTCCGGAGAAACTTGTCTCCGACAATGGGGTCCAGTTCACCTCCAGCAAGTTCCGAGACCTAATGTCCAAATACGGCATCATCCACCAACGAACTGCCGTCTATTCACCACAAGCCAACGCATCCGAACGACTGAATCGTACGCTCATAGCGGCCATTCGCGCCTATGTCCACCCGAATCAGAGGGACTGGGATCGCAAATTGTCCGCCATCACTAGTGCGCTGCGCTCGTCGTACCACGCCACTACCGGCATTTCGCCGTATTTCGCAGTGTTCGGCCAGTACATGATCTGTCATGGGAGCGCTTACCGGCTATTGCGGCAGCTGAAATCGCTAGAGGACCCAATCGTGGTTCTAGAACCGCACGAAAAGCTCCAACTTCTGCGAGATCAACTGCGGGAGAAGATTGAAGAAAGTAGACGGATGGGAGAGGAGCGGTACAACTTGCGATCTCATCCTTCTGGCTTTAAGGCCGGCGACGAAATATATCGTCGAAACTTCCGACAGAGCGATGCCACCCGACATTACAATGCCAAACTAGACAAGAAATTCGTGAAGTGTCGAGTCATACAAGTCATAAGCCCCACCCGATACCTCATCGCGGACATGACTGGTAAAACCCTGGGAATTTACCACGCAAAAGACCTTAGACGATGAAGTGCAACTAATTCCCACGAGAAACCTTGGCTTACCCCAAATCTCTGCTTAGACGAAGACCTCCGAATAACACCCGACTCCCTACTATATAGTCACTGTCGAGTCTTCACGAACATGGTTGTAGCCTATCCTTCGAAACCGACCTTCGACCCGCCACGGCCCTAACCAAGACCTTTTATATAGGAGACGGGATCGTAATTACTTCGATTTTGGGGGGGGGGAATGTGTAATGTGACGCCTACGCCCAGGAATCGAAGTGATTCCGATCCCGAACCCTTGTAACTGGCCAGATGGATATGTCCTCGAAGTGCCAGCGGACTTCATCTGTCGTGCGGATATCGTTGTGCAGAAAATATTTTTTTTTCTGTCCAAATATTTAGATCCGTGGATATAAATATTCGAAATATAGAATTAATCCAACCCCGGCACATTTCGAAACATAGCCATCTGGAAATGCCCCTCCACCGTGGCCATCGAGAAAACTATGCCACTGGCGACATCGGGAGAGGTACATTGCCGCCATATGGCGTGCCATTCCACACACAGATGTTTGTTCCGAGGTGACAACCGGGATTTTTGACAGCCACATGTCGGCTTCGTTTTTCGTTGCTGTCGTCTGCTATCGTGTCCATTGTCGTGAATCGCAAAATTCGTGAAGTTTCTGTGTTTCCCGTAAAAAGTGGGCAATTGTTACATTAACTTCCAAGAAATGTTATAGTTGTACCAATTATGCTGGTGGTTAAGTGTACGAGAATCTCCGGGTAAGCTCGTTGTACGTGCTGAAAGGTTTCGGAAACGAAAGGGAACTCTGTCAAACTCGGCAGGAAGATCAACAGGCTCCAATCATGAAAGAGGTTAGTTTAGTTAAAAAAAGACTTAGGAAATATTAGAAAATTTTGTCTAGGTGAAGGTGAGGCTAGAAGACCTGACGATCAGCAAAATCAGCAATTAGATGGGAGTCCTTTACGCGGAACCAGTATTATATATAAAGGACACGAATTTACCCAAATCCGTTATCATATGCCAACAGCTTGTGAGGTTTGCACCAAACCATTGTGGCAATTGTTTAAGCCGCCGGCGGCCTATGAATGTAAAAAACTGTCGCAACCAAAATCCACTAGAGCTTTGCTGCTATTATTGCGAAGCTATGCAGCGGCTGATCACCTCATCAAATTTAACGTTGCGTGAACTGCGGACTAAGTGGGAATATACCTTCGATAAAACAATTTCTCTAAATGAATCCAGTAGGAGAATAATTCAACACCAAAATGATTTGACACTTCTTAATGCGGAAATTCGAAGTAACGCTTGCTACTTTGTTCAGATTGATCAATTGGCATATCGCTTGCAATCCGCAGTACAGATTGCAGTCTTCGGTAAAATTGATGAATACCTAGCATCTATCGACGCAAGTCTTTTATTTATACAAAAAAAAAAAAACGATACTTGTAAAGATTCAGCAACGTACATTGTACGGTATAAACATATGCTATTAAAAGTTATCAACGTTATTCGCGGGTATGCTTCTCACGTTATCAAAAATGCGGCGCTAATATTGAAAGTTGATCGCGACAAACAAATGATTGTTGTGGATGAATGCATTGAGAACATCTCGATAGCTGAGCTCCAAGAACTTTTACCGGGTCATCAGCCACGTTATATTGTTTACACGTATCGTATGGTTCATGACGATGGTCGAGTTTCATACCCGATGTGCTTCATTTTTATACACCAAGAGACAGTCATATGAGTCTTCAAATGATGTATGCCGGTACTAAATCAGCGGTGCAAAAGGAAGTTGGAGTGACAAAAGTATTTGAAGTACGCGATCTGGATGATTTGACGGAGGAATGGCTTCGGGAAAAAACTGAAGTAAATAAACCATACCAATGTTGCATCAGAAGAGAGCAAACCACGCCAATACTCGACGAGCATAACATGAAACAGAATGCTATGTAATAGCAAATACCAAGTCGAAAAAATACCATTAGTTTTAAATATTCACCAAAATTTTGCTCACATTTAAAGTATATAATTTGAATGCCTTTTTAAGTAGTAGAGAATAGAAGTAGAAATGGACTTTTTATGATAACCATACCATGATTTTATAATATGTTAAGGATAAAGCTCTGAAATAGAAATATTCAAATTCAAATCGATAATTTCAATCGGGATTATTTATACAAAAATTCAAAAATCAGTCTTGCCGAAAATTTTATAAAACGTAGATTATTAGAAACGAAATGTATCGTTTATAGCAATAAATGTTGTGATTTGGATATTTCTTTAGATTTGTTCAGAAAAAAATTAGTATAACTTTTTATAACAAAAAATCCAGTGTTCAAATTTATCAGGCAGTTTACGGTCTGAAGTCTTAAAAAAGTAAATAAGAATCAAATAAAGGATAACGATACAATATATGCAACTTAAATTTAATTACCCTAGATAAAAACAAACAAAACGGTAGAATTTCAGACTTAAGTTAATAACATCAATTTAAATGTATTGCAGGATTTAGAAGCATGTAAAGATTTAACTTTAGTTTATGTATCGATTATTACATTAACACAACAGAATTAACAACCTGAACAACTGTCAAGAGAACGCGTAAACGGCAAGCTGGAACGAAAAGTAGACAGCACACCGACAGAGAGAGCATTTAATTTAAATACACAACAAGGCGGATTTGTTCGAGCAACAAACGACTGAGCCTAATTTTGTATTTAGATGAAGCAAAAATCATTTACTAATAATATGAACACATGACAACCAACCAACCACAACACGATAATTTGCATTATCTTAGTTTATTTTACTTTAGCTTAGTTATGTTACATTAGTTCCATACTCTTTTAACCTTTGAATTATTAAGGAGAAAATCAATTTCAACAAATTTGAACAAGGATTAGTAAAATGGCTATTAACCGTATTTTTCAATAATCATTAAACCTAATATTAAACACGAATGATTAATTGTATAAAATCCTCATATAGATTACGACAAAATAGGATATTTAATTAAAGTAGCTTACAGGATAAGGATAGATAAAAATAGAAATATTAATAGAAAAATTATATAAATTTTTTTTTGGAACTAAATAAAAATAACATGAATTGCTAGATAACTAACGACTTTCCTTTTCAGTGGCTCGTTCTTTTTCAGCGTGAAAGGGAAGTGCAGGGTAGGTATGCCGTCGTGAGGTTAGGGTTTCTGCAAATCCGCTGAGGTCGGTTTCGCGTCGCGCGCGGTACGCGGTACCTTTGCTTGTTTCGTCATTTCTTTAGAGTAGTTTTCTTCGGTTTAAGTTCGAGTAGTATATTTTTCGGTACCGCGTCGGTGAATCGGTAACGCGCCTATGGGATTTTGTAGCGTTTTTGATTTGAGATCTGTGGATAGATCACATCCAGAACTAACGTAATGTAGGTTTCTCGTTCTGGATGAGTAATTGTTGACGCGTTTGGAAAACGGGCAAGTTCAGGTGACTGAAATATTGTAATTGAGCGTAATCCATTCGGAGACCCGCGACCGAAATCCTCTCCGAACTAGCTGGCCGACAAGCAGTCACCGCGTGAATGGATTACGGTGCACGGATTGGTTGACCTGTTGGTACCATCCGTTGGCACTACTCAGACTTAACGTCTAGAACCGATGAGAGGTCGGTTCCGCGTTCAATCTGAAAGTAGAAAATCATTACAAATGGCGCCCAACGTGGGGCCAAAAACATCCTAAGGGGGAAAGAACTTCGCGTCTTCTGACGAGTTGGTCCTTTACGGAGGATGTAAGGTACTTTGGTACTCGAGTCCCACTATCAGGAGCAGTGGAATTGTGTGATACACATTAGAGGTCGCTTCACGTGAGTTGTAGCTTCCGCTCTCCTTTGTTTGATTTTGCTTTCGCGACAGAATCCTTCCGATGTGTTGTCCCAGGTTAACCCCTGTAAGGACCTTCTATTTTCTTGATGGAACTGCCAGTCTGATGGGTTTACCTATCAGCATGGACTCTCAAGAAAATAGAAGGCTACCTTGCCTTTATGTCGCGGAAGGATTCTAACTATTTCTTATGCGTGTTAGACGAGTGGTATCGGTTCAACGTTCGGTGGCGTATGCTGGAGTTGCGAAGCCCGGAATGCTTCTACGCGTCGGGAATTTTGACCGCGTACAAAGTCGTTACGGTAGCTCTACCACTTGTCTCGTCGAGTCACTTTAACGTAGTTTAGAGACGGTTTTTTGTAATGTATGTGGGTTATGGGGTAATTTTCGTAAATCGACCAAAAGCACCCTTTCTTCGGCAGATTACCACGCACTCTCTTTTCCCGTTGGAGGAGTCGACCACTGAAAAGGAAAGTATACTTTAAATACATTTTTTTTCCCCTCTATCATTAGCTCGCCACTATCGGCCACTAAGTTAGTCTTAAGCTTTTATATTATAGTGTTACATTTCTTCTCTTTCACAGTAAAACGTACAACCACCAAAACCAGTAAAAATGGCAACGAAGCGGACCCCAGAAAAGCGGTGGACCCGGTCCAAAACGGTCCAACCCGCGAACTGTGGAATCTGTTTCGAGGACGTAGTGGAGGGGGTACACAGCGTGCGATTGGATTGTGGACATCTATTCCATCGTGCCTGTGTACAACAGCTCCTCCTCACGTCAGAGAGTTGCCCATTATGTCGGCGACCCATCGAGCGGACCGCCCTAGACGTCCCCATCGGAACGCCCCTACCAACGCGTGGAGCAGTGGCGAAAGGAGCTCCAGAAGCCGAACCGTCACAACCACTCTTAGACCTGCAAGGAGCAGTAGGCGGTGAAGTTCCGGCTGCAAGTGTCGTGTCCGAGGTGACAACCATGCCTTCCGCCCACTCCATTGACACCCTCGTGGCGTTGATGAGGGATATGTCGGAGAGGATTGGCAACCTGGAGGGAAAGATCCAGAATCTCCCGTTGAGCCAACCACCCAGCCGCGTGAGAACTCCGCTTGGCTGGGAGCCAAATCCCAGTGTGGCGATGCCCCACTCCCGACAATCCGAGCAATGGGTCCCACCTCCAAGGAACTCGGGAATGGATCCCAGAGCTCCCGAATACAGACCGCGACACAGTACCGGACCCCCGTTGGTACCTCCAGCCCCCGAGGCAGTTCAGTACCACAGGTCAATCGAGGATGTGATTCCCCCCGGGAACGCATTGGCACCTTTTCGAGACCCGACGCCTCGTATCATGGAGAGTTGGCGCCTGAACTTTACAGGGTTCAACGATATGATATCGGTGGACCGGTTCCTTTTCCGGATTCAGGCGTTGGTATCCAGCACCCTGGGAGGTGATTCCTCGGCCTTCCTCCGGCATGCACATCTTTTGTTCAGCGGCGACGCTGCCGACTGGTACTGGAGCTTTAAAGAGTCAACGCCACGTCCCACTTGGCACTCTTTCAGTGCAGCCTTCCGCAATCGATTTGAGGATGGCTTCACTGAGAGAGAGCTAAGAGAGCAAATAAAGAAACGGAAACAAGGCGCTCACGAACCGTTCGACCAGTACTACACCAGTATAGTGAGATTGAGCACTCGCCTGCGAAATACCATGCCCGAGGACGAATTGGTAGAAATTATCAGAGAGAATATGCGCTGGGATCTCCAGAACAGCCTTCTGCATTTTCCCATACAGGGATTGCGCCTCCATGCCCGCAGACAAGAACACTTGGATGAGCGGCGTGGTACCTTCCGTCCACAACCTCGCATAACGGGACCAAATCCCCGAAATCATCACACCGCGGAGTTGATGGCAGCGGACCACCTGCTTGCTGATCCAGTACCAGTACCGAGGAGCGGAGCACCACCGGAGCTTGAGGACCCAGCCTTGATTGATCGACCCTCCCTGGAAGCGATTACAAGCCCGACGGTCTGTTGGAACTGCCGACAACCGGGACATCGGTTCTATGCATGTCCAGCGGAGCCGACGCTTTTCTGCTACCGCTGCGGGAAGGCCGACACATACGCCCCTGACTGTGCAAATTGCAAAGGGCGAAAAAACTTACCACCGAGTGCCGCGACCACCCGTCGGCACTCCTAAACCCCGGACGAACCAATTTTGACCCCATCACCAGCTATGACCCAGCTCCCAACAGGGCTCCAACTCTGCTGACTCGCACCGCTAAACACAGTTCTCCCGAAGTTCCACAACCGACGCCGTCCTCCGCCGAGGCCAACGCGCAAGGGAATGATAGCGAGGCGAAAGTTCCTTGGAATGTAAAACCTTTTCATGTCAGACTGCGGAATTATTTGGCTACTCGACAGCGCATCTTCCATGAGGAATTGGCCACAACTGTCCCACCGCGAAGCAAGCGAGCCACGCATCGGATGCGGAGCTTCTGGAGAAAAGTCAGGCAGTCGAGAAAAGTGTTGAAGGACATATACTTAGACGAATTATTGAGGGAGGATGTCCGGCCATATGCGTCAGTACACCTCCTGCAAAAACGAGTATCAGGCTTAGTCGATACGGGAGCCAGTGTGAATTGCATATCTGCCAAGTTTGCAGGGGAGGTACTGGCAAAGCACGCGGACCAAATCCGTCATTTCACCTCCTGGTTAAGCACGGCGGACGGAACTCGTCACTCTGTAGTGGGAAAAATTATGACGGATGTCACCTTTAAAGGGGTAACTAAACCTATGGAATTTTTCATTATACCTCAGTTAACCCAGAATCTTTACCTAGGAGTGGATTTCGTTCGAAAATTTAACTTGGCCCCGGCACTATTTTCCGGTTCGACCCTGGAGTCCGTCACCACCGTTCCTGACCAATCTCAACCCACTAACTTATTACGGCATACACTGGATGTAACTCAGCAACTGCGTCTTGACTCGGCTATATCGGCTTTTCCATCGCACGAGAAAGAAGGTCTCGGGCGGACTGCCCTGGTGTTCCACACTATAGATGTGGGGGACGCTAAACCCATAAAACAGAGACATTTCGCCATATCTCCGGCGAAGGAAAAATCGTTATATGCCGAAGTGGATCGAATGCTATCATTAGGCGTAATCGAAGAATCACAGAGCGCGTGGGCTTCCCCAGTCACCTTAGTTGTCAAGCCGAACAAGGTCCGGTTATGCTTAGATGCCAGACGCTTGAACGCCGTCACAGTAAAGGACGCATATCCTCTACCGTTGATCGAAGGCATTTTGAGTCGATTGCCTAAAGCCCATTTCATCACGAGCTTAGACCTCAAGGACGCCTTCTGGCAAATTCCTTTGGACCCCGGTTCAAAGGAGAAAACAGCCTTCACAGTCCCAGGTCGGCCCCTATATCAATTCGTGACCATGCCATTCGGATTGTGTAATGCCCCCCAAACAATGACGCGCCTTATGGATAAGGTGATACCACCTCATTTGCGGCACCAAGTTTTCGTTTACTTGGACGATCTGTTGCTTATAACCGAGACCTTCGATGAACACATCGACCTGCTTCAGGAGGTGGCTCTACACATCCGGAGGGCAAGATTAACCATCAACATAAGGAAGAGCCAGTTCGTGATGACGGAGGTGAAGTATTTAGGTCACATCATTGGGCATGGCCATATCAAGACCGATCCGGAAAAGACTCAAGCGATTGACGTTTTTCCATTACCCAAGACCACCAAACAATTACGCCGATTCTTAGGTTTATGCGGATGGTACCAGCGTTTTGTACGTGACTATGCCACCATTACCACTCCTTTGACCGACATGCTGCGTAAGGGACGTAAATTCGTCTGGGAAGAGCCCAGCTTGCGAGCCTTTGAAGAGCTAAAGAAGAGTCTGACTACAGCCCCCGTACTGCACAGCCCGGACTTTGACAAACCGTTCTCAATCCATTGTGACGCGAGTCAACATGGGGTGGGAGCAGTCTTAGTCCAGGTTGCACAAGACGGCGAGGAGAGACCTATAGCCTTCATGTCTCACAAGCTGAACCCAGCCCAGCGAAATTACACGGTCTCCGAGCGGGAATGTCTAGCCGCGGTGTTGGCAGTGAAACGCTTCCGAGCCTATGTGGAGGGACACACCTTTGAAATCGTTACGGATCACGCTTCTCTGAAATGGCTAATGAGCCAGACTGATCTCAACGGCAGATTGGCAAGGTGGGCACTGAAACTACAGGCATTTGACTTCACAATTCGCCACCGAAAAGGAAGCCAGCATGTAGTCCCCGACACCCTATCCAGAATGTTCGCCCCTGAAGGAGCCGAGTTGGTCCAAGAGGACGACAGCCCCCAATTGATCGATTTGGACCATCCTGCCTTCAAGTCAGCCAGCTACACCCAACTGATTCACACTATCCAGAATCAACTGTCCCAGCTTCCTGAACTGCGGTTGACGGATGGATTTATTTACAAACGGATGGGACACGCATCCGGAGACCCCATACAAGAAGAAGAACAGTGGAAGTTGTGGGTGCCCGAAGAATTAACCACTGATCTTATCAGACGGGCTCATGACCACCCATCAAGTGCGCACGGCGGAAACGTTTGTACACTTAGGCGGTTGAAAACCTGTTTCTTTTGGCCTAAGATGGCACAACAGATAAAAGCGTACGTAGCCTCTTGTGAGCTATGCAAGTGCACTAAAGCGCCCAACACCATTCTTCGGCCACCCATGGGTAAGGTTGAGGTCCCCGAACGCGTGTTCCAGCGCTTGTACATTGATCTTATCGGTCCTTACCCTCGATCTGCTTCGGGTCACACGGGAGCTGTCGTGGTCCTGGACCAGCTCTCTAAATTCCCTATCATAGAACCACTACGTAACATGCACACTGGACCTATAATCAACTTTTTGGAGAACCGAGTCTTTCACATGTTTGGAGTTCCGGAGAAACTTGTCTCCGACAATGGGGTCCAGTTCACCTCCAGCAAGTTCCGAGACCTAATGTCCAAATACGGCATCATCCACCAACGAACTGCCGTCTATTCACCACAAGCCAACGCATCCGAACGACTGAATCGTACGCTCATAGCGGCCATTCGCGCCTATGTCCACCCGAATCAGAGGGACTGGGATCGCAAATTGTCCGCCATCACTAGTGCGCTGCGCTCGTCGTACCACGCCACTACCGGCATTTCGCCGTATTTCGCAGTGTTCGGCCAGTACATGATCTGTCATGGGAGCGCTTACCGGCTATTGCGGCAGCTGAAATCGCTAGAGGACCCAATCGTGGTTCTAGAACCGCACGAAAAGCTCCAACTTCTGCGAGATCAACTGCGGGAGAAGATTGAAGAAAGTAGACGGATGGGAGAGGAGCGGTACAACTTGCGATCTCATCCTTCTGGCTTTAAGGCCGGCGACGAAATATATCGTCGAAACTTCCGACAGAGCGATGCCACCCGACATTACAATGCCAAACTAGACAAGAAATTCGTGAAGTGTCGAGTCATACAAGTCATAAGCCCCACCCGATACCTCATCGCGGACATGACTGGTAAAACCCTGGGAATTTACCACGCAAAAGACCTTAGACGATGAAGTGCAACTAATTCCCACGAGAAACCTTGGCTTACCCCAAATCTCTGCTTAGACGAAGACCTCCGAATAACACCCGACTCCCTACTATATAGTCACTGTCGAGTCTTCACGAACATGGTTGTAGCCTATCCTTCGAAACCGACCTTCGACCCGCCACGGCCCTAACCAAGACCTTTTATATAGGAGACGGGATCGTAATTACTTCGATTTTGGGGGGGGGGAATGTGTAATGTGACGCCTACGCCCAGGAATCGAAGTGATTCCGATCCCGAACCCTTGTAACTGGCCAGATGGATATGTCCTCGAAGTGCCAGCGGACTTCATCTGTCGTGCGGATATCGTTGTGCAGAAAATATTTTTTTTTCTGTCCAAATATTTAGATCCGTGGATATAAATATTCGAAATATAGAATTAATCCAACCCCGGCACATTTCGAAACATAGCCATCTGGAAATGCCCCTCCACCGTGGCCATCGAGAAAACTATGCCACTGGCGACATCGGGAGAGGTACATTGCCGCCATATGGCGTGCCATTCCACACACAGATGTTTGTTCCGAGGTGACAACCGGGATTTTTGACAGCCACATGTCGGCTTCGTTTTTCGTTGCTGTCGTCTGCTATCGTGTCCATTGTCGTGAATCGCAAAATTCGTGAAGTTTCTGTGTTTCCCGTAAAAAGTGGGCAATTGTTACATTAACTTCCAAGAAATGTTATAGTTGTACCAATTATGCTGGTGGTTAAGTGTACGAGAATCTCCGGGTAAGCTCGTTGTACGTGCTGAAAGGTTTCGGAAACGAAAGGGAACTCTGTCAAACTCGGCAGGAAGATCAACAGGCTCCAATCATGAAAGAGGTTAGTTTAGTTAAAAAAAGACTTAGGAAATATTAGAAAATTTTGTCTAGGTGAAGGTGAGGCTAGAAGACCTGACGATCAGCAAAATCAGCAATTAGATGGGAGTCCTTTACGCGGAACCAGTATTATATATAAAGGACACGAATTTACCCAAATCCGTTATCATATGCCAACAGCTTGTGAGGTTTGCACCAAACCATTGTGGCAATTGTTTAAGCCGCCGGCGGCCTATGAATGTAAAAAACTGTCGCAACCAAAATCCACTAGAGCTTTGCTGCTATTATTGCGAAGCTATGCAGCGGCTGATCACCTCATCAAATTTAACGTTGCGTGAACTGCGGACTAAGTGGGAATATACCTTCGATAAAACAATTTCTCTAAATGAATCCAGTAGGAGAATAATTCAACACCAAAATGATTTGACACTTCTTAATGCGGAAATTCGAAGTAACGCTTGCTACTTTGTTCAGATTGATCAATTGGCATATCGCTTGTAATCCGCAGTACAGATTGCAGTCTTCGGTAAAATTGATGAATACCTAGCATCTATCGACGCAAGTCTTTTATTTATACAAAAAAAAAAAACGATACTTGTAAAGATTCAGCAACGTACATTGTACGGTATAAACATATGCTATTAAAAGTTATCAACGTTATTCGCGGGTATGCTTCTCACGTTATCAAAAATGCGGCGCTAATATTGAAAGTTGATCGCGACAAACAAATGATTGTTGTGGATGAATGCATTGAGAACATCTCGATAGCTGAGCTCCAAGAACTTTTACCGGGTCATCAGCCACGTTATATTGTTTACACGTATCGTATGGTTCATGACGATGGTCGAGTTTCATACCCGATGTGCTTCATTTTTATACACCAAGAGACAGTCATATGAGTCTTCAAATGATGTATGCCGGTACTAAATCAGCGGTGCAAAAGGAAGTTGGAGTGACAAAAGTATTTGAAGTACGCGATCTGGATGATTTGACGGAGGAATGGCTTCGGGAAAAAACTGAAGTAAATAAACCATACCAATGTTGCATCAGAAGAGAGCAAACCACGCCAATACTCGACGAGCATAACATGAAACAGAATGCTATGTAATAGCAAATACCAAGTCGAAAAAATACCATTAGTTTTAAATATTCACCAAAATTTTGCTCACATTTAAAGTATATAATTTGAATGCCTTTTTAAGTAGTAGAGAATATAAGTAGAAATGGACTTTTTATGATAACCATACCATGATTTTATAATATGTTAAGGATAAAGCTCTGAAATAGAAATATTCAAATTCAAATCGATAATTTCAATCGGGATTATTTATACAAAAATTCAAAAATCAGTCTTGCCGAAAATTTTATAAAACGTAGATTATTAGAAACGAAATGTATCGTTTATAGCAATAAATGTTGTGATTTGGATATTTCTTTAGATTTGTTCAGAAAAAAATTAGTATAACTTTTTATAACAAAAAATCCAGTGTTCAAATTTATCAGGCAGTTTACGGTTTGAAGTCTTAAAAAAGTAAATAAGAATCAAATAAAGGATAACGATACAATATATGCAACTTAAATTTAATTACCCTAGATAAAAACAAACAAAACGGTAGAATTTCAGACTTAAGTTAATAACATCAATTTAAATGTATTGCAGGATTTAGAAGCATGTAAAGATTTAACTTTAGTTTATGTATCGATTATTACATTAACACAACAGAATTAACAACCTGAACAACTGTCAAGAGAACGCGTAAACGGCAAGCTGGAACGAAAAGTAGACAGCACACCGACAGAGAGAGCATTTAATTTAAATACACAACAAGGCGGATTTGTTCGAGCAACAAACGACTGAGCCTAATTTTGTATTTAGATGAAGCAAAAATCATTTACTAATAATATGAACACATGACAACCAACCAACCACAACACGATAATTTGCATTATCTTAGTTTATTTTACTTTAGCTTAGTTATGTTACATTAGTTCCATACTCTTTTAACCTTTGAATTATTAAGGAGAAAATCAATTTCAACAAATTTGAACAAGGATTAGTAAAATGGCTATTAACCGTATTTTTCAATAATCATTAAACCTAATATTAAACACGAATGATTAATTGTATAAAATCCTCATATAGATTACGACAAAATAGGATATTTAATTAAAGTAGCTTACAGGATAAGGATAGATAAAAATAGAAATATTAATAGAAAAATTATATAAATTTTTTTTTGGAACTAAATAAAAATAACATGAATTGCTAGATAACTAACGACTTTCCTTTTCAGTGGCTCGTTCTTTTTCAGCGTGAAAGGGAAGTGCAGGGTAGGTATGCCGTCGTGAGGTTAGGGTTTCTGCAAATCCGCTGAGGTCGGTTTCGCGTCGCGCGCGGTACGCGGTACCTTTGCTTGTTTCGTCATTTCTTTAGAGTAGTTTTCTTCGGTTTAAGTTCGAGTAGTATATTTTTCGGTACCGCGTCGGTGAATCGGTAACGCGCCTATGGGATTTTGTAGCGTTTTTGATTTGAGATCTGTGGATAGATCACATCCAGAACTAACGTAATGTAGGTTTCTCGTTCTGGATGAGTAATTGTTGACGCGTTTGGAAAACGGGCAAGTTCAGGTGACTGAAATATTGTAATTGAGCGTAATCCATTCGGAGACCCGCGACCGAAATCCTCTCCGAACTAGCTGGCCGACAAGCAGTCACCGCGTGAATGGATTACGGTGCACGGATTGGTTGACCTGTTGGTACCATCCGTTGGCACTACTCAGACTTAACGTCTAGAACCGATGAGAGGTCGGTTCCGCGTTCGATCTGAAAGTAGAAAATCATTACAACTGAAAGAATTCCAAGTGGGACGTGGCGTCGACTCCTTAAAACCCCAGTACCAGTCGGCAGCATCTCCGCTGAACAAAAGATGTGCATGCCGGAGGCTGATATCATAGCGTTGAAACCCGTGAAGCTCAGGCGCCAACTCTCCATGATACGAGGCGTCGGGTCTCGGAAAGGTGTCAATGCGTTCCCGGGGGGAATCGCATCTTCGATTGACCTGTTGTAAGGAACTGCCTCGGGGACTCGAGGTACCAACGGGGGTGCGGTGCTGTGTCGTTGCCTATACTCGGGAGCTCTGGGATCCATTCCCGAGTTCCTTGGAGGCAGGGCCCATTGATCAGATGTTCGAGAGTGGGGCATAGCCACACTGGGATTGGGCTCCCAGCCAAGCGGAGTTCTCACGCGGCTGGGTGGTTGGCTCATGGGGAGGTTCTGGAGCCTTCCCTCCAAGTTGCCAATCCTCTCCGACATATCTCGCATTAACGCCACGAGGGTGTCAATGGAGTGGGTGGAAGGCGCGGGTGTAACCTCGGCCGCGACAACTACAGCAGGAACTTCACCGCCCACGGCTCCTTGCAAGTCCATCAGTGATTGGGGCGGTTCGGCATCTGGAACCCCTTTCGCCACTGCTCCACGCGTTGGGACGGGCGTTCCGAGGGGAAGTCTACGGCGGTCCGCTCTATGGGTCGCCGGCATAGTGGGCAAAGCTCGGACGTGAGGAGGAGCTGTTGGACACAGGCACGATGGAAAAGGTGTCCGCACTCCAATCGCACGCTGTGTACGCCCTCCACCACGTCTTCAAAGCAGATCCCGCAGTTAGCTGGTTGGACCGTTTTGGATCTGGTCCAACGCTTGTCTGGGGTCCGCTTAGTCGCCATGTTGATGTTTATTGTGTGTTGCAATGGGTATTCCTAAAAAAACAGAAAGGTAGATTACTCCTACTACTAACTTAATATATATGAAAGCTTAGAAATATATTAGTGGCCGATAGTGGCGAGCTTTTTCTGTAAAATAGAAAAAAAAATTCTTTTAATACACACTTTCCCGTCCAGCAATCGACTCCTCCAAAGGGAAAGGAGAGTGCGTGGTAGTCTGCCGAAGAAAGGGTGCTTTCGGTCGATTTACAAAATTTATCCCCTGAACCCACATACATTACAAAAACCGTCTCTAAACTACTGTTTATATAGCGACAAAAGGCTTTTCTTTTGCCGCTTGATTCTATTTTTAGAAGTTAAAAAATGATAGCCAGATTCAAAAATCTGTCTGTTTAAAGCAGTGATTTCTTTAATTTATAGGATAATTGGCAGTCAAATACAGTATCTGTCTGCTGAACTAATTGACTTTCGGTCCAATACCGAAACTCTGCGAGGTGGTCAGATGAAGTTAAACACTTGACGTTAACAAAGCAAATGACATGGTTTATTAATCGTCTATTCTTTTTATACATATTATTTACAACTTAAACTAATTTGTCAGCGATATTACTCGCTCCCACGGTTCAACATTTTCCATGAGCGAGAATATCGCTGACCATGCACAAGTGTATGTACATACATGTACTTTAGTCAGATCGCCAGCGACACGATCATGCTCCCACGATCTAACATCATTCATGGGAACATATCATATCGCTTGCGATGTACAATCATATGCATGCACGTCTTGAAGTTTTCAGATTTTAGGAAAGTAAAACGATCTTTGTTTTGACTTCAAGACGCGCATGCAAAGAAAATGATATTACGACAATTTAGGTTTAGAATTTAGATTTAGAATTTAGAAACGTAATGCGCGCTTTGTTTTGGCTGAAGAATTCACGACGTGCATAAAAATAGTTTTACATGGAAATATGATTTTAAATTTATGTTGTTTTTGAACATTCTCCCGGCGTTAAACGGCAGTTTAACCTGTTAGGCGCAAACTGAATGCTTCTGCTGGTATCGATCGGGGGGCTGGTGTTGGAGCAGTAATTGATGCTGGGGTTTCACGTCGACGGCAAAGATGAAACCAGGCTAAGTATATTACAACTAGGCTGCCGATAAACAGTCCAGTATAGCCCACTGCAAACTGATGGATGTCTTGACCTTGGGGCTTGGTAGGTCGTAATTCCGCAGTCAGGAGGGTTTTGATTGATTGTTGTAGCTGATAGAGACTCTCCTGCTCGGATGCATTGTAAACTGGAATCGTTGCAAGTTCTTGCGGCTCAGGTTTGAATAAACGCTGCGTCATGTTATTTCTAACGGGAATAAAATGAGTTTTAAGGGAGGAAGGGAATATTTTATGGGCCTGGATGGTTAAGGTTTCTTCTTTTACGGAGCAATCTTCCGGTAGTTCAAGGATTCCAGAGCCATTCAATGATATTGATGAGATCTCCTTCCCGCAGTCTATGTTGACTATTGTGGCCTCGTCCATATAGTAGATCCAGTGGTTTGGGGTGGTTAAGGGAATCCACCTTCTTAGTTCGGTAACTCGTTGAAGATGGCATTTATGGTCTCTGCTTAGTTGATTGACGAAACTAATTTCACATGCCGCTACTTCAGATCCTCGTCGATATAAGGGTCGCACTTGATTGCAAAGATAATTGAGTTTACTGGCAGATCTACAGGACTTCAATTCATTTTCTGTAATCGGATAGTAGGTGTCTCGATGTAAATTTACAATCATAAATTCTACACGGAGCTCTATTTCCGCTGAAGTTCCGTTTAATATCATTGGAACTGCTATGAAGTGGATCATTTCATACTGGTCGTAGGATACTAATGGCACTTTTAATAGAAATATCATTTTCTTTTTCAGTGAACATCCGTGAATGGTAATTATCCGGTAGAAGCCAGCCAAGTCTCCCGATGATATGGGCAGTCGAACAGTAGTGGGTAGATTTTCTTTTATCGATGCAATGGTTGACTGTAATTGCTCTGGGGTTAAAAGTAACGAATTTAATTTGCCATGATTTGTATCGATAAATGACTCCCAGAGCGCGGCTTGAATTCGCTGATAATTGTTTAAGGTTAGCATCAACTGAGTAGCTGACAGGGTAAAGGACTGGAGGATGTTTTGCCTGCGCATCTCTTGGGTTATATTGTTTGTACGTTGGATATTTTTGTTCATGGCGGTTTCTAGCTCACTTAGGCGTTGTTCATTGCGTCGTTGTGCCTCAGCCATAATATTTACTGTAGAATTTATTACTGATGTTTGGTTTTTGAATAATCCGAAAAGGTACTGATCGCTATCTTGCAGCCGATCGATTACATTGGCCATGTGTTCGGCGTAGTCAGAATCAAGAACTCCAAAGAGAGCACTGGCTATGTTTCCTATCACATTGAGCGCACCACGTTTTTTCAGTCTCTTTCTTTCATATGTGCCACGTTGCATCAACTGGTTAATTTTTTCAGCTTCTTTTACCAGTGCCTGAAACTGCTGAATGATGTCATGGCATGCAGTATCTTGGTTCAATAGACGATTTAGAAACAGCAGTTGGTTAATTCCCAAGTTGACCGCATCCAGCTCCTTCCAGTATGATGTTAAGTCGTAATATACGACCAGCTTCCACTCATTGAGGACCAAATGAGCTGGCCCTAGATTTTCGACATATAAGCCTGGGGCTGTTTTAAATGGTTGCATTTTAATCGATAGGGCAGGAGATGGTAAAATAAGTCCTACTACCAGTAGTATCTGCAGGCACAGATTCCCTAGTCGTAACCTTTTAGTCCCTGATGGCCCATCATGATTCTGACCTTGCCCATTATCAGGCTTATTGACCAATCCATATGTTGAGGTAGAGGGTTCAGTATGCTTATCCTCCTCTGTTAATGGTTGTTCCTCTACCGGCAAGGGTGCTAATTTATGGATGGGCCGCCTTAGCATCCCAGACGCCGTTTTTACGTCGGCAACTCTGACTAATCCATCATTCCCTGTTATAGTGTTGATAATCCTGCCTAAAGGCCATTTTAACACCGGCATGTTATCCTCCTTCAAAATGACCATCATTCCAGGCGTGATATTTTTGCGTTGTTGCTTCCATTTGTATCTGTGTTGCAGCTCATTCAGATACTCTGTGGACTATCTTTGCCAAAATCGATATTTCAAGTCCATGACCATCTTCCAACGATGTCCCAAAGGTAGTCGAGGCACTTCTGCGTTGACATCCACGATACTTGTAAGTGGCTCGCCTATCAAAAAATGACCTGGGGTCAGGGCCTGGAGATCGTTTGGATCCGAGGATAAAGGAGTCAGAGGACGTGAGTTTAGGATGGCTTCTGCTTCTACGACGATTGTTTCCAATTCTTCGTATGTCAGGGTTGCATTGGCTAGGTTTTTGACGATGATGTGCTTGGCGGACTTGACGGCCGCCTCCCATAGTCCACCAAAGTGTGGTGCTCTAGGGGGGATGAAGTGGAAGTCCATCCCTTTGTTAGTGCAGAACTTGCTTATTGTTTCCTGTGATTCTTTTTCCTGCATTCGTTGCTTCAATTTGTAATGATTTTCTACTTTCAGATCGAACGCGGAACCGACCTCTCATCGGTTCTAGACGTTAAGTCTGAGTAGTGCCAACGGATGGTGCCAACAGGTCAACCAATCCGTGCACCGTAATCCATTCACGCGGTGACTGCTTGTCGGCCAGCTAGTTCGGAGAGGATTTCGGTCGCGGGTCTCCGAATGGATTACGCTCAATTACAATATTTCAGTCACCTGAACTTGCCCGTTTTCCAAACGCGTCAACAATTACTCATCCAGAACGAGAAACCTACATTACGTTAGTTCTGGATGTGATCTATCCACAGATCTCAAATCAAAAACGCTACAAAATCCCATAGGCGCGTTACCGATTCACCGACGCGGTACCGAAAAATATACTACTCGAACTTAAACCGAAGAAAACTACTCTAAAGAAATGACGAAACAAGCAAAGGTACCGCGTACCGCGCGCGACGCGAAACCGACCTCAGCGGATTTGCAGAAACCCTAACCTCGCGACGGCATACCTACCCTGCACTTCCCTTTCACGCTGAAAAAGAACGAGCCACTGAAAAGGAAAGTCGTTAGTTATCTAGCAATTCATGTTATTTTTATTTAGTTCCAAAAAAAAATTTATATAATTTTTCTATTAATATTTCTATTTTTATCTATCCTTATCCTGTAAGCTACTTTAATTAAATATCCTATTTTGTCGTAATCTATATGAGGATTTTATACAATTAATCATTCGTGTTTAATATTAGGTTTAATGATTATTGAAAAATACGGTTAATAGCCATTTTACTAATCCTTGTTCAAATTTGTTGAAATTGATTTTCTCCTTAATAATTCAAAGGTTAAAAGAGTATGGAACTAATGTAACATAACTAAGCTAAAGTAAAATAAACTAAGATAATGCAAATTATCGTGTTGTGGTTGGTTGGTTGTCATGTGTTCATATTATTAGTAAATGATTTTTGCTTCATCTAAATACAAAATTAGGCTCAGTCGTTTGTTGCTCGAACAAATCCGCCTTGTTGTGTATTTAAATTAAATGCTCTCTCTGTCGGTGTGCTGTCTACTTTTCGTTCCAGCTTGCCGTTTACGCGTTCTCTTGACAGTTGTTCAGGTTGTTAATTCTGTTGTGTTAATGTAATAATCGATACATAAACTAAAGTTAAATCTTTACATGCTTCTAAATCCTGCAATACATTTAAATTGATGTTATTAACTTAAGTCTGAAATTCTACCGTTTTGTTTGTTTTTATCTAGGGTAATTAAATTTAAGTTGCATATATTGTATCGTTATCCTTTATTTGATTCTTATTTACTTTTTTAAGACTGCAGACCGTAAACTGCCTGATAAATTTGAACACTGGATTTTTTGTTATAAAAAGTTATACTAATTTTTTTCTGAACAAATCTAAAGAAATATCCAAATCACAACATTTATTGCTATAAACGATACATTTCGTTTCTAATAATCTACGTTTTATAAAATTTTCGGCAAGACTGATTTTTGAATTTTTGTATAAATAATCCCGATTGAAATTATCGATTTGAATTTGAATATTTCTATTTCAGAGCTTTATCCTTAACATATTATAAAATCATGGTATGGTTATCATAAAAAGTCCATTTCTACTTCTATTCTCTACTACTTAAAAAGGCATTCAAATTATATACTTTAAATGTGAGCAAAATTTTGGTGAATATTTAAAACTAATGGTATTTTTTCGACTTGGTATTTGCTATTACATAGCATTCTGTTTCATGTTATGCTCGTCGAGTATTGGCGTGGTTTGCTCTCTTCTGATGCAACATTGGTATGGTTTATTTACTTCAGTTTTTTCCCGAAGCCATTCCTCCGTCAAATCATCCAGATCGCGTACTTCAAATACTTTTGTCACTCCAACTTCCTTTTGCACCGCTGATTTAGTACCGGCATACATCATTTGAAGACTCATATGACTGTCTCTTGGTGTATAAAAATGAAGCACATCGGGTATGAAACTCGACCATCGTCATGAACCATACGATACGTGTAAACAATATAACGTGGCTGATGACCCGGTAAAAGTTCTTGGAGCTCAGCTATCGAGATGTTCTCAATGCATTCATCCACAACAATCATTTGTTTGTCGCGATCAACTTTCAATATTAGCGCCGCATTTTTGATAACGTGAGAAGCATACCCGCGAATAACGTTGATAACTTTTAATAGCATATGTTTATACCGTACAATGTACGTTGCTGAATCTTTACAAGTATCGTTTTTTTTTTTTTGTATAAATAAAAGACTTGCGTCGATAGATGCTAGGTATTCATCAATTTTACCGAAGACTGCAATCTGTACTGCGGATTGCAAGCGATATGCCAATTGATCAATCTGAACAAAGTAGCAAGCGTTACTTCGAATTTCCGCATTAAGAAGTGTCAAATCATTTTGGTGTTGAATTATTCTCCTACTGGATTCATTAAGAGAAATTGTTTTATCGAAGGTATATTCCCACTTAGTCCGCAGTTCACGCAACGTTAAATTTGATGAGGTGATCAGCCGCTGCATAGCTTCGCAATAATAGCAGCAAAGCTCTAGTGGATTTTGGTTGCGACAGTTTTTTACATTCATAGGCCGCCGGCGGCTTAAACAATTGCCACAATGGTTTGGTGCAAACCTCACAAGCTGTTGGCATATGATAACGGATTTGGGTAAATTCGTGTCCTTTATATATAATACTGGTTCCGCGTAAAGGACTCCCATCTAATTGCTGATTTTGCTGATCGTCAGGTCTTCTAGCCTCACCTTCACCTCTTTCATGATTGGAGCCTGTTGATCTTCCTGCCGAGTTTGACAGAGTTCCCTTTCGTTTCCGAAACCTTTCAGCACGTACAACGAGCTTACCCGGAGATTCTCGTACACTTAACCACCAGCATAATTGGTACAAATATAACATTTCTTGGAAGTTAATGTAACAATTGCCCACTTTTTACGGGAAACACAGAAACTTCACGAATTTTGCGATTCACGACAATGGACACGATAGCAGACGACAGCAACGAAAAACGAAGCCGACATGTGGCTGTCAAAAATCCCGGTTGTCACCTCGGAACAAACATCTGTGTGTGGAATGGCACGCCATATGGCGGCAATGTACCTCTCCCGATGTCGCCAGTGGTATAGTTTTCTCGATGGCCACGGTGGAGGGGCATTTCCAGATGGCTATGTTTCGAAATGTGCCGGGGTTGGATTAATTCTATATTTCGAATATTTATATCCACGGATCTAAATATTTGGACAGAAAAAAAAATATTTTCTGCACAACGATATCCGCACGACAGATGAAGTCCGCTGGCACTTCGAGGACATATCCATCTGGCCAGTTACAAGGGTTCGGGATCGGAATCACTTCGATTCCTGGGCGTAGGCGTCACATTACACATTCCCCCCCCCCAAAATCGAAGTAATTACGATCCCGTCTCCTATATAAAAGGTCTTGGTTAGGGCCGTGGCGGGTCGAAGGTCGGTTTCGAAGGATAGGCTACAACCATGTTCGTGAAGACTCGACAGTGACTATATAGTAGGGAGTCGGGTGTTATTCGGAGGTCTTCGTCTAAGCAGAGATTTGGGGTAAGCCAAGGTTTCTCGTGGGAATTAGTTGCACTTCATCGTCTAAGGTCTTTTGCGTGGTAAATTCCCAGGGTTTTACCATTCATGTCCGCGATGAGGTATCGGGTGGGGCTTATGACTTGTATGACTCGACACTTCACGAATTTCTTGTCTAGTTTGGCATTGTAATGTCGGGTGGCATCGCTCTGTCGGAAGTTTCGACGATATATTTCGTCGCCGGCCTTAAAGCCAGAAGGATGAGATCGCAAGTTGTACCGCTCCTCTCCCATCCGTCTACTTTCTTCAATCTTCTCCCGCAGTTGATCTCGCAGAAGTTGGAGCTTTTCGTGCGGTTCTAGAACCACGATTGGGTCCTCTAGCGATTTCAGCTGCCGCAATAGCCGGTAAGCGCTCCCATGACAGATCATGTACTGGCCGAACACTGCGAAATACGGCGAAATGCCGGTAGTGGCGTGGTACGACGAGCGCAGCGCACTAGTGATGGCGGACAATTTGCGATCCCAGTCCCTCTGATTCGGGTGGACATAGGCGCGAATGGCCGCTATGAGCGTACGATTCAGTCGTTCGGATGCGTTGGCTTGTGGTGAATAGACGGCAGTTCGTTGGTGGATGATGCCGTACTTGGACATTAGGTCTCGGAACTTGCTGGAGGTGAACTGGACCCCATTGTCGGAGACAAGTTTCTCCGGAACTCCAAACATGTGAAAGACTCGGTTCTCCAAAAAGTTGATTATAGGTCCAGTGTGCATGTTACGTAGTGGTTCTATGATAGGGAATTTAGAGAGCTGGTCCAGGACCACGACAGCTCCCGTGTGACCCGAAGCAGATCGAGGGTAAGGACCGATAAGATCAATGTACAAGCGCTGGAACACGCGTTCGGGGACCTCAACCTTACCCATGGGTGGCCGAAGAATGGTGTTGGGCGCTTTAGTGCACTTGCATAGCTCACAAGAGGCTACGTACGCTTTTATCTGTTGTGCCATCTTAGGCCAAAAGAAACAGGTTTTCAACCGCCTAAGTGTACGACCGTTTCCGCCGTGCGCACTTGATGGGTGGTCATGAGCCCGTCTGATAAGATCAGTGGTTAATTCTTCGGGCACCCACAACTTCCACTGTTCTTCTTCTTGTATGGGGTCTCCGGATGCGTGTCCCATCCGTTTGTAAATAAATCCATCCGTCAACCGCAGTTCAGGAAGCTGGGACAGTTGATTCTGGATAGTGTGAATCAGTTGGGTGTAGCTGGCTGACTTGAAGGCAGGATGGTCCAAATCGATCAATTGGGGGCTGTCGTCCTCTTGGACCAACTCGGCTCCTTCAGGGGCGAACATTCTGGATAGGGTGTCGGGGACTACATGCTGGCTTCCTTTTCGGTGGCGAATTGTGAAGTCAAATGCCTGTAGTTTCAGTGCCCACCTTGCCAATCTGCCGTTGAGATCAGTCTGGCTCATTAGCCATTTCAGAGAAGCGTGATCCGTAACGATTTCAAAGGTGTGTCCCTCCACATAGGCTCGGAAGCGTTTCACTGCCAACACCGCGGCTAGACATTCCCGCTCGGAGACCGTGTAATTTCGCTGGGCTGGGTTCAGCTTGTGAGACATGAAGGCTATAGGTCTCTCCTCGCCGTCTTGTGCAACCTGGACTAAGACTGCTCCCACCCCATGTTGACTCGCGTCACAATGGATTGAGAACGGTTTGTCAAAGTCCGGGCTGTGCAGTACGGGGGCTGTAGTCAGACTCTTCTTTAGCTCTTCAAAGGCTCGCAAGCTGGGCTCTTCCCAGACGAATTTACGTCCCTTACGCAGCATGTCGGTCAAAGGAGTGGTAATGGTGGCATAGTCACGTACAAAACGCTGGTACCATCCGCATAAACCTAAGAATCGGCGTAATTGTTTGGTGGTCTTGGGTAATGGAAAAACGTCAATCGCTTGAGTCTTTTCCGGATCGGTCTTGATATGGCCATGCCCAATGATGTGACCTAAATACTTCACCTCCGTCATCACGAACTGGCTCTTCCTTATGTTGATGGTTAATCTTGCCCTCCGGATGTGTAGAGCCACCTCCTGAAGCAGGTCGATGTGTTCATCGAAGGTCTCGGTTATAAGCAACAGATCGTCCAAGTAAACGAAAACTTGGTGCCGCAAATGAGGTGGTATCACCTTATCCATAAGGCGCGTCATTGTTTGGGGGGCATTACACAATCCGAATGGCATGGTCACGAATTGATATAGGGGCCGACCTGGGACTGTGAAGGCTGTTTTCTCCTTTGAACCGGGGTCCAAAGGAATTTGCCAGAAGGCGTCCTTGAGGTCTAAGCTCGTGATGAAATGGGCTTTAGGCAATCGACTCAAAATGCCTTCGATCAACGGTAGAGGATATGCGTCCTTGACTGTGACGGCGTTCAAGCGTCTGGCATCTAAGCATAACCGGACCTTGTTCGGCTTGACAACTAAGGTGACTGGGGAAGCCCACGCGCTCTGTGATTCTTCGATTACGCCTAATGCTAGCATTCGATCCACTTCGGCATATAACGATTTTTCCTTCGCCGGAGATATGGCGAAATGTCTCTGTTTTATGGGTTTAGCGTCCCCCACATCTATAGTGTGGAACACCAGGGCAGTCCTCCCGAGACCTTCTTTCTCGTGCGATGGAAAAGCCGATATAGCCGAGTCAAGACGCAGTTGCTGAGTTACATCCAGTGTATGCCGTAATAAGTTAGTGGGTTGAGATTGGTCAGGAACGGTGGTGACGGACTCCAGGGTCGAACCGGAAAATAGTGCCGGGGCCAAGTTAAATTTTCGAACGAAATCCACTCCTAGGTAAAGATTCTGGGTTAACTGAGGTATAATGAAAAATTCCATAGGTTTAGTTACCCCTTTAAAGGTGACATCCGTCATAATTTTTCCCACTACAGAGTGACGAGTTCCGTCCGCCGTGCTTAACCAGGAGGTGAAATGACGGATTTGGTCCGCGTGCTTTGCCAGTACCTCCCCTGCAAACTCGGCAGATATGCAATTCACACTGGCTCCCGTATCGACTAAGCCTGATACTCGTTTTTGCAGGAGGTGTACTGACGTATATGGCCGGACATCCTCCCTCAATAATTCGTCTAAGTATATGTCCTTCAACACTTTTCTCGACTGCCTGACTTTTCTCCAGAAGCTCCGCATCCGACGCGTGGCTCGCTTGCTTCGCGGTGGGACAGTTGTGGCCAATTCCTCATGGAAGATGCGCTGTCGAGTAGCCAAATAATTCCGCAGTCTGACATGAAAAGGTTTTACATTCCAAGGAACTTTCGCCTCGCTATCATTCCCTTGCGCGTTGGCCTCGGCGGAGGACGGCGTCGGTTGTGGAACTTCGGGAGAACTGTGTTTAGCGGTGCGAGTCAGCAGAGTTGGAGCCCTGTTGGGAGCTGGGTCATAGCTGGTGATGGGGTCAAAATTGGTTCGTCCGGGGTTTAGGAGTGCCGACGGGTGGTCGCGGCACTCGGTGGCAAGTTTTTTCGCCCTTTGCAATTTGCACAGTCAGGGGCGTATGTGTCGGCCTTCCCGCAGCGGTAGCAGAAAAGCGTCGGCTCCGCTGGACATGCATAGAACCGATGTCCCGGTTGTCGGCAGTTCCAACAGACCGTCGGGCTTGTAATCGCTTCCAGGGAGGGTCGATCAATCAAGGCTGGGTCCTCAAGCTCCGGTGGTGCTCCGCTCCTCGGTACTGGTACTGGATCAGCAAGCAGGTGGTCCGCTGCCATCAACTCCGCGGTGTGATGATTTCGGGGATTTGGTCCCGTTATGCGAGGTTGTGGACGGAAGGTACCACGCCGCTCATCCAAGTGTTCTTGTCTGCGGGCATGGAGGCGCAATCCCTGTATGGTGTTGATGGGAAAATGCAGAAGGCTGTTCTGGAGATCCCAGCGCATATTCTCTCTGATAATTTCTACCAATTCGTCCTCGGGCATGGTATTTCGCAGGCGAGTGCTCAATCTCACTATACTGGTGTAGTACTGGTCGAACGGTTCGTGAGCGCCTTGTTTCCGTTTCTTTATTTGCTCTCTTAGCTCTCTCTCAGTGAAGCCATCCTCAAATCGATTGCGGAAGGCTGCACTGAAAGAGTGCCAAGTGGGACGTGGCGTTGACTCTTTAAAGCTCCAGTACCAGTCGGCAGCGTCGCCGCTGAACAAAAGATGTGCATGCCGGAGGAAGGCCGAGGAATCACCTCCCAGGGTGCTGGATACCAACGCCTGAATCCGGAAAAGGAACCGGTCCACCGATATCATATCGTTGAACCCTGTAAAGTTCAGGCGCCAACTCTCCATGATACGAGGCGTCGGGTCTCGAAAAGGTGCCAATGCGTTCCCGGGGGGAATCACATCCTCGATTGACCTGTGGTACTGAACTGCCTGGGGGGCTGGAGGTACCAACGGGGGTCCGGTACTGTGTCGCGGTCTGTATTCGGGAGCTCTGGGATCCATTCCCGAGTTCCTTGGAGGTGGGACCCATTGCTCGGATTGTCGGGAGTGGGGCATCGCCACACTGGGATTTGGCTCCCAGCCAAGCGGAGTTCTCATGCGGCTGGGTGGTTGGCTCAACGGGAGATTCTGGATCTTTCCCTCCAGGTTGCCAATCCTCTCCGACATATCCCTCATCAACGCCACGAGGGTGTCAATGGAGTGGGCGGAAGGCATGGTTGTCACCTCGGACACGACACTTGCAGCCGGAACTTCACCGCCTACTGCTCCTTGCAGGTCTAAGAGTGGTTGTGACGGTTTGGCTTCTGGAGCTCCTTTCGCCACTGCTCCACGCGTTGGTAGGGGCGTTCCGATGGGGACGTCTAGGGCGGTCCGCTCGATGGGTCGCCGACATAATGGGCAACTCTCTGACGTGAGGAGGAGCTGTTGTACACAGGCACGATGGAATAGATGTCCACAATCCAATCGCACGCTGTGTACCCCCTCCACTACGTCCTCGAAACAGATTCCACAGTTCGCGGGTTGGACCGTTTTGGACCGGGTCCACCGCTTTTCTGGGGTCCGCTTCGTTGCCATTTTTACTGGTTTTGGTGGTTGTACGTTTTACTGTGAAAGAGAAGAAATGTAACACTATAATATAAAAGCTTAAGACTAACTTAGTGGCCGATAGTGGCGAGCTAATGATAGAGGGGAAAAAAAATGTATTTAAAGTATACTTTCCTTTTCAGTGGTCGACTCCTCCAACGGGAAAAGAGAGTGCGTGGTAATCTGCCGAAGAAAGGGTGCTTTTGGTCGATTTACGAAAATTACCCCATAACCCACATACATTACAAAAAACCGTCTCTAAACTACGTTAAAGTGACTCGACGAGACAAGTGGTAGAGCTACCGTAACGACTTTGTACGCGGTCAAAATTCCCGACGCGTAGAAGCATTCCGGGCTTCGCAACTCCAGCATACGCCACCGAACGTTGAACCGATACCACTCGTCTAACACGCATAAGAAATAGTTAGAATCCTTCCGCGACATAAAGGCAAGGTAGCCTTCTATTTTCTTGAGAGTCCATGCTGATAGGTAAACCCATCAGACTGGCAGTTCCATCAAGAAAATAGAAGGTCCTTACAGGGGTTAACCTGGGACAACACATCGGAAGGATTCTGTCGCGAAAGCAAAATCAAACAAAGGAGAGCGGAAGCTACAACTCACGTGAAGCGACCTCTAATGTGTATCACACAATTCCACTGCTCCTGATAGTGGGACTCGAGTACCAAAGTACCTTACATCCTCCGTAAAGGACCAACTCGTCAGAAGACGCGAAGTTCTTTCCCCCTTAGGATGTTTTTGGCCCCACGTTGGGCGCCATTTGTAATGATTTTCTACTTTCAGATCGAACGCGGAACCGACCTCTCATCGGTTCTAGACGTTAAGTCTGAGTAGTGCCAACGGATGGTACCAACAGGTCAACCAATCCGTGCACCGTAATCCATTCACGCGGTGACTGCTTGTCGGCCAGCTAGTTCGGAGAGGATTTCGGTCGCGGGTCTCCGAATGGATTACGCTCAATTACAATATTTCAGTCACCTGAACTTGCCCGTTTTCCAAACGCGTCAACAATTACTCATCCAGAACGAGAAACCTACATTACGTTAGTTCTGGATGTGATCTATCCACAGATCTCAAATCAAAAACGCTACAAAATCCCATAGGCGCGTTACCGATTCACCGACGCGGTACCGAAAAATATACTACTCGAACTTAAACCGAAGAAAACTACTCTAAAGAAATGACGAAACAAGCAAAGGTACCGCGTACCGCGCGCGACGCGAAACCGACCTCAGCGGATTTGCAGAAACCCTAACCTCACGACGGCATACCTACCCTGCACTTCCCTTTCACGCTGAAAAAGAACGAGCCACTGAAAAGGAAAGTCGTTAGTTATCTAGCAATTCATGTTATTTTTATTTAGTTCCAAAAAAAAATTTATATAATTTTTCTATTAATATTTCTATTTTTATCTATCCTTATCCTGTAAGCTACTTTAATTAAATATCCTATTTTGTCGTAATCTATATGAGGATTTTATACAATTAATCATTCGTGTTTAATATTAGGTTTAATGATTATTGAAAAATACGGTTAATAGCCATTTTACTAATCCTTGTTCAAATTTGTTGAAATTGATTTTCTCCTTAATAATTCAAAGGTTAAAAGAGTATGGAACTAATGTAACATAACTAAGCTAAAGTAAAATAAACTAAGATAATGCAAATTATCGTGTTGTGGTTGGTTGGTTGTCATGTGTTCATATTATTAGTAAATGATTTTTGCTTCATCTAAATACAAAATTAGGCTCAGTCGTTTGTTGCTCGAACAAATCCGCCTTGTTGTGTATTTAAATTAAATGCTCTCTCTGTCGGTGTGCTGTCTACTTTTCGTTCCAGCTTGCCGTTTACGCGTTCTCTTGACAGTTGTTCAGGTTGTTAATTCTGTTGTGTTAATGTAATAATCGATACATAAACTAAAGTTAAATCTTTACATGCTTCTAAATCCTGCAATACATTTAAATTGATGTTATTAACTTAAGTCTGAAATTCTACCGTTTTGTTTGTTTTTATCTAGGGTAATTAAATTTAAGTTGCATATATTGTATCGTTATCCTTTATTTGATTCTTATTTACTTTTTTAAGACTTCAGACCGTAAACTGCCTGATAAATTTGAACACTGGATTTTTTGTTATAAAAAGTTATACTAATTTTTTTCTGAACAAATCTAAAGAAATATCCAAATCACAACATTTATTGCTATAAACGATACATTTCGTTTCTAATAATCTACGTTTTATAAAATTTTCGGCAAGACTGATTTTTGAATTTTTGTATAAATAATCCCGATTGAAATTATCGATTTGAATTTGAATATTTCTATTTCAGAGCTTTATCCTTAACATATTATAAAATCATGGTATGGTTATCATAAAAAGTCCATTTCTACTTCTATTCTCTACTACTTAAAAAGGCATTCAAATTATATACTTTAAATGTGAGCAAAATTTTGGTGAATATTTAAAACTAATGGTATTTTTTCGACTTGGTATTTGCTATTACATAGCATTCTGTTTCATGTTATGCTCGTCGAGTATTGGCGTGGTTTGCTCTCTTCTGATGCAACATTGGTATGGTTTATTTACTTCAGTTTTTTCCCGAAGCCATTCCTCCGTCAAATCATCCAGATCGCGTACTTCAAATACTTTTGTCACTCCAACTTCCTTTTGCACCGCTGATTTAGTACCGGCATACATCATTTGAAGGCTCATATGACTGTCTCTTGGTGTATAAAAATGAAGCACATCGGGTATGAAACTCGACCATCGTCATGAACCATACGATACGTGTAAACAATATAACGTGGCTGATGACCCGGTAAAAGTTCTTGGAGCTCAGCTATCGAGATGTTCTCAATGCATTCATCCACAACAATCATTTGTTTGTCGCGATCAACTTTCAATATTAGCGCCGCATTTTTGATAACGTGAGAAGCATACCCGCGAATAACGTTGATAACTTTTAATAGCATATGTTTATACCGTACAATGTACGTTGCTGAATCTTTACAAGTATCGTTTTTTTTTTTGTATAAATAAAAGACTTGCGTCGATAGATGCTAGGTATTCATCAATTTTACCGAAGACTGCAATCTGTACTGCGGATTGCAAGCGATATGCCAATTGATCAATCTGAACAAAGTAGCAAGCGTTACTTCGAATTTCCGCATTAAGAAGTGTCAAATCATTTTGGTGTTGAATTATTCTCCTACTGGATTCATTAAGAGAAATTGTTTTATCGAAGGTATATTCCCACTTAGTCCGCAGTTCACGCAACGTTAAATTTGATGAGGTGATCAGCCGCTGCATAGCTTCGCAATAATAGCAGCAAAGCTCTAGTGGATTTTGGTTGCGACAGTTTTTTACATTCATAGGCCGCCGGCGGCTTAAACAATTGCCACAATGGTTTGGTGCAAACCTCACAAGCTGTTGGCATATGATAACGGATTTGGGTAAATTCGTGTCCTTTATATATAATACTGGTTCCGCGTAAAGGACTCCCATCTAATTGCTGATTTTGCTGATCGTCAGGTCTTCTAGCCTCACCTTCACCTCTTTCATGATTGGAGCCTGTTGATCTTCCTGCCGAGTTTGACAGAGTTCCCTTTCGTTTCCGAAACCTTTCAGCGCGTACAACGAGCTTACCCGGAGATTCTCGTACACTTAACCACCAGCATAATTGGTACAACTATAACATTTCTTGGAAGTTAATGTAACAATTGCCCACTTTTTACGGGAAACACAGAAACTTCACGAATTTTGCGATTCACGACAATGGACACGATAGCAGACGACAGCAACGAAAAACGAAGCCGACATGTGGCTGTCAAAAATCCCGGTTGTCACCTCGGAACAAACATCTGTGTGTGGAATGGCACGCCATATGGCGGCAATGTACCTCTCCCGATGTCGCCAGTGGCATAGTTTTCTCGATGGCCACGGTGGAGGGGCATTTCCAGATGGCTATGTTTCGAAATGTGCCGGGGTTGGATTAATTCTATATTTCGAATATTTATATCCACGGATCTAAATATTTGGACAGAAAAAAAAATATTTTCTGCACAACGATATCCGCACGACAGATGAAGTCCGCTGGCACTTCGAGGACATATCCATCTGGCCAGTTACAAGGGTTCGGGATCGGAATCACTTCGATTCCTGGGCGTAGGCGTCACATTACAAATTCCCACAGCTGGTTGTTGGCACCCACAAAATTGGTCGCGTTATCGCAGTAAATATTGCGGCAATTTCCCCGTCGGGATACGAATCGTTTAAGCACGCCAATAAATGCTTCCGTTGTTAGTTCCGTGGCCAGTTCAAAATGTACGGCCTTTGTAGAAAAGCAGCAGAATACTGCTAGGTACGATTTGTGAGGTTGCTTGCCACGACCTTTGAAATGCGTTTAGAACGGCCCAGCAAAGTCAACGCCCGTGTTCAAAAAAGGTCTTGCCTGAAGCACTCTATCTGCCGGTAGATCGCCCATTAATTGGGACATTAATTTAGGTTTCGCTCTGGCGCACATCACACAATTTTGTACCACGGAACGTGCCAAGGTTTTCCCTTTAATAGGCCAATAGCGTTGTCGAGCGAATGCCAATAATGCCTGAGCGCCTGCATGCTGATGATCCTTATGTATTTGAGTAAGGATGAGTTTTGTGATAGGATGGGCGTAAGGGAGAAGTAAGGGATGTTTCTGGCTATACTCCAAGTCTGAATGCTCGAGTCTTCCACCTACCCTCAGCAACCCGTCGTGATCCAAGAAAGGTGTAAGACTGCTAAGGCGATTGCTGCAACTGAGCTGCTTTGTGGCTTGAAGAGATTTAATCTCTTCACTGAATTCCTGTCTCTGGATCTCCTTAATTATCACGGACGAAGCTTCTTCCAGCTCTGATACGGTTGATAGGTTGTTCTCCCGGTTGGATGAGTCCCTCCTACGGATCATTCTGGTGAAGCGAATGACCAATGCCACTATGCATTTGAGTTTGCGGAAGGAGTTACCATGATTTATCTGATGTATAAAGTGTGAATCTCCTTCAGTAGCCACAAAAACACTCCTACTCCTTTTCTTCTCCAGCTCAATTTCTTTGCCTATGTGTTTAGTAGGCCACATATCAGGATGTCCGTGGAGAAACAAAGGCCCATAAAACCATAATGAGTTTTCCTTTAGCTTGGTCGGAGTGGTGCCTCGAGAAGCTAAATCCGCTGGATTACAGTTTGAACTAACGTGACGCCATTGATTAGATGTGGAGTATTGCTGGATGCCGGCAATTCGGTTGGCAACAAACGTCTGGTATGAAGCTGCATCACTATTTAGCCAGTGTAACACGACTTCTGAATCCGTCCAAAAAAAGCAAGATTGTCCAGGAATGTTCAGATCAGCCTGAAGACGATGCACCAGATCTGCTGCAAGCTTTGCAGCACATAATTCCAAACGAGGGATAGTGATGGTTTTAATCGGTGCTACTCGAGTTTTAGCACATAATAAATGCACGGTGGTAGTTCCATCATAGTGATTAGCTCTGAAGTAGACCGCCGCACCATATGCTTTTTCGGAAGCGTCAGCGAATGCGTGTAGTTGTGTATTATGGGGAACTCGAGCTCCAAAAACATGTCGTGGTATTTTGATTTGGTTGAGTTGTTCTAGACTTTCATGGAAGTGCATCCAGTTGGTGTGCAGTTCCATGGGTAAGGCAGCATCCCAATCCAGTTTTAACTTCCATAAATTTTGAATAAATATTTTTGCTGTCACGGTTACCGGGCTCATGAGTCCAAGAGGATCGAAGATATGTGCGATCGTTGACAGCGCTGTTCTTTTGGTCACCCTTGTTGGATAATTATGTAGTGGAACTCGAATGATAAGTTCATCCTGGGTAGGTAACCAGGTTACACCAAGAGTCTTAACTTGTTCCGTTGCACCATCTGTTAAGGTATATTGTACCTCTCGGTCCACCGGGTCGATGTCTTTAATTATATTTGGATGATTTGCGCACCATTTCCTCAGCTTAAATCCTGCGGACCTTAAGATCTGTTGGACTTCTTCCTTCTTTTGGAGCGCTTCTGATAAACTGTTTGCACCGGTTAGTAAGTCATCCATATAGAAGTCCTTCTGAATCGTCTGACTCCCTAACGGGTGTTTGAGTTTTGATGTTACGGCCAATTGCTCTAAACATTTGGTTGCCAAATATGGGGCCACGGTGGTGCCGTAAGTTACAGTATTTAGTTCATAACAGCGTAGTCTATCACTTGGGTGGTTCCGCCAAAATATCATCTGGTAGGGCCGATCTTCCTTGTCAATCCAAATTTGCCGATACATTTTTTCAACGTCGGCAGAAAAAACGTATTTAAATAGACGAAATCTAAGTAGAGTCGTAAACAGCTCGTCTTGTATGGTGGGCCCTGTGTGGAGAATATCATTCAAGCTAGTATTGTTGGTGGACTTAGCTGAAGCATCGAACACTACACGTAGTTTGGTCGTGGTACTGTCAGGTTTGAGCACACAATGATGTGCTAGTACACAATGTGGCATCGAGAAATCAGGCCTTTCGACTTCGGTCATGTGACCTAACCTTATGTATTCTTCAATGAAATCTTGATAGGCCTTTTTGACTTCTGTGTCTTTATGTAATCGTTTCTCGAGCTGTAAGAATCGTTTTAATGCCATATCCTTGGTTTGTCCCAATTCCTTAGGGTCCTTGTCGAACGGTAACCGGACTATAAAACGCCCTTCGCTAGATCTCTTCAAGTGTTGCTTAAAATGGGCTTCACACTGCCGCTCTTTTGAGGTCATCGTAACGGTTGGTTTCTCGTTTTCTTCTATTCTCCAAAATTTTTCCAGGTCTGCGTCAAGGTTACGTCCTTCTGTGCGGTACATTCCACAGGTTGCTGCCTTTTTGTGATTAACATTACTTCGAGAATTGTTGAGTCGACCGCCAATTACCCATCCAAATACGGTATTTTGTAAGATGGGTAGAGCTTCACCAAGCTTAATTTGACCAATTGCCAACAGCTGATAATAATATTCCACACCAATGAGCATATCTACTGGTCCTGCTTCATTAAAACCTGGATCCGCAAGTGAAATGTTTCCTGGTATTGGCCAACCATCTACCCTGAACGATTCTGAGGGTTGTTGAGATGTTATCTGATTTACGACGTATGCATTCAGCTTAATCTGGAAGTTTGTCTTCTTAGATTGGATCGGCAAACTTAGCTGTCTATTAGCTTTTTGGATAATTCCTCCAATGCTAGTTATTGAGATGTTAGACGTTTGCGCCTTACGGTTGAGTTTCCTTAAGGCAACTTCAGTGATTAAATTCACTTGTGAGCCACTATCCAAAATTGCACGCAAGTCCACCATCCGCCCATTGTTGTCTGGGGTTTGGACAATCACCGTGCTCAGAAGTACCTCGGATCTCCTTGCTTCGGCTGCTAAAGATGCCTTTTCTTTAGGCTCACCTACGAACCTTGGCGGAACTTGTTTGGTTGTTGTTGTCATGGTAACTTCGTCCTTATGCAACAGGGTGTTGTGCTTCTTGTTGCACTTTAAACAAGCTCGAGACCCACACTCTGTACTTTTGTGTCCAAAGCGCAAGCAATTTAGACAGATCTTCAATTGTTTGGCCTTTTTTATGCGGTCAGATATGCTAAGCTTTTTGAAGCTTTCACAGGCATAAATCTTATGAGTGCCTCCACAATTCTTGCACGGTTCTGGCGTCAGTTGATTTGTTGACACGAGTGCTGAAACCTTTTTTGGTTGGATCTTGTTAATGTTACGTTGTTCGCCACCCAATGCTTCTAACGCTTGGAACCTAAGTTCTAAAAACTTTAGGAAGGAATCCAGTGATTGCAATTCCCGTGGTGATTTTATGGATTGTTCGTATAAATTATGAGACGTCTTGTCGAGCTTCTTTATAAGCATATGGAGCAAGATTGGGTCCCAGTTGGTGGTATCAATTTTTATGCTCTTCAAACCCAATATACACTCTTTCGTGGTGTCATGACACAATTTGATCGATCTAGCTGACTCAGCGATGATTGCCGGTTGTGATAGTAATTTATCGAGAAAGGTGGACACCATTAACCTTTGATTGTCATAGCGGTTTCGAAGAATGGTCCACGCATCTGCATAGTTTTCTTCGGATATTGGCATATGTTTTAGAAGCCGATCTGCCTCACCCAATAAATTGGACTTGAGATACCACATCTTTTGGGCATTACCAAGAGGTTGCGAATCAATGATCTGATGAAAAAGATCATGAAAAGATGTCCATTGCGCGTAGTCTCCATCAAACTTTGGTATGGACATTTCTGGCAACTTAACATGTGGCTGAGTATTGGCGGCTGCATTTGTTATTGGCGCTGCCCTTTCTTTACTTGTCGCTAAGAATATAAGGGCATCCTGTATGCGTTCTTCGATCTTGTTGAGATCAGCTTGGCTGTATATAACACTTCCGCCTTGGGATCTGCATAAGGTTCTATGTACGTCTCGCAGTTCCTCCCAGTATCTTGTTACTGTACCGGTTTTAACCTCATAGTAGACTCTGGGTTGTGATGGAGACGCCCTGTAAATCCCATCGATTGTGTACTCGATGGAACTAATCGTTGCCTCTAGCTGACCTTGTAGCCCTTCCAAATGTTCATCCAACCTTTTAACTGTTGTCATGGTCGGCTGATCGTGGAGGCAGCAGCTGCTTTTGGGCTTAAAGCCTTGAGAGCCGGTTCCTCCCTATTGTCCTCCGTCAAGAGACCGGTTATCGCATCTCTTGCGGTCATATATTCTCGTTGTATGACCGAGAAATAGTTTCTGGCGAAATAAGGATGGTCGGTGCATGTTGCAGCGTATGGCTGAAGTTGTTCATTTCTCGAACAAAACAGCTCCCAAAGATCTTCTAACTTGGCGAGTCTTCTTTTCAGATATATCGCCGTTCTTCTAGTTGGACCATCCTTGCGGTAGTTCGTTATCAACCGCTCAATTTCATAGCCAGTTTGATCTTGTTCTTTGGCTAGATCTTCCATTTTATTTTTAATTTTTGGTAATCAATTGACCAGAGGAGAGATATTCAGCACTAAGCTGCGAAAAAAGTCTAAAAACAAATTGAATTGATCCGAACGAATTCTTCTAAAATTCTGTTCGGGTGAAGAATCTCAATCTTCAAAGTGATAGCAAGGATCACGTCGGGGTCACCAAAATGTTTATATAGCGACAAAAGGCTTTTCTTTTGCCGCTTGATTCTATTTTTAGAAGTTAAAAAATGATAGCCAGATTCAAAAATCTGTCTGTTTAAAGCAGTGATTTCTTTAATTTATAGGATAATTGGCAGTCAAATACAGTATCTGTCTGCTGAACTAATTGACTTTCGGTCCAATACCGAAACTCTGCGAGGTGGTCAGATGAAGTTAAACACTTGACGTTAACAAAGCAAATGACATGGTTTATTAATCGTCTATTCTTTTTATACATATTATTTACAACTTAAACTAATTTGTCAGCGATATTACTCGCTCCCACGGTTCAACATTTTCCATGAGCGAGAATATCGCTGACCATGCACAAGTGTATGTACATACATGTACTTTAGTCAGATCGCCAGCGACACGATCATGCTCCCACGATCTAACATCATTCATAGGAACATATCATATCGCTTGCGATGTACAATCATATGCATGCACGTCTTGAAGTTTTCAGATTTTAGGAAAGTAAAACGATCTTTGTTTTGACTTCAAGACGCGCATGCAAAGAAAATGATATTACGACAATTTAGGTTTAGAATTTAGATTTAGAATTTAGAAACGTAATGCGCGCTTTGTTTTGGCTGAAGAATTCACGACGTGCATAAAAATAGTTTTACATGGAAATATGATTTTAAATTTATGTTGTTTTTGAACAACTACGTTAAATGACTCGACCAGACAAGTGGTAGAGCTACCGTAACGGTTTTGTACGCGGTCAAAATTCCCGACGCGTGGAAGCATTCCAGGCTCCGCAACTCCAGCATACGCCACCGAACGTTGAACCGATACCACTCGTCTATCACGCATACGAAATAAGTGGAATCCTTCCGCAACATAAAGGCAAGGTAGCCTTCTATTTTCTTGAGAGTCCAGGCCGACACGAGAAACCCCATCTGGCTGACAGTTCCATCAAGAAAATAGAAGGTCCTTACAGGGGTTAGCCTGGGACAACACATCGGAAGGATTCTGTCGCGAAAAAAAAATCAAACAAAGGAGAGCGGAAGCTACAACTCACGTGAAGCGACTGCTAGTGTGTATCACACAGCTCCACTGCTCCTGTTTGTGAGGCTTGAGTATCAAAGTATCTTACATCCTCCGTGAAGGACCAACTCGTCAGAAGACGCGAATCTCTTTTGGGGCCCCACGTTGGGCGCCATTTGTAATGATTATTTGTCTACGTTCAAACACGGAACCGACCTCTCATCGGTTCTAGACGTTAAGTCTGAGTAGTGCCAACGGACGGTACCAACCGGTCAACCAATCCGTGCACCGTAATCCATTCACGCGGTGGCTGCTTGTCGGCCAGCTAGATCGGAGAGGATTTCGGTTGCGGGTCTCCGAATGGGTTACGCTCACTTACAATATTCAGCCACCAATACATGCCCGTTTTCAAACGCGTTACAAAACAAAACCATACGGATAGGAAACCTACTTTACGTTACTCAGTATTTCTTCCTATAACCAGTCAAAAGACAAAGATCTAATCTTTACTTCGCGTTCCCGAATTTCCGACGCGGTACCGAAAAATACACTACGTTAACATAATCCCGAAAAAAGCTACGCTAAAGAAAATCAAAATCAACTAAGGTACCGCGTACCGCGCGCAACGTGAAACCGACCTCAGCGGATTTTCTCAAACCCTACCCTCGCGGCGGCATACCTAACCTGCACCTCATTTCCCGCTGAAAAGAAGAACCACTGGAAAGGAAAGTCATTGTTAGGGTTAGCAATTCATATTATTTTATTTTAACCTTTTTTCTCTGTAATTTATTTTTAACTGCAAGGTGTCTCTTTCTTATGCTATTATGGGTTTGGAATGATTTACCCTTGTTTTATTTAAGAGTTCTTTAACAAGTGGATTAGGTTATTTCGATCTTATTCGCTGAACTGTAACAATTTATGATTTGCAGTTTTTTCATTTTTATTTCTTTTTTCTGGGAAATTTCATTCACTGACAGGCTACTTTTAATATTTTTCTATTTGTAAATCAACTGGTATTTGTCAATTGTTTGTTCATATTTTGTTTTACAATCGTAATTTGTTAAATTTAATCTCATTATTAAACTTATTGATTGTATGAAATCGTTGATACATGCGCATACTTAATTTTCATTACTAATACGTTTTATTGCATTGCTTCGTTTTGAATTTTAGTGTCTTCAATATTTTTTTTCTAGTGGTTTTTCCTTTTGTTTTGTTAATTTATTAATTTGTTTTGCTCACAAACCAATTTTAACTATTGAAATAAAAATATTCATCATATAACTTTTCGCTTAACAATATTTGTATCTTATTTATTAAATTACAAATTAAAAGAGAATGAAAGCTACATTTTATTCTTGAAAATGTTGAAATTAATGCAAAATAAAATTCCAGTTAGCTTTACAAATAAGAATAATTATAAAGTAGCTTTTTTTCTCATTTCGTATTTATATGCAGATTTAGTACACATTGATTTAATATTAGTTCATTCGTAATAGAATTGCATCCACTTAGCTGCTACGAAAAAGTCTTAATGGTCTAAATTTTTTTTTTTTTAACGAGTTTTTTCCTTTTCATGCGTTATAATACATTATTGTTTTGCATTCTTAAATTTTTTGCTCATTTTTTTCCTTTACGTTTGGGCAATGCGTTCCCGCTTAAGAATTGTCATCCTTCCGTCCTTACTAAACTTTGCGATGAAAATGTGCAGAGCATGTAAGAATTTTATCATGTCTCCAAATCGGGCAAACTTAATGAAGTCTTCCATAACAGGCGGGCATTCTCAGTCCTGGACTTGAATGTGGCATGCTCGTCAAGTGTAGGGCGTTCTGAATTCCCATCCAAATCGACACTTGTTGGAGGAGTTGATGGACAAGTTGTTGGGTAAATTGGAATTTATACCCAAATTCCACACACCAATACTCCGTTATACGTTACGAGGGACATTTTTTGATTTTTGCGGATGAAATAGGTTCAAACTTTCACGAGCTTATTTCCCGACGATTAATTCAGGTTTAACACATGGATAATAAAACTTTCTACCAGTCGGGTAAATATAATCATATCAAATAAACCTTCCTACACTATAACTCGCGACACACGCTGCCCGTTTTTTTCCTTTTTGGAACTATCGGCACACTCCGGGCCTTCCTCATGCGTGGCGGCCACTACCTCCACACTTCAATTCCATGTGGCTGTCAAATTCTGTTGGCATCCCACGACAAAATAGACGTGGGATGTGCACTGGTCGCAACCAACGTAAAATGACAAGCCACCTAGCAGCAAAGTGTGTTGGTAGTGGTCACCAGCGGCGTCGCATGATTCATTACAGACCAGTGTCCACGATGCCTACCAGGCATGGGGAGACTGAAGGAAACGCTTTTTTGTTTATTTTTTTTCTCAGCGTCGTAGGTCTTTGGCATGGTGAACTCCCAGCTCCCTTCCGGACATGTCCGCAATGAGGTACCGCGTGGGACTTAAAACTTGTAAGACTCGACACTTCACGAACTTCTTGTCTAGCTTGGCAGTGTAGTGCCGACCTGCTTCACTTTGTCTAAAATTCCGTCGGTAGATTTCGTCGCCTGCCTTGAAGCCAGAAGGATGGGATCGCAGATTGTACCGCTCCTCCCCCACCCGTCTACTGTCTTCAATCCTCTCCCGGATTTGTTCTCGTAGAATTTGGAGTTTCTCGTGCGGCTCTAGCACCACTATTGGGTCTTCCAACCCTTTCAACTGTCGCAATAGCCGGTACGAGTTTCCGTGACAAATCATATGCTGGCCGAACACGGCAAAGTATGGGGAGATGCCTGTAGTGGAGTGATAAGACGAACGCAGGGCACAGGTGATGGCGGAAATCCTGCGGTCCCAATCCTTCTGATCCGGTTGGACGTAGGCCCGAATGGCGGCTATGAGGGTGCGGTTCAATCGCTCGGACGCATTGGCTTACGGAGAATAAACGGCAGTCCGCTGATGCGTAGTGCCATACTTCTCCATTAATTCTCGAAATCAAGACGAGGTGAACTGAACTCCGTTGTCGGAGACCAGCTTCTCCGGTACTCCAAATATATGGCAAACGCGATTTTCCAGAAAACTGACTATGGGGTCGGTGTGCAGGTTTCGAAGAGGTTCCACAATCGGAAATTTGGACAAGTGGTCCAGGACCACGACAGCTCCCGTGTATCCCGAAGTCGAGCGAGGGTACGGACCGATGAGATCTATATACAGGCGCTGGAACACCCGCTCCGGTAGTTCGAATTTTCCCATCGGGGGCCGAAGAACAGAATTGGGCGCTTTAGTGCATTTGCACAGCTCACAAGCGGCTACGTACTTGCTGCACCATCTTAAGCCAAAAGAAGTAAGTCTTCAGTCGCCGAAGCGTACGACCATAACCACCGTGTGCACTCAATGGGTGGTCATGAGCCCGCTTAATCAATTCGCATGTCAGTTCTTCGGGCACCCATAACTTCCACTGTTCCTCTTCTTGAATGGGGTCTCCGGAGGCGTGTCTCATCCGCTTGTATATAAATCCCTCCGTCACCCGTAGCTCTGGCAGCTGTGGCAACTGGTCCTGAATCGTATTCATCAGCTGGATATAACATGCTGACTTGAAGGCGGAATGGTCCAAGTCGATCCATAGAGGGCTGTCGTCCTCCTGGGCCAACTCGGCTCCTTCAGGGGCGAACATCCTTGATAGTGTGTCCAGTGCCACGTGCTGACTTCCTTTGCGGTGTCTTATCGTGAAGTCAAACGCCTCTAATTTCAAGGCCCATCTGGCCAAGCGGCCGTGGAGATCAGTTTGGCTCATCAGCCATTTCAGTGACGCATGATCAGTGACGATTTCAAAAGGATGTCTTTCTACATATGCTCGAAAACGTTTCACTGCCAGCACAGCCGCTAGGCATTCCTGCTCCGAGACCGTGTAGTTCCGCTGGGCCTAGTTCGGCTTGTGGGACATGAAGGCCGTCTTGTGCAACCTGGACTAAGACTGCTCCCACTCCATAATGGATTGAGAACGGTTTGTCAAAGTCCGGGCTGTGCAGTACGGGGGCTGTAGTCAGACTCTTCTTTAGCTCTTCAAAGGCTCGCAAGCTGGGCTCTTCCCAGACGAACTTACGTCCCTTACGCAGCATGTCGGTCAAAGGAGTGGTAATGGTGGCATAGTCACGTACAAAACGCTGGTACCATCCGCATAAGCCTAGGAATCGGCGTAATTGCTTGGTGGTCTTGGGTAATGGAAAAACGTCAATCACTTGAGTCTTGGCCGGGTCGGTTTTGATATTGCCATGCCCAATGATGTGACCTAAATACTTCACCTCCGCCATCACGAACTGACTCTTCTGTATGTTGATGGTTAACCCTGCCCTCCGGATGTGTAGAGCCACCTCCTGAAGCAGGTCGATGTGTTCATCGAAGGTCTCGGTTATAAGCAGCAGATCGTCCAAGTACACGAAAACTTGGTGCCGTAAATGAGGTGGTATCACCTTATCCATAAGGCGCGTCATTGTTTGAGGGGCATTGCACAATCCGAATGGCATGGTCACGAATTGGTACAGGGGCCGATCTGGGACTGTGAAGGCTGTTTTCTCCTTTGAGCCCGGGTCTAAAGGAATTTGCCAGAAGGCGTCCTTGAGGTCTAAGCTCGTGATGAAGTGGGCTTTAGGCAACCGACTCAAAATGCCTTCAATCAACGGTAGAGGGTATGCGTCCTTGACAGTGACGGCGTTCAAGCGTCTGGCATCTAAGCATAGCCGGACCTTGTTCGGCTTGACAACTAAGGTGACTGGGGAAGCCCACGCGCTCTGCGATTCTTCGATCACGCCTAATGCTAGCATCCGATCAACTTCGGCATATAACAACTTTTCCTTCGCCGGAGATATGGCAAAATGTCTCTCTTTTATGGGTTTAGCATCCCCCACATCTATAGTGTGTAACACCAGTGCCGTCCGCCCGAGACCTTCCTTCTCATGCGATGGAAGAGGCCGATATTGCCGAGTCAAGTCGCAGTTGCTGATTCACATCCAGTGTATGTCGTAATAAGTGAGTGGTTTGAGTTTGGTCATGAACTGTGGTGACGGACTCCAGGGTCGTACCGGAAAACAGTGCCGGGGCCAAGTTAAATTTTCGAACGAAATCCACCCCTAGATAAAGATTCTGGGTTAATTGAGGTATGATGTAAAATTCCAGAGGTTTAGTTACTCCTTTCAAGGTGACATTCGTCGTAATTTTTCCCACTACAGAGTGACGAGTTCCGTCCGCCGTGCTTAACCAGGTGGTAAAATGGTGGATTTGGTCCGCGTGCATTGCCAGTACCTCCCCTGCAAAATTCGCTGATATGCAATTCACACTGGCTCCCGTATCGACTAAACCTGACAATCGTTTTTGCCGGAGGTGTACTGACGCATATGGTCGGACGTCATCCCTCAATAATTCGCCTAAGTGTATGTCCTTCAGCACCTTCCTCGACTGCCTGACCCTTCTCCAGAAGCTCCGCATCCGACGCGTGGCTCGCTTCCTTCGCGGTGGGACAGTTTGTTACGTATCAGGATTTTCCTACGTAGTCATTCGGGATTTCACCCTGACCAAATGTTTGTTTCCCGCCAAGATTTCACCTGCGAGCCAAGTTACATTTTACCACACTCACGTATATGTTAACGTAAATTAACCATCATCATTTAAATGAATGTGTAAAAGTAGTAGGATTAGTTTTAAGGACGCAGTATTCAGCGAGAAATCCAAACAATGTCGGATCGTGAAAGATGTCCTCGATGCTGGACCATGTCCAAAAATGATCACTGATTTGTAATTGTCGCGTTCACACGTAGTGGTGCATGGTGCCGGAATAAAAGATTTGAAAATAGGCTTTAACAAAAACAAAGGACGATGAAACATCTCTACGTCCTTTACCAGCATGCGGCAGGCTACGCGCTGTTCAGTGTTTCGGAGTTCGAAGAAGTGGCGATGTTTCTACCTCAAGTCGAATCATCCGTCACTGATTTATCCAAGTTCAATTCACTCGTAAAACTGGGTGGCTTTTCGCCCTTCCAGACAGCAGTCGCGGCCTTGGAAAATGTTAATGCGATTTCCGAAGGTATTTGTCCACAAGACTTATTGCCATTCTTGAACGGCATATTCAGTAACGTAAAGAAGAAAAAAATGTACGATTGGAGTTTCGGATGCAAAGCTAGGTGCTGCTATAACAGAAACACTTGAAGTGTCTTGTTCACATATTGGAGTAGTTCCGGAGATTTTGAGAGGCATACGCTTTCATTTTCATAAATTGATTAAAGGATTCACTGACAAGAGCGCTGGAGTCACTCAACTCGGCTTGGGGCATAGCTACTCTCGCGCTAAAGTAAAGTTCAACGTACATTGTTCAGACAACATGACCATTCAATCGATAGCTTTGCTGGATCAGCTAGATAAGGACATTAACACATTTTCGATGAGGATACTTACCACTCGCTGCGGATCTGACGCATCAGTCCAAGGTCGCCGCCGGCTTATCCATTCGCCCGCCTACACCTGACGAAACATCTGAAAATGATCACAAAGAATCACATGCTTCGAGAAGAAAACGCGGATATTTACCTGACGACATCGACCACGATGTTCCCAGATTCACCGACTCCGTATCCCTTATCAAATGCTCGCCCGGAAATTAGCTCACAACAAGAATGAAAACACCGAACAACAACGACTATGGACATTGCCAGAACCAAAACCGGCAACTATCCTGCCCGCATTCCTGCACAGCCCAACAACCGGAGACTCCTTCAGTTCGATGCAATTTAAATATTCGTTCGAATTCACATCGTACACTTTGACGAATTTGTTTAGGCGGCCAACACAATCCTTCGTGAGACTCTTGATGCCTTGAAGATCCAGTGTGCGCGCCTACGGAAATTTCATGACATTATGTATCACTTGCATTCTTGAAATTAGCAGTTGGGAACTCATTTCGGCAGCACAATACTTCTTTCCACCCAGCAAAAAAAAAACTCCAAACGAAAAACACATAACACCGGCGATGTTAACACGGCCTCATTCGCGACATATTATCATGAATGATCACCCGCGAAGCCATTGTCAAGACCTGTCACTCCGCAGTGATGTAGGTCACGATCACTGGAAACTAGGTCACGTCAGCTGGAACATCCACAACATCCAGTGACAAGTGGACGCCGCACTGCATTATCCCCGTTCCAATGTAACTCGCAGTGCAGGAAGTTCCTCGCATGGAACACGTAAAACCACTCGCATGCGAGAGGGTTCAATTTCCTCAACTGGGAATTTAACGGCCGCGGACTACGGATAGGAGGTTTGCTGGAAGGGAGAATGGAGGAACGGGTCTCTTTTTTTTGGGCGGACGACGGTGCGAGAAATCAGACGGCGAGATCAAGCTACGCAAGTGGGAATTGGCGATTGGGAGGATATTCGCGAGAAATTGATCAAAATCGAGTGGTGGTTACAGCAGACAAAAGAAGGGTTGTACGACATCGAGACCAGCTGACGGCACGAAATTACCAATCGTCTTCGGGGATCCCCAAAAATAAGGTATAAATTTAAGTGATAAAGTAAATATTGGCCAGTAGATTTAAAGAGAAACTAGAAATTGGATAATTGAACAGTAGTAGTGAATTATATATTTGAAGCATACGAGTGTTGTTTCCATCGTGAGTGTCTTATCTGTGAAGGTTGTAAAACTTGGCTCGCGGTAGGATTCCGCTTATTTCGGTCGGAGCGGAATTCCGAATATAATTGTGTCGAAAATTACGAGTAATTGCAAGGTCGAGCTGAAATAAGAGCTAGATTCTGCTTCCTGCTGGTCAGAGCGGAATCCCGATTAGCGTTGTGGGGAGAATTACGAAGTCTGGTGGAAAATAGAAGCGAGGGTGAAAAATAGAAGCGAGATTTGTTTTTTTTAAAGTAGGGAAACGCTGGTAGATTGGGGAAGTGCGCTACGCAGCCGCATTCTCGTTTGGCGGCTAATTGGGGGCCAGGACAAAACGAGTGGCGCCACCCACGTCCGTCTCCGGACGAGTTGACCGGGTCCGCAGGTTCCTTCGTGGCGAGGAGAGTTAAACCCCCAAAAAAACAGTGGTTGCGAAATAAATTTTTGCAATAAGTTGTAGCCAACTCCTCATGGAAGATGCGCTGTCGAGTAGCCAAATAATTCCGCAGTCTGACGTGGAAGGGTTTGCGATGCCAAGGAACTTTCGCCTCGCTATTATTTCCCTGCGCGTCCGCCTCGACAAAGGATGGCGTCGGTTGTGGAACTTCGGGAGAACTGTGTTTGGCAGTGCAAGTCAGCAGAATTGGAGTCATGTCTGGGGCTTGGTCATAGCTAGTGATGGGATCAGCCTTGGTTCGTCCGGGTTTTAGGAATGCCGACGGGTGGTCGCGGCACTCGCTGGCAAGTTTTTTCGCAATTTGCAATTTGCGCAATCAGGTGCGTAAGTGTCGGCCTTCCTGCATCGGTAACAGAAGAGCGTCGGTTCCGCTGGACATGCATAGAACCGATGCCCCGTTTGTCGGCAGTTCCAACAAACCGTCGGGCTTGTAATTGCTTCAAGGGAGGGTCGATCAATCATTGCTGGGTCCTCAAGCTCCTGTGGTGCTCCGATCCTCGGTACTGGTACTGGGTCAGCAAGTAGGTGGTCCGCTGCCATCAACTCCGCGGTGTGATGATTTCAGGGATTTGGTCCCGTTATGCGAGGTTGTGGACGGAAGGTATCTTGCCGCTCATCCAGTTCTTGCCTATGGGCATGGAGGCGCAATTCCTGTATGGTGTTGATGGGAAAATGCAGAAGGCTGTTCTGAAGCTCCCAACGCATATTCTCTCTGATGATTTCTACCAGTTCGTCCTCGGGCATGGTTGTTCGCAAGCGAGTGCTCAATCTCACTATACTTGTGTAGTACTGGTCGAACGGTTCGTGAGCGCCTTGTTTCCGTTTCTTTATCTGTTCCCTTAGTTCTCTCTCAGTGAAGCCATCATCAAATCGATTGAGGAAGGCTGCACTGAAAGAATTCCAAGTGGGACGTGGCGTCGACTCCTTAAAACCCCAGTACCAGTCGGCAGCATCTCCGCTGAACAAAAGATGTGCATTCCGGAGGCTGATATCATAGCGTTGAAACCCGTGAATTTCAGGCGCCAACTCTCCATGATACGAGGCGTCGGGTCTCGGAAAGGTGTCAATGCGTTCCCGGGGGGAATCGCATCTTCGATTGACCTGTTGTAAGGAACTGCCTCGGGGACTGGAGGTACCAACGGGGGTGCGGTGCTGTGTCGTGGCCTATACTCGGGAGCTCTGGGATCCATTCCCGAGTTCCTTGGAGGTAGGGCCCATTGATCAGATGTTCGAGAGTGGGGCATAGCCACACTGGGATTGGGCTCCCAGCCAAGCGGAGTTCTCACGCGGCTGGGTGGTTGGCTCATGGGGAGGTTCTGGAGCCTTCCCTCCAAGTTGCCAATCCTCTCCGACATATCTCGCATTAACGCCACGAGGGTGTCAATGGAGTGGGTGGAAGGCACGGGTGTAACCTCGGCCGCGACAACTACAGCAGGAACTTCACCGCCCACGGCTCCTTGCAAGTCCATCAGTGATTGGGGCGGTTCGGCATCTGGAACCCCTTTCGCCACTGCTCCACGCGTTGGGACGGGCGTTCCGAGGGGAAGTCTACGGCGGTCCGCTCTATGGGTCGCCGGCATAGTGGGCAAAGCTCGGACGTGAGGAGGAGCTGTTGGACACAGGCACGATGGAAAAGGTGTCCGCACTCCAATCGAACGCTGTGTACGCCCTCCACCACGTCTTCAAAGCAGATCCCGCAGTTAGCTGGTTGGACCGTTTTGGATCTGGTCCAACGCTTGTCTGGGGTCCGCTTAGTCGCCATGTTGATGTTTATTGTGTGTTGCAATGGGTATTCCTAAAAAAACAGAAAGGTAGATTACTCCTACTACTAACTTAATATATATGAAAGCTTAGAAATATATTAGTGGCCGATAGTGGCGAGCTATTTCTGTAAAATAGAAAAAAAAATTCTTTTAATACACACTTTCCCGTCCAGCAATCGACTCCTCCAAAGGGAAAGGAGAGTGCGTGGTAGTCTGCCGAAGAAAGGGTGCTTTCGGTCGATTTACAAAATTTATCCCCTAAACCCACATACATTACAAAAACCGTCTCTAAACTACGTTAAATGACTCGACGAGACAAGTGGTAGAGCTACCGTAACGGTTTTGTACGCGGTCAAAATTCCCGACGCGTGGAAGCATTCCGGGCTCCGCAACTCCAGCATACGCCACCGAACGTTGAACCGATACCACTCGTCTATCACGCATACGAAATAAGTGGAATCCTTCCGCAACATAAAGGCAAGGTAGCCTTCTATTTTCTTGAGAGTCCAGGCCGACACGAGAAACCCCATCTGGCTGACAGCTCCATCAAGAAAATAGAAGGTCCTTACAGGGGTTAGCCTGGGACAACACATCGGAAGGATTCTGTCGCGAAAAAAAAAATCAAACAAAGGAGAGCGGAAGCTACAACTCACGTGAAGCGACTGCTAGTGTGTATCACACAACTCCACTGCTCCTGTTTGTGAGGCTCGAGTATCAAAGTACCTTACATCCTCCGTGAAGGACCAACTCGTCAGAAGACGCGAATCTCTTTTGGGGCCCCACGTTGGGCGCCATTTGTAATGATTATTTGTCTACGTCCGAACGCGGAACCGACCTCTCATCGGTTCTAGACGTTAAGTCTGAGTAGTGCCCACGGACGGTACCAACCGATCAACCAATCCGTGCACCGTAATCCATTCACGCGGTGGCTGCTTGTCGGCCAGCTAGATCGGAGAGGATTTCGGTCGCGGGTCTCCGAATGGGTTACGCTCACTTACAATATTCAGCCATCAATACATGCCCGTTTTCAAACGCGTTACAAAACAAAGCCATACGGATAGGAAACCTACTTTACGTTACTCCGTATTTCTTCCTATAACCAGTCAAAAGACAAAGATCTAATCTTTACTTCGCGTTCCCGAATTTCCGACGCGGTACCGAAAAATACACTACGTTAACGTAATCCCGAAAAAAGCTACGCTAAAGAAAAATCAAAATCAACTAAGGTACCGCGCGCAACGTGAAACCGACCTCAGCGGATTTTCTCAAACCCTACCCTCGCGACGGCATACCTAACCTGCACCTCATTTCCCGCTGAAAAGAAGAACCACTGGAAAGGAAAGTCATTGTTAGGGTTAGCAATTCATATTATTTTATTTTAACCTTTTTTCTCTGTAATTTATTTTTAACTGCAAGGTGTCTCTTTCTTATGCTATTATGGGTTTGGAATGATTTTACCCTTGTTTTATTTAAGAGTTCTTTAACAAGTGGATTAGGTTATTTCGATCTTATTCGCTGAACTGTAACAATTTATGATTTGCAGTTTTTTCATTTTTATTTCTTTTTTCTGGGAAATTTCATTCACTGACAGGCTACTTTTAATATTTTTCTATTTGTAAATCAACTGGTATTTGTCAATTGTTTGTTCATATTTTGTTTTACAATCGTAATTTGTTAAATTTAATCTCATTATTAAACTTATTGATTGTATGAAATCGTTGATAAATGCGCATACTAAATTTTCATTACTAATACGTTTTATCGCATTGCTTCGTTTTGAATTTTAGTGTCTTCAATATTTTTTTTCTAGTGGTTTTTCCTTTTGTTTTGTTAATTTATTAATTTGTTTTGCTCACAAACCAATTTTAACTATTGAAATAAAAATATTCATCATATAACTTTTCGCTTAACAATATTTGTATTTTATTTATTAAATTACAAATTAAAAGAGAATGAAAGCTACATTTTATTCTTGAAAATGTTGAAATTAATGCAAAATAAAATTCCAGTTAGCTTTACAAATAAGAATAATTATAAAGTAGCTTTTTTTCTCATTTCGTATTTATATGCAGATTTAGTACACATTGATTTAATATTAGTTCATTCGTAATAGAATTGCATCCACTTAGCTGCTACGAAAAAGTCTTAATGGTCTAAATTTTTTTTTTTTTAACGAGTTTTTTCCTTTTCATGCGTTATAATACATTATTGTTTTGCATTCTTAAATTTTTTGCTCATTTTTTTCCTTTACGTTTGGGCAATGCGTTCCCGCTTAAGAATTTTCATCCTTCCGTCCTTACTAAACTTTGCGATGAAAATGTGCAGATCATGTAAGAATTTTATCATGTCTCCAAATCGGGCAAACTTAATGAAGTCTTCCATAACAGGCGGGCATTCTCAGTCCTGGACTTGAATGTGGCATGCTCGTCAAGTGTAGGGCGTTCTGAATTCCCATCCAAATCGACACTTGTTGGAGGAGTTGATGGACAAGTTGTTGGGTAAATTGGAATTTATACCCAAATTCCACACACCAATACTCCGTTATACGTTACGAGGGACATTTTTTGATTTTTGCGGATGAAATAGGTTCAAACTTTCACGAGCTTATTTCCCGACGATTAATTCAGGTTTAACACATGGATAATAAAACTTTCTACCAGTCGGGTAAATATAATCATATCAAATAAACCTTCCTACACTATAACTCGCGACACACGCTGCCCGTTTTTTTCCTTTTTGGAACTATCGGCACACTCCGGGCCTTCCTCATGCGTGGCGGCCACTACCTCCACACTTCAATTCCATGTGGCTGTCAAATTCTGTTGGCATCCCACGACAAAATAGACGTGGGATGTGCACTGGTCGCAACCAACGTAAAATGACAAGCCACCTAGCAGCAAAGTGTGTTGGTAGTGGTCACCAGCGGCGTCGCATGATTCATTACAGGGCAGTGTCCATGATGCCTACCAGGCATGGGGAGACTGAAGGAAACGCTATTTTGTTAATTTTTTTTCTCAGCGTCGTAGGTCTTTGGCATGGTGAACTCCCAGCTCCCTTCCGGACATGTCCGCAATGGGGTACCGCGTGGGACTTAATACTTGTAAGACTCGACACTTCACGAACTTCTTGTCTAGCTTGGCAGTGTAGTGCCGACCTGCTTCACTTTGTCTAAAATTCCGTCGGTAGATTTCGTCGCCTGCCTTGAAGCCAGAAGGATGGGATCGCAGATTGTACCGCTCCTCCCCCACCCGTCTACTGTCTTCAATCCTCTCCCGGATTTGTTCTCGTAGAATTTGGAGTTTCTCGTGCGGCTCTAGCACCACTATTGGGTCTTCCAACCCTTTCAACTGTCGCAATAGCCGGTACGAGTTTCCGTGACAAATCATATGCTGGCCGAACACGGCAAAGTATGGGGAGATGCCTGTAGTGGAGTGATAAGACGAACGCAGGGCACAGGTGATGGCGGAAATCCTGCGGTCCCAATCCTTCTGATCCGGTTGGACGTAGGCCCGAATGGCGGCTATGAGGGTGCGGTTCAATCGCTCGGACGCATTGGCTTGCGGAGAATAAACGGCAGTCCACTGATGCGTAATGCCATACTTCTCCATAAATTCCCGAAATCTAGACGAGGTGAACTGAACTCCGTTGTCGGAGACCAGCTTCTCCGGTACTCCAAATATATGGCAAACGCGATTTTCCAGAAAACTGACTATGGGGTCGGTGTGCAGGTTTCGAAGAGGTTCCACAATCGGAAATTTGGACAAGTGGTCCAGGACCACGACAGCTCCTGTGTATCCCGAAGTCGAGCGAGGGTACGGACCGATGAGATCTATATACAGGCGCTGGAACACCCGCTCCGGTAGTTCGAATTTTCCCATCGGGGGCCGAAGAACAGAATTGGGCGCTTTAGTGCATTTGCACAGCTCACAAGCGGCTACGTACTTTTTCACTTGCTGCGCCATCTTAAGCCAAAAGAAGTAAGTCTTCAGTCGCCGAAGCGTACGACCATAACCACCGTGTGCACTCAATGGGTGGTCATGAGCCCGCTTAATCAATTCGCATGTCAGTTCTTCGGGCACCCATAACTTCCACTGTTCCTCTTCTTGAATGGGATCTCCGGAGGCGTGTCTCATCCGCTTGTATATAAATCCCTCCGTCACCCGTAGCTCTGGCAGCTGTGGCAACTGGTCCTGAATCGTATTCATCAGCTGGATATAACATGCTGACTTGAAGGCGGAATGGTCCAAGTCGATCCATAGAGGGCTGTCGTCCTCCTGGGCCAACTCGGCTCCTTCAGGGGCGAACATCCTTGATAGTGTGTCCAGTGCCACGTGCTGACTTCCTTTGCGGTGTCTTATCGTGAAGTCAAACGCCTCTAATTTCAAGGCCCATCTGGCCAAGCGGCCGTGGAGATCAGTTTGGCTCATCAGCCATTTCAGTGACGCATGATCAGTGACGATTTCAAAAGGATGTCTTTCTACATATGCTCGAAAACGTTTCACTGCCAGCACAGCCGCTAGGCATTCCTGCTCCGAGACCGTGTAGTTCTGCTGGGCCTAGTTCGGCTTGTGGGACATGAAGGCTATAGGTCTCTCCTCGCCGTCTTGTGCAACCTGGACTAAGACTGCTCCCACTCCATGTTGACTCGCGTCACAATGGATTGAGAACGGTTTGTCAAAGTCCGGGCTGTGCAGTACGGGGGCTGTAGTCAGACTCTTCTTTAGCTCTTCAAAGGCTCGCAAGCTGGGCTCTTCCCAGACGAACTTACGTCCCTTACGCAGCATGTCGGTCAAAGGAGTGATAATGGTGGCATAGTCACGTACGAAACGCTGGTACCATCCGCATAAGCCTAGGAATCGGCGTAATTGCTTGGTGGTCTTGGGTAATGGAAAAACGTCAATCGCTTGAGTCTTGGCCGGGTCGGTTTTGATATTGCCATGCCCAATGATGTGACCTAAATACTTCACCTCCGTCATCACGAACTGACTCTTCTGTATGTTGATGGTTAACCCTGCCCTCCGGATGTGTAGAGCCACCTCCTGAAGCAGGTCGATGTGTTCGTTAAAGGTCTTGGTGATAAGCAGCAGATCGTCCAAGTACACGAAAACTTGGTGCCGTAAATGAGGTGGTATCACCTTATCCATAAGGCGCGTCATTGTTTGAGGGGCATTGCACAATCCGAATGGCATGGTCACGAATTGGTACAGGGGCCGATCTGGGACTGTGAAGGCTGTTTTCTCCTTTGAGCCCGGGTCTAAAGGAATTTGCCAGAAGGCGTCCTTGAGGTCTAAGCTCGTGATGAAGTGGGCTTTAGGCAACCGACTCAAAATGCCTTCAATCAACGGTAGAGGGTATGCGTCCTTGACAGTGACGGCGTTCAAGCGTCTGGCATCTAAGCATAGCCGGACCTTGTTCGGCTTGACAACTAAGGTGACTGGGGAAGCCCACGCGCTCTGCGATTCTTCGATCACGCCTAATGCTAGCATCCGATCAACTTCGGCATATAACAACTTTTCCTTCGCCGGAGATATGGCAAAATGTCTCTCTTTTATGGGTTTAGCATCCCCCACATCTATAGTGTGTAACACCAGTGCCGTCCGCCCGAGACCTTCCTTCTCATGCGATGGAAGAGGCCGATATTGCCGAGTCAAGTCGCAGTTGCTGATTCACATCCAGTGTATGTCGTAATAAGTGAGTGGTTTGAGTTTGGTCATGAACTGTGGTGACGGACTCCAGGGTCGTACCGGAAAACAGTGCCGGGGCCAAGTTAAATTTTCGAACGAAATCCACCCCTAGATAAAGATTCTGGGTTAATTGAGGTATGATGTAAAATTCCAGAGGTTTAGTTACTCCTTTAAAGGTGACATCCGTCGTAATTTTTCCCACTACAGAGTGACGAGTTCCGTCCGCCGTGCTTAACCAGGTGGTAAAATGGTGGATTTGGTCCGCGTGCATTGCCAGTACCTCCCCTGCAAAATTCGCTGATATGCAATTCACACTGGCTCCCGTATCGACTAAACCTGACAATCGTTTTTGCCGGAGGTGTACTGACGCATATGGTCGGACGTCATCCCTCAATAATTCGCCTAAGTGTATGTCCTTCAGCACCTTCCTCGACTGCCTGACCCTTCTCCAGAAGCTCCGCATCCGACGCGTGGCTCACTTTCTTCGCGGTGGGACAGTTTGTTACGTATCAGGATTTTCCTACGTAGTCATTCGGGATTTCACCCTGACCAAATGTTTGTTTCCCGCCAAGATTTCACCTGCGAGCCAAGTTACATTTTACCACACTCACGTATATGTTAACGTAAATTAACCATCATCATTTAAATGAATGTGTAAAAGTAGTAGGATTAGTTTTAAGGACGCAGTATTCAGCGAGAAATCCAAACAATGTCGGATCGTGAAAGATGTCCTCGATGCTGGACCATGTCCAAAAATGATCACTGATTTGTAATTGTCGCGTTCACACGTAGTGGTGCATGGTGCCGGAATAAAAGATTTGAAAATAGGCTTTAACAAAAACAAAGGACGATGAAACATCTCTACGTCCTTTACCAGCATGCGGCAGGCTACGCGCTGTTCAGTGTTTCGGAGTTCGAAGAAGTGGCGATGTTTCTACCTCAAGTCGAATCATCCGTCACTGATTTATCCAAGTTCAATTCACTCGTAAAACTGGGTGGCTTTTCGCCCTTCCAGACAGCAGTCGCGGCCTTGGAAAATGTTAATGCGATTTCCGAAGGTATTTGTCCACAAGACTTATTGCCATTCTTGAACGGCATATTCAGTAACGTAAAGAAGAAAAAAATGTACGATTGGAGTTTCGGATGCAAAGCTAGGTGCTGCTATAACAGAAACACTTGAAGTGTCTTGTTCACATATTGGAGTAGTTCCGGAGATTTTGAGAGGCATACGCTTTCATTTTCATAAATTGATTAAAGGATTCACTGACAAGAGCGCTGGAGTCACTCAACTCGGCTTGGGGCATAGCTACTCTCGCGCTAAAGTAAAGTTCAACGTACATTGTTCAGACAACATGACCATTCAATCGATAGCTTTGCTGGATCAGCTAGATAAGGACATTAACACATTTTCGATGAGGAGACTTACCACTCGCTGCGGATCTGACGCATCAGTCCAAGGTCGCCGCCGGCTTATCCATTCGCCCGCCTACACCTGACGAAACATCTGAAAATGATCACAAAGAATCACATGCTTCGAGAAGAAAACGCGGATATTTACCTGACGACATCGACCACGATGTTCCCAGATTCACCGACTCCGTATCCCTTATCAAATGCTCGCCCGGAAATTAGCTCACAACAAGAATGAAAACACCGAACAACAACGACTATGGACATTGCCAGAACCAAAACCGGCAACTATCCTGCCCGCATTCCTGCACAGCCCAACAACCGGAGACTCCTTCAGTTCGATGCAATTTAAATATTCGTTCGAATTCACATCGTACACTTTGACGAATTTGTTTAGGCGGCCAACACAATCCTTCGTGAGACTCTTGATGCCTTGAAGATCCAGTGTGCGCGCCTACGGAAATTTCATGACATTATGTATCACTTGCATTCTTGGAATTAGCAGTTGGGAACTCATTTCGGCAGCACAATACTTCTTTCCACCCAGCGAAAAAAAAACTCCAAACGAAAAACACATAACACCGGCGATGTTAACACGGCCTCATTCGCGACATATTATCATGAATGATCACCCGCGAAGCCATTGTCAAGACCTGTCACTCCGCAGTGATGTAGGTCACGATCACTGGAAACTAGGTCACGTCAGCTGGAACATCCACAACATCCAGTGACAAGTGGACGCCGCACTGCATTATCCCCGTTCCAATGTAACTCGCAGTGCAGGAAGTTCCTCGCATGGAACACGTAAAACCACTCGCATGCGAGAGGGTTCAATTTCCTCAACTGGGAATTTAACGGCCGCGGACTACGGATAGGAGGTTTGCTGGAAGGGAGAATGGAGGAACGGGTCTCTTTTTTTTGGGCGGACGACGGTGCGAGAAATCAGACGGCGAGATCAAGCTACGCAAGTGGGAATTGGCGATTGGGAGGATATTCGCGAGGAATTGATCAAAATCGAGTGGCGGTTACAGCAGACAAAAGAAGGGTTGTACGACATCGAGACCAGCTGACGGCACGAAATTACCAATCGTCTTCGGGGATCCCCAAAAATAAGGTATAAATTTAAGTGATAAAGTAAATATTGGCCAGTAGATTTAAAGAGAAACTAGAAATTGGATAATTGAACAGTAGTAGTGAATTATATATTTGAAGCATACGAGTGTTGTTTCCATCGTAAGTGTCTTATCTGTGAAGGTTGTAAAACTTGGCTCGCGGTAGGATTCCGCTTATTTCGGTCGGAGCGGAATTCCGAATATAATTGTGTCGAAAATTACGAGTAATTGCAAGGTCGAGCTGAAATAAGAGCTAGATTCTGCTTCCTGCTGGTCAGAGCGGAATCCCGATTAGCGTTGTGGGGAGAATTACGAAGTCTGGTGGAAAATAGAAGCGAGGGTGAAAAAAAGAAGCGAGATTTGTTTTTTTTAAAGTAGGGAAACGCTGGTAGATTGGGGAAGTGCGCTACGCAGCCGCATTCTCGTTTGGCGGCTAATTGGGGGCCAGGACAAAACGAGTGGCGCCACCCACGTCCGTCTCCGGACGAGTTAACCGGGTCCGCAGGTTCCTTCGTGGCGAGGAGAGTTAAACCCCCAAAAAAACGGTGGTTGCGAAATAAATTTTTGCAATAAGTTGTAGCCAACTCCTCATGGAAGATGCGCTGTCGAGTAGCCAAATAATTCCGCAGTCTGACGTGGAAGGGTTTGCGATGCCAAGGAACTTTCGCCTCGCTATTATTTCCCTGCGCGTCCGCCTCGACAAAGGATGGCGTCGGTTGTGGAACTTCGGGAGAACTGTGTTTGGCAGTGCAAGTCAGCAGAATTGGAGTCATGTCTGGGGCTTGGTCATAGCTAGTGATGGGATCAGCCTTGGTTCGTCTGGGTTTTAGGAATGCCGACGGGTGGTCGCGGCACTCGCTGGCAAGTTTTTTCGCAATTTGCAATTTGCGCAATCAGGTGCGTAAGTGTCGGCCTTCCTGCATCGGTAACAGAAGAGCGTCGGTTCCGCTGGACATGCATAGAACCGATGCCCCGTTTGTCGGCAGTTCCAACAAACCGTCGGGCTTGTAATTGCTTCAAGGGAGGGTCGATCAATCATTGCTGGGTACTCAAGCTCCTGTGGTGCTCCGATCCTCGGTACTGGTACTGGGTCAGCAAGTAGGTGGTCCGCTGCCATCAACTCCGCGGTGTGATGATTTCAGGGATTTGGTCCCGTTATGCGAGGTTGTGGACGGAAGGTACCTCGCCGCTCATCCAGTTCTTGCCTACGGGCATGGAGGCGCAATTCCTGTATGGTGTTGATGGGAAAATGCAGAAGGCTGTTCTGAAGCTCCCAACGCATATTCTCTCTGATAATTTCTACCAGTTCGTCCTCGGGCATGGTTGTTCGCAAGCGAGTGCTCAATCTCTCTATACTTGTGTAGTACTGGTCGAACGGTTCGTGAGCGCCTTGTTTCCGTTTCTTTATCTGTTCCCTTAGTTCTCTCTCAGTGAAGCCATCATCAAATCGATTGCGGAAGGCTGCACTGAAAGAATTCCAAGTGGGACGTGGCGTCGACTCCTTAAAACCCCAGTACCAGTCGGCAGCATCTCCGCTGAACAAAAGATGTGCATGCCGGAGGCTGATATCATAGCGTTGAAACCCGTGAATTTCAGGCGCCAACTCTCCATGATACGAGGCGTCGGGTCTCGGAAAGGTGTCAATGCGTTCCCGGGGGGAATCGCATCTTCGATTGACCTGTTGTAAGGAACTGCCTCGGGGACTGGAGGTACCAACGGGGGTGCGGTGCTGTGTCGTGGCCTATACTCGGGAGCTCTGGGATCCATTCCCGAGTTCCTTGGAGGTAGGGCCCATTGATCAGATGTTCGAGAGTGGGGCATAGCCACACTGGGATTGGGCTCCCAGCCAAGCGGAGTTCTCACGCGGCTGGGTGGTTGGCTCATGGGGAGGTTCTGGAGCCTTCCCTCCAAGTTGCCAATCCTCTCCGACATATCTCGCATTAACGCCACGAGGGTGTCAATGGAGTGGGTGGAAGGCGCGGGTGTAACCTCGGCCGCGACAACTGCAGCAGGAACTTCACCGCCCACGGCTCCTTGCAAGTCCATCAGTGATTGGGGCGGTTCGGCATCTGGAACCCCTTTCGCCACTGCTCCACGCGTTGGGACGGGCGTTCCGAGGGGAAGTCTACGGCGGTCCGCTCTATGGGTCGCCGGCATAGTGGGCAAAGCTCGGACGTGAGGAGGAGCTGTTGGACACAGGCACGATGGAAAAGGTGTCCGCACTCCAATCGAACGCTGTGTACGCCCTCCACCACGTCTTCAAAGCAGATCCCGCAGTTAGCTGGTTGGACCGTTTTGGATCTGGTCCAACGCTTGTCTGGGGTCCGCTTAGTCGCCATGTTGATGTTTATTGTGTGTTGCAATGGGTATTCCTAAAAAAACAGAAAGGTAGATTACTCCTACTACTAACTTAATATATATGAAAGCTTAGAAATATATTAGTGGCCGATAGTGGCGAGCTATTTCTGTAAAATAGAAAAAAAAATTCTTTTAATACACACTTTCCCGTCCAGCAATCGACTCCTCCAAAGGGAAAGGAGAGTGCGTGGTAGTCTGCCGAAGAAAGGGTGCTTTCGGTCGATTTAAAAAATTTATCCCCTAAACCCACATACATTACAAAAACCGTCTCTAAACTACGTTAAATGACTCGACGAGACAAGTGGTAGAGCTACCGTAACGGTTTTGTACGCGGTCAAAATTCCCGACGCGTGGAAGCATTCCGGGCTCCGCAACTCCAGCATACGCCACCGAACGTTGAACCGATACCACTCGTCTATCACGCATACGAAATAAGTGGAATCCTTCCGCAACATAAAGGCAAGGTAGCCTTCTATTTTCTTGAGAGTCCAGGCCGACACGAGAAACCCCATCTGGCTGACAGTTCCATCAAGAAAATAGAAGGTCCTTACAGGGGTTAGCCTGGGACAACACATCGGAAGGATTCTGTCACGAAAAAAAAATCAAACAAAGGAGAGCGGAAGCTACAACTCACGTGAAGCGACTGCTAGTGTGTATCACACAACTCCACTGCTCCTGTTTGTGAGGCTCGAGTATCAAAGTACCTTACATCCTCCGTGAAGGACCAACTCGTCAGAAGACGCGAATCTCTTTTGGGGCCCCACGTTGGGCGCCATTTGTAATGATTATTTGTCTACGTCCGAACGCGGAACCGACCTAGATCGGAGAGGATTTCGGTCGCGGGTCTCCGAATGGGTTACGCTCACTTACAATATTCAGCCACCAATACATGCCCGTTTTCAAACGCGTTACAAAACAAAGCCATACGGATAGGAAACCTACTTTACGTTACTCCGTATTTCTTCCTATAACCAGTCAAAAGACAAAGATCTAATCTTTACTTCGCGTTCCCGAATTTCCGACGCGGTACCGAAAAATACACTACGTTAACGTAATCCCGAAAAAAGCTACGCTAAAGAAAAATCAAAATCAACTAAGGTACCGCGTACCGCGCGCAACGTGAAACCGTCCTCAGCGGATTTTCTCAAACCCTACCCTCGCGACGGCATACCTAACCTGCACCTCATTTCCCGCTGAAAAGAAGAACCACTGGAAAGGAAAGTCATTGTTAGGGTTAGCAATTCATATTATTTTATTTTAACCTTTTTTCTCTGTAATTTATTTTTAACTGCAAGGTGTCTCTTTCTTATGCTATTATGGGTTTGGAATGATTTTACCCTTGTTTTATTTAAGAGTTCTTTAACAAGTGGATTAGGTTATTTCGATCTTATTCGCTGAACTGTAACAATTTATGATTTGCAGTTTTTTCATTTTTATTTCTTTTTTCTGGGAAATTTCATTCACTGACAGGCTACTTTTAATATTTTTCTATTTGTAAATCAACTGGTATTTGTCAATTGTTTGTTCATATTTTGTTTTACAATCGTAATTTGTTAAATTTAATCTCATTATTAAACTTATTGATTGTATGAAATCGTTGATAAATGCGCATACTAAATTTTCATTACTAATACGTTTTATTGCATTGCTTCGTTTTGAATTTTAGTGTCTTCAATATTTTTTTCTAGTGGTTTTTCCTTTTGTTTTGTTAATTTATTAATTTGTTTTGCTCACAAACCAATTTTAACTATTGAAATAAAAATATTCATCATATAACTTTTCGCTTAACAATATTTGTATCTTATTTATTAAATTACAAATTAAAAGAGAATGAAAGCTACATTTTATTCTTGAAAATGTTGAAATTAATGCAAAATAAAATTCTAGTTAGCTTTACAAATAAGAATAATTATAAAGTAGCTTTTTTTCTCATTTCGTATTTATATGCAGATTTAGTACACATTGATTTAATATTAGTTCATTCGTAATAGAATTGCATCCACTTAGCTGCTATGAAAAAGTCTTAATGGTCTAAATTTTTTTTTTAACGAGTTTTTTCCTTTTCATGCGTTATAATACATTATTGTTTTGCATTCTTAAATTTTTTGCTCATTTTTTTCCTTTACGTTTGGGCAATGCGTTCCCGCTTAAGAATTGTCATCCTTTCGTCCTTACTAAACTTTGCGATGAAAATGTGCAGAGCATGTAAGAATTTTATCATGTCTCCGAATCGGGCAAACTTAATGAAGTCTTCCATAACAGGCGGGCATTCTCAGTCCTGGACTTGAATGTGGCATGCTCGTCAAGTGTAGGGCGTTCTGAATTCCCATCCAAATCGACACTTGTTGGAGGAGTTGATGGACAAGTTGTTGGGTAAATTGGAATTTATACCCAAATTCCACACACCAATACTCCGTTATACGTTACGAGGGACATTTTTTGATTTTTGCGGATGAAATAGGTTCAAACTTTCACGAGCTTATTTCCCGACGATTAATTCAGGTTTAACACATGGATAATAAAACTTTCTACCAGTCGGGTAAATATAATCATATCAAATAAACCTTCCTACACTATAACTCGCGACACACGCTGCCCGTTTTTTTCCTTTTTGGAACTATCGGCACACTCCGGGCCTTCCTCATGCGTGGCGGCCACTACCTCCACACTTCAATTCCATGTGGCTGTCAAATTCTGTTGGCATCCCACGACAAAATAGACGTGGGATGTGCACTGGTCGCAACCAACGTAAAATGACAAGCCACCTAGCAGCAAAGTGTGTTGGTAGTGGTCACCAGCGGCGTCGCATGATTCATTACAGGGCAGTGTCCATGATGCCTACCAGGCATGGGGAGACTGAAGGAAACGCTATTTTGTTAATTTTTTTTCTCAGCGTCGTAGGTCTTTGGCATGGTGAACTCCCAGCTCCCTTCCGGACATGTCCGCAATGAGGTACCGCGTGGGACTTAATACTTGTAAGACTCGACACTTCACGAACTTCTTGTCTAGCTTGGCAGTGTAGTGCCGACCTGCTTCACTTTGTCTAAAATTCCGTCGGTAGATTTCGTCGCCTGCCTTGAAGCCAGAAGGATGGGATCGCAGATTGTACCGCTCCTCCCCCACCCGTCTACTGTCTTCAATCCTCTCCCGGATTTGTTCTCGTAGAATTTGGAGTTTCTCGTGCGGCTCTAGCACCACTATTGGGTCTTCCAACCCTTTCAACTGTCGCAATAGCCGGTACGAGTTTCCGTGACAAATCATATGCTGGCCGAACACGGCAAAGTATGGGGAGATGCCTGTAGTGGAGTGATAAGACGAACGCAGGGCACAGGTGATGGCGGAAATCCTGCGGTCCCAATCCTTCTGATCCGGTTGGACGTAGGCCCGAATGGCGGCTATGAGGGTGCGGTTCAATCGCTCGGACGCATTGGCTTGCGGAGAATAAACGGCAGTCCGCTGATGCGTAATGCCATACTTCTCCATAAATTCCCGAAATCTAGACGAGGTGAACTGAACTCCGTTGTCGGAGACCAGCTTCTCCGGTACTCCAAATATATGGCAAACGCGATTTTCCAGAAAACTGACTATGGGGTCGGTGTGCAGGTTTCGAAGAGGTTCCACAATCGGAAATTTGGACATGTGGTCCAGGACCACGACAGCTCCTGTGTATCCCGAAGTCGAGCGAGGGTACGGACCGATGAGATCTATATACAGGCGCTGGAACACCCGCTCCGGTAGTTCGAATTTTCCCATCGGGGGCCGAAGAACAGAATTGGGCGCTTTAGTGCATTTGCACAGCTCACAAGCGGCTACGTACTTTTTCACTTGCTGCGCCATCTTAAGCCAAAAGAAGTAAGTCTTCAGTCGCCGAAGCGTACGACCATAACCACCGTGTGCACTCAATGGGTGGTCATGAGCCCGCTTAATCAATTCGCATGTGAGTTCTTCGGGCACCCATAACTTCCACTGTTCCTCTTCTTGAATGGGGTCTCCGGAAGCGTGTCTCATCCGCTTGTATATAAATCCCTCCGTCACCCGTAGCTCTGGCAGCTGTGGCAACTGGTCCTGAATCGTATTCATCAGCTGGATATAACATGCTGACTTGAAGGCGGAATGGTCCAAGTCGATCCATAGAGGGCTGTCGTCCTCCTGGGCCAACTCGGCTCCTTCAGGGGCGAACATCCTTGATAGTGTGTCCGGTGCCACGTGCTGACTTCCTTTGCGGTGTCTTATCGTGAAGTCAAACGCCTCTAATTTCAAGGCCCATCTGGCCAAGCGGCCGTGGAGATCAGTTTGGCTCATCAGCCATTTCAGTGACGCATGATCAGTGACGATTTCAAAAGGATGTCTTTCTACATATGCTCGAAAACGTTTCACTGCCAGCACAGCCACTAGGCATTCCTGCTCCGAGACCGTGTAGTTCCGCTGGGCCTGGTTCAGCTTGTGGGACATGAAGGCTATAGGTCTCTCCTCGCCGTCTTGTGCAACCTGGACTAAGACTGCTCCCACCCCATGTTGACTCGCGTCACAATGGATTGAGAACGGTTTGTCAAAGTCCGGGCTGTGCAGTACGGGGGCTGTAGTCAGACTCTTCTTCAGCTCTTCAAAGGCTCGCAAGCTGGGCTCTTCCCAGACGAACTTACGTCCCTTACGCAGCATGTCGGTCAAAGGAGTGGTAATGGTGGCATAGTCACGTACGAAACGCTGGTACCATCCGCATAAGCCTAGGAATCGGCGTAATTGCTTGGTGGTCTTGGGTAATGGAAAAACTTCAATCGCTTGAGTCTTGGCCGGGTCGGTTTTGATATTGCCATGCCCAATGATGTGACCTAAATACTTCACCTCCGTCATCACGAACTGACTCTTCTGTATGTTGATGGTTAACCCTGCCCTCCGGATGTGTAGAGCCACCTCCTGAAGCAGGTCGATGTGTTCGTTAAAGGTCTCGGTTATAAGCAGCAGATCGTCCAAGTACACGAAAACTTGGTGCCGTAAATGAGGTGGTATCACCTTATCCATAAGGCGCGTCATTGTTTGAGGGGCATTGCACAATCCGAATGGCATGGTCACGAATTGGTACAGGGGCCGATCTGGGACTGTGAAGGCTGTTTTCTCCTTTGAGCCCGGGTCTAAAGGAATTTGCCAGAAGGCGTCCTTGAGGTCTAAGCTCGTGATGAAGTGGGCTTTAGGCAACCGACTCAAAATGCCTTCAATCAACGGTAGAGGGTATGCGTCCTTGACAGTGACGGCGTTCAAGCGTCTGGCATCTAAGCATAGCCGGACCTTGTTCGGCTTGACAACTAAGGTGACTGGGGAAGCCCACGCGCTCTGCGATTCTTCGATCACGCCTAATGCTAGCATCCGATCAACTTCGGCATATAACAACTTTTCCTTCGCCGGAGATATGGCAAAATGTCTCTCTTTTATGGGTTTAGCATCCCCCACATCTATAGTGTGTAACACCAGTGCCGTCCGCCCGAGACCTTCCTTCTAATGCGATGGAAGAGGCCGATATTGCCGAGTCAAGTCGCAGTTGCTGATTCACATCCAGTGTATGTCGTAATAAGTGAGTGGTTTGAGTTTGGTCATGAACTGTGGTGACGGACTCCAGGGTCGTACCGGAAAACAGTGCCGGGGCCAAGTTAAATTTTCGAACGAAATGCACCCCTAAATAAAGATTCTGGGTTAATTGAGGTATGATGTAAAATTCCAGAGGTTTAGTTACTCCTTTAAAGGTGACATCCGTCGTAATTTTTCCCACTACAGAGTGACGAGTTCCGTCCGCCGTGCTTAACCAGGTGGTAAAATGGTGGATTTGGTCCGCGTGCATTGCCAGTACCTCCCCTGCAAAATTCGCTGATATGCAATTCACACTGGCTCCCGTATCGACTAAACCTGACAATCGTTTTTGCCGGAGGTGTACTGACGCATATGGTCGGACGTCATCCCTCAATAATTCGCCTAAGTGTATGTCCTTCAGCACCTTCCTCGACTGCCTGACCCTTCTCCAGAAGCTCCGCATCCGACGCGTGGCTCACTTTCTTCGCGGTGGGACAGTTGTAGCCAACTCCTCATGGAAGATGCGCTGTCGAGTAGCCAAATAATTCCGCAGTCTGACGTGGAAGGGTTTGCGATGCCAAGGAACTTTCGCCTCGCTATTATTTCCCTGCGCGTCCGCCTCGACAAAGGATGGCGTCGGTTGTGGAACTTCGGGAGAACTGTGTTTGGCAGTGCAAGTCAGCAGAATTGGAGTCATGTCTGGGGCTTGGTCATAGCTAGTGATGGGATCAGCCTTGGTTCGTCTGGGTTTTAGGAGTGCCGACGGGTGGTCGCGGCACTCGCTGGCAAGTTTTTTCGCAATTTGCAATTTGCGCAATCAGGTGCGTAAGTGTCGGCCTTCCCGCATCGGTAACAGAAGAGCGTCGGTTCCGCTGGATATGCATAGAACCGATGCCCCGTTTGTCGGCAGTTCCAACAAACCGTCGGGCTTGTAATTGCTTCAAGGGAGGGTCGATCAATCATTGCTGGGTCCTCAAGCTCCTGTGGTGCTCCGATCCTCGGTACTGGTACTGGGTCAGCAAGTAGGTGGTCCGCTGCCATCAACTCCGCGGTGTGATGATTTCAGGGATTTGGTCCCGTTATGCGAGGTTGTGGATGGAAGGTTCCTCGCCGCTCATCCAGTTCTTGCCTACGGGCATGGAGGCGTAATTCCTGTATGGTGTTGATGGGAAAATGCAGAAGGCTGTTCTGAAGCTCCCAACGCATATTCTCTCTGATAATTTCTACCAGTTCGTCCTCGGGCATGGTATTTCGCAAGCGAGTGCTCAATCTCACTATACTTGTGTAGTACTGGTCGAACGGTTCGTGAGCGCCTTGTTTCCGTTTCTTTATCTGTTCCCTTAGTTCTCTCTAAGTGAAGCCATCATCAAATCGATTGCGGAAGGCTGCACTGAAAGAATTCCAAGTGGGACGTGGCGTCGACTCCTTAAAACCTCAGTACCAGTCGGCAGCATCTCCGCTGAACAAAAGATGTTCATGCCGGAGGAAGGCCGAGAAATCACCGCCCAGGGTGCTGGATACTAACGCCTTAATCCGGAAAAGGAACCGGTCCGCTGATATCATAGCGTTGAAACCCGTGAAGTTCAGGCGCCAACTCTCCATGATACGAGGCGTCGGGTCTCGGAAAGGTGTCAATGCGTTCCCGGGGGGAATCGCATCTTCGATTGACCTGTTGTAAGGAACTGCCTCGGGGACTGGAGGTACCAACGGGGGTGCGGTGCTGTGTCGTGGCCTATACTCGGGAGCTCTGGGATCCATTCCCGAGTTCCTTGGAGGTAGGGCCCATTGATCAGATGTTCGAGAGTGGGGCATAGCCACACTGGGATTGGGCTCCCAGCCAAGCGGAGTTCTCACGCGGCTGGGTGGTTGGCTCATGGGGAGGTTCTGGAGCCTTCCCTCCAAGTTGCCAATCCTCTCCGACATATCTCGCATTAACGCCACGAGGGTGTCAATGGAGTGGGTGGAAGGCGCGGGTGTAACCTCGGCCGCGACAACTGCAGCAGGAACTTCACCGCCCACGGCTCCTTACAAGTCCATCAGTGATTGGGGCGGTTCGGCATCTGGAACCCCTTTCGCCACTGCTCCACGCGTTGGGACGGGCGTTCCGAGGGGGACGTCTACGGCGGTCCGCTCTATGGGTCGCCGGCATAGTGGGCAAAGCTCGGACGTGAGGAGGAGCTGTTGGACACAGGCACGATGGAAAAGGTGTCCTCACTCCAATCGCACGCTGTGTACGCCCTCCACCACGTCTTCAAAGCAGATCCCGCAGTTAGCTGGTTGGACCGTTTTGGATCTGGTCCAACGCTTGTCTGGGGTCCGCTTAGTCGCCATGTTGATGTTTATTGTGTGTTGCAATGGGTATTCCTAAAAAAACAGAAAGGTAGATTACTCCTACTACTAACTCAATATATATGAAAGCTTAGAAATATATTAGTGGCCGATAGTGGCGAGCTATTTCTGTAAAATAGAAAAAAAAATTCTTTTAATACACACTTTCCCTTCCAGCAGTTGACTCCTTCAAAGGGAAAGGAGAGTGCGTGGTAGTCTGCCGAAGAAAGGGTGCTTTCGGTCGATTTACAAAATTTATCCCCTAAACCCACATACATTACAAAAACCGTCTCTAAACTACGTTAAATGACTCGACGAGACAAGTGGTAGAGCTACCGTAACGGTTTTGTACGCGGTCAAAATTCCCGACGCGTGGAAGCATTCCGGGCTCCGCAACTCCAGCACACGCCACCGAACGTTGAACCGATACCACTCGTCTATCACGCATACGAAATAAGTAGAATCCTTCCGCGACATAAAGGCAAGGTAGCCTTCTATTTTCTTGAGAGTCCAGGCCGACACGAGAAACCCCATCTGGCTGACAGTTCCATCAAGAAAATAGAAGGTCCTTACAGGGGTTAGCCTGGGACAACACATCGGAAGGATTCTGTCGCGAAAAAAAATCAAACAAAGGAGAGCGGAAGCTACAACTCACGTGAAGCGACTGCTAGTGTGTATCACACAACTCCACTGCTCCTGTTTGTGAGGCTCGAGTATCAAAGTACCTTACATCCTCCGTGAAGGACCAACTCGTCAGAAGACGCGAATCTCTTTTGGGGCCCCACGTTGGGCGCCATTTGTAATGATTATTTGTCTACGTCCGAACGCGGAACTGACCTCTCATCGGTTCTAGACGTTAAGTCTGAGTAGTGCCAACGGACGGTACCAACCGGTCAACCAATCCGTGCACCGTAATCCATTCACGCGGTGGCTGCTTGTCGGCCAGCTAGATCGGAGAGGATTTCGGTCGCGGGTCTCCGAATGGGTTACGCTCACTTACAATATTCAGCCACCAATACATGCCCGTTTTCAAACGCGTTACAAAACAAAACCATACGGATAGGAAACCTACTTTACGTTACTCCGTATTTCTTCCTATAACCAGTCAAAAGACAAAGATCTAATCTTTACTTCGCGTTCCCGAATTTCCGACGCGGTACCGAAAAATACACTACGTTAACGTAATCCCGAAAAAAGCTACGCTAAAGAAAAATCAAAATCAACTAAGGTACCGCGCGCAACGTGAAACCGACCTCAGCGGATTTTTTCAAACCCTACCCTCGCGACGGCATACCTAACCTGCACCTCATTTCCCGCTGAAAAGAAGAATCACTGGAAAGGAAAGTCATTGTTAGGGTTAGCAATTCATATTATTTTATTTTAACCTTTTTTCTTTGTAATTTATTTTTAACTGCAAGGTGTCTCTTTCTTATGCTATTATGGGTTTGGAATGATTTTACCCTTGTTTTATTTAAGAGTTCTTTAACAAGTGGATTAGGTTATTTCGATCTTATTCGCTGAACTGTAACAATTTATGATTTGCAGTTTTTTCATTTTTATTTCTTTTTTCTGGGAAATTTCATTCACTGACAGGCTACTTTTAATATTTTTCTATTTGTAAATCAACTGGTATTTGTCAATTGTTTGTTCATATTTTGTTTTACAATCGTAATTTGTTAAATTTAATCTCATTATTAAACTTATTGATTGTATGAAATCGTTGATAAATGCGCATACTAAATTTTCATTACTAATACGTTTTATCGCATTGCTTCGTTTTGAATTTTAGTGTCTTCAATATTTTTTTTCTAGTGGTTTTTCCTTTTGTTTTGTTAATTTATTAATTTGTTTTGCTCACAAACCAATTTTAACTATTGAAATAAAAATATTCATCATATAACTTTTCGCTTAACAATATTTGTATTTTATTTATTAAATTACAAATTAAAAGAGAATGAAAGCTACATTTTATTCTTGAAAATGTTGAAATTAATGCAAAATAAAATTCCAGTTAGCTTTACAAATAAGAATAATTATAAAGTAGCTTTTTTTCTCATTTCGTATTTATATGCAGATTTAGTACACATTGATTTAATATTAGTTCATTCGTAATAGAATTGCATCCACTTAGCTGCTACGAAAAAGTCTTAATGGTCTAAATTTTTTTTTTTTTAACGAGTTTTTTCCTTTTCATGCGTTATAATACATTATTGTTTTGCATTCTTAAATTTTTTGCTCATTTTTTTCCTTTACGTTTGGGCAATGCGTTCCCGCTTAAGAATTTTCATCCTTCCGTCCTTACTAAACTTTGCGATGAAAATGTGCAGATCATGTAAGAATTTTATCATGTCTCCAAATCGGGCAAACTTAATGAAGTCTTCCATAACAGGCGGGCATTCTCAGTCCTGGACTTGAATGTGGCATGCTCGTCAAGTGTAGGGCGTTCTGAATTCCCATCCAAATCGACACTTGTTGGAGGAGTTGATGGACAAGTTGTTGGGTAAATTGGAATTTATACCCAAATTCCACACACCAATACTCCGTTATACGTTACGAGGGACATTTTTTGATTTTTGCGGATGAAATAGGTTCAAACTTTCACGAGCTTATTTCCCGACGATTAATTCAGGTTTAACACATGGATAATAAAACTTTCTACCAGTCGGGTAAATATAATCATATCAAATAAACCTTCCTACACTATAACTCGCGACACACGCTGCCCGTTTTTTTCCTTTTTGGAACTATCGGCACACTCCGGGCCTTCCTCATGCGTGGCGGCCACTACCTCCACACTTCAATTCCATGTGGCTGTCAAATTCTGTTGGCATCCCACGACAAAATAGACGTGGGATGTGCACTGGTCGCAACCAACGTAAAATGACAAGCCACCTAGCAGCAAAGTGTGTTGGTAGTGGTCACCAGCGGTGTCGCATGATTCATTACAGACCAGTGTCCACGATGCCTACCAGGCATGGGGAGACTGAAGGAAACGCTTTTTTGTTTATTTTTTTTTCTCAGCGTCGTAGGTCTTTGGCATGGTGAACTCCCAGCTCCCTTCCGGACATGTCCGCAATGAGGTACCGCGTGGGACTTAAAACTTGTAAGACTCGACACTTCACGAACTTCTTGTCTAGCTTGGCAGTGTAGTGCCGACCTGCTTCACTTTGTCTAAAATTCCGTCGGTAGATTTCGTCGCCTGCCTTGAAGCCAGAAGGATGGGATCGCAGATTGTACCGCTCCTCCCCCACCCGTCTACTGTCTTCAATCCTCTCCCGGATTTGTTCTCGTAGAATTTGGAGTTTCTCGTGCGGCTCTAGCACCACTATTGGGTCTTCCAACCCTTTCAACTGTCGCAATAGCCGGTGCGAGTTTCCGTGACAAATCATATGCTGGCCGAACACAGCAAAGTATGGGGAGATGCCTGTAGTGGAGTGATAAGACGAACGCAGGGCACAGGTGATGGCGGAAATCCTGCGGTCCCAATCCTTCTGATCCGGTTGGACGTAGGCCCGAATGGCGGCTATGAGGGTGCGGTTCAATCGCTCGGACGCATTGGCTTGCGGAGAATAAACGGCAGTCCACTGATGCGTAGTGCCATACTTCTCCATTAATTCTCGAAATATAGACGAGGTGAACTGAACTCCGTTGTCGGAGACCAGCTTCTCCGGTACTCCAAATATATGGCAAATGTGATTTTCCAGAAAACTGACTATGGGGTCGGTGTGCAGGTTTCGAAGAGGTTCCACAATCGGAAATTTGGACAAGTGGTCCAGGACCACGACAGCTCCCGTGTATCCTGAAGTCGAGCGAGGGTACGGACCGATGAGATCTATATACAGGCGCTGGAACACCCGCTCCGGTAGTTCGAATTTTCCCATCAGGGGCCGAAGAACAGAATTGGGCGCTTTAGTGCATTTGCACAGCTCACAAGCGGCTACGTACTTTTTCACTTGCTGCGCCATCTTAAGCCAAAAGAAGTAAGTCTTCAGTCGCCGAAGCGTACGACCATAACCACCGTGTGCACTCAATGGGTGGTCATGAGCCCGCTTAATCAATTCGCATGTCAGTTCTTCGGGCACCCATAACTTCCACTGTTCCTCTTCTTGAATGGGGTCTCCGGAGGCGTGTCTCATCCGCTTGTATATAAATCCCTCCGTCACCCGTAGCTCTGGCAGCTGTGGCAACTGGTCCTGAATCGTATTCATCAGCTGGATATAACATGCTGACTTGAAGGCGGAATGGTCCAAGTCGATCCATAGAGGGCTGTCGTCCTCCTGGGCCAACTCGGCTACTTCAGGGGCGAACATCCTTGATAGTGTGTCCAGTGCCACGTGCTGACTTCCTTTGCGGTGTCTTATCGTGAAGTCAAACGCCTCTAATTTCAAGGCCCATCTGGCCAAGCGGCCGTGGAGATCAGTTTGGCTCATCAGCCATTTCAGTGACGCATGATCAGTGACGATTTCAAAAGGATGTCCTTCTACATATGCTCGAAAACGTTTCACTGCCAGCACAGCCGCTAGGCATTCCTGCTCCGAGACCGTGTAGTTCCGCTGGGCCTGGTTCAGCTTGTGGGACATGAAGGCTATAGGTCTCTCCTCGCCGTCTTGTGCAACCTGGACTAAGACTGCTCCCACTCCATGTTGACTCGCGTCACAATGGATTGAGAACGGTTTGTCAAAGTCCGGGCTGTGCAGTACGGGGGCTGTAGTCAGACTCTTCTTTAGCTCTTCAAAGGCTCGCAAGCTGGGCTCTTCCCAGACGAACTTACGTCCCTTACGCAGCATGTCGGTCAAAGGAGTGGTAATGGTGGCATAGTCACGTACGAAACGCTGGTACCATCCGCATAAGCCTAGGAATCGGCGTAATTGCTTGGTGGTCTTGGGTAATGGAAAAACGTCAATCGCTTGAGTCTTGGCCGGGTCGGTTTTGATATTGCCATGCCCAATGATGTGACCTAAATACTTCACCTCCGTCATCACGAACTGACTCTACTGTATGTTGATGGTTAACCCTGCCCTCCGGATGTGTAGAGCCACCTCCTGAAGCAGGTCGATGTGTTCGTTAAAGGTCTCGGTTATAAGCAGCAGATCGTCCAAGTACACGAAAACTTGGTGCCGTAAATGAGGTGGTATCACCTTATCCATAAGGCGCGTCATTGTTTGAGGGGCATTGCACAATCCGAATGGCATGGTCACGAATTGGTACAGGGGCCGATCTGGGACTGTGAAGGCTGTTTTCTCCTTTGAGCCCGGGTCTAAAGGAATTTGCCAGAAGGCGTCCTTGAGGTCTAAGCTCGTGATGAAGTGGGCTTTAGGCAACCGACTCAAAATGCCTTCAATCAACGGTAGAGGGTATGCGTCCTTGACAGTGACGGCGTTCAAGCGTCTGGCATCTAAGCATAGCCGGACCTTGTTCGGCTTGACAACTAAGGTGACTGGGGAAGCCCACGCGCTCTGCGATTCTTCGATCACGCCTAATGCTAGCATCCGATCAACTTCGGCATATAACAACTTTTCCTTCGCCGGAGATATGGCAAAATGTCTCTCTTTTATGGGTATAACATCCCCCACATCTATAGTGTGTAACACCAGTGCCGTCCGCCCGAGACCTTCCTTCTCATGCGATGGAAAAGCCGATATAGCCGAGTCAAGTCGCAGTTGCTGATTCACATCCAGTGTATGTCGTAATAAGTGAGTGGTTTGAGTTTGGTCATGAACTGCGGTGACGGACTCCAGGGTCGTACCGGAAAACAGTGCCGGGGCCAAGTTAAATTTTCGAACGAAATGCACCCCTAGATAAAGATTCTGGGTTAATTGAGGTATGATGTAAAATTCCAGAGGTTTAGTTACTCCTTTAAAGGTGACATCCGTCGTAATTTTTCCCACTACAGAGTGACGAGTTCCGTCCGCCGTGCTTAACCAGGTGGTAAAATGGTGGATTTGGTCCGCGTGCATTGCCAGTACCTCCCCTGCAAAATTCGCTGATATGCAATTCACACTGGCTCCCGTATCGACTAAACCTGACAATCGTTTTTGCCGGAGGTGTACTGACGCATATGGTCGGACGTCATCCCTCAATAATTCGCCTAAGTGTATGTCCATCAGCACCTTCCTCGACTGCCTGACCCTTCTCCAGAAGCTCCGCATCCGACGCGTGGCTCGCTTTCTTCGCGGTGGGACAGTTGTAGCCAACTCCTCATGGAAGATGCGCTGTCGAGTAGCCAAATAATTCCGCAGTCTGACGTGGAAGGGTTTGACATGCCAAGGAACTTTCGCCTCGCTATTATTTCCCTGCGCGTCCGCCTCGACAAAGGATGGCGTCGGTTGTGGAACTTCGGGAGAACTGTGTTTGGCAGTGCAAGTCAGCAGAATTGGAGTCATGTCTGGGGCTTGGTCATAGCTAGTGATGGGATCAGCCTTGGTTCGTCCGGGTTTTAGGAGTGCCGACGGGTGGTCGCGGCACTCGCTGGCAAGTTTTTTCGCAATTTGCGCAATCAGGTGCGTAAGTGTCGGCCTTCCCGCATCGGTAACAGAAGAGCGTCGGTTCCGCTGGACATGCATAGAACCGATGCCCCGTTTGTCGGCAGTTCCAACAAACCGTCGGGCTTGTAATTGCTTCAAGGGAGGGTCGATCAATCATTGCTGGGTCCTCAAGCTCCTGTGGTGCTCCGATCCTCGGTACTGGTACTGGGTCAGCAAGTAGGTGGTCCGCTGCCATCAACTCCGCGGTGTGATGATTTCAGGGATTTGGTCCCGTTATGCGAGGTTGTGGACGGAAGGTTCCTCGCCGCTCATCCAGTTCTTGCCTACGGGCATGGAGGCGCAATTCATGTATGGTGTTGATGGGAAAATGCAGAAGGCTGTTCTGAAGCTCCCAACGCATATTCTCTCTGATAATTTCTACCAGTTCGTCCTCGGGCATGGTTGTTCGCAAGCGAGTGCTCAATCTCACTATACTTGTGTAGTACTGGTCGAACGGTTCGTGAGCGCCTTGTTTCCGTTTCTTTATCTGTTTCCTTAGTTCTCTCTCAGTGAAGCCATCATCAAATCGATTGCGGAAGGCTGCACTGAAAGAATTCCAAGTGGGACGTGGCGTCGACTCCTTAAAACCCCAGTATCAGTCGGCAGCATCTCCGCTGAACAAAAGATGTTCATGCCGGAAGAAGGCCGAGAAATCACCGCCCAGGGTGCTGGATACTAACGCCTGAATCCGGAAAAGGAACCGGTCCGCTGATATCATAGCGTTGAAACCCGTGAAGTTCAGGCGCCAACTCTCCATGATACGAGGCGTCGGGTCTCGGAAAGGTGTCAATGCGTTCCCGGGGGGAATCGCATCTTCGATTGACCTGTTGTAAGGAACTGCCTCGGGGACTGGAGGTACCAACGGGGGTGCGGTGCTGTGTCGTGGCCTATACTCGGGAGCTCTGGGATCCATTCCCGAGTTCCTTGGAGGTAGGGCCCATTGATCAGATGTTCGAGAGTGGGGCATAGCCACACTGGGATTGGGCTCCCAGCCAAGCGGAGTTCTCACGCGGCTGGGTGGTTGGCTCATGGGGAGGTTCTGGAGCCTTCCCTCCAAGTTGCCAATCCTCTCCGACATATCTCGCATTAACGCCACGAGGGTGTCAATGGAGTGGGTGGAAGGCGCGGGTGTAACCTCGGCCGCGACAACTGCAGCAGGAACTTCACCGCCCACGGCTCCTTACAAGTCCATCAGTGATTGGGGCGGTTCGGCATCTGGAACCCCTTTCGCCACTGCTCCACGCGTTGGGACGGGCGTTCCGAGGGGGACGTCTACGGCGGTCCGCTCTATGGGTCGCCGGCATAGTGGGCAAAGCTCGGACGTGAGGAGGAGCTGTTGGACACAGGCACGATGGAAAAGGTGTCCTCACTCCAATCGCACGCTGTGTACGCCCTCCACCACGTCTTCAAAGCAGATCCCGCAGTTAGCTGGTTGGACCGTTTTGGATCTGGTCCAACGCTTGTCTGGGGTCCGCTTAGTCGCCATGTTGATGTTTATTGTGTGTTGCAATGGGTATTCCTAAAAAAACAGAAAGGTAGATTACTCCTACTACTAACTCAATATATATGAAAGCTTAGAAATATATTAGTGGCCGATAGTGGCGAGCTATTTCTGTAAAATAGAAAAAAAAATTCTTTTAATACACACTTTCCCTTCCAGCAGTTGACTCCTTCAAAGGGAAAGGAGAGTGCGTGGTAGTCTGCCGAAGAAAGGGTGCTTTCGGTCGATTTACAAAATTTATCCCCTAAACCCACATACATTACAAAAACCGTCTCTAAACTACGTTAAATGACTCGACGAGACAAGTGGTAGAGCTACCGTAACGGTTTTGTACGCGGTCAAAATTCCCGACGCGTGGAAGCATTCCGGGCTCCGCAACTCCAGCACACGCCACCGAACGTTGAACCGATACCACTCGTCTATCACGCATACGAAATAAGTAGAATCCTTCCGCGACATAAAGGCAAGGTAGCCTTCTATTTTCTTGAGAGTCCAGGCCGACACGAGAAACCCCATCTGGCTGACAGTTCCATCAAGAAAATAGAAGGTCCTTACAGGGGTTAGCCTGGGACAACACATCGGAAGGATTCTGTCACGAAAAAAAAATCAAACAAAGGAGAGCGGAAGCTACAACTCACGTGAAGCGACTGCTAGTGTGTATCACACAACTCCACTGCTCCTGTTTGTGAGGCTCGAGTATCAAAGTCCCTTACATCCTCCGTGAAGGACCAACTCGTCAGAAGACGCGAATCTCTTTTGGGGCCCCACGTTGGGCGCCATTTGTAATGATTATTTGTCTACGTCCGAACGCGGAACCGACCTCTCATCGGTTCTAGACGTTAAGTCTGAGTAGTGCCAACGGACGGTACCAACCGGTCAACCAATCCGTGCACCGTAATCCATTCACGCGGTGGCTGCTTGTCGGCCAGCTAGATCGGAGAGGATTTCGGTCGCGGGTCTCCGAATGGGTTACGCTCACTTACAATATTCAGCCACCAATACATGCCCGTTTTCAAACGCGTTACAAAACAAAACCATACGGATAGGAAACCTACTTTACGTTACTCCGTATTTCTTCCTATAACCAGTCAAAAGACAAAGATCTAATCTTTACTTCGCGTTCCCGAATTTCCGACGCGGTACCGAAAAATACACTACGTTAACATAATCCCGAAAAAAGCTACGCTAAAGAAAAATCAAAATCAACTAAGGTACCGCGTACCGCGCGCAACGTGAAACCGACCTCAGCGGATTTTCTCAAACCCTACCCTCGCGACGGCATACCTAACCTGCACCTCATTTCCCGCTGAAAAGAAGAACCACTGGAAAGGAAAGTCATTGTTAGGGTTAGCAATTCATATTATTTTATTTTAACATTTTTTCTTTGTAATTTATTTTTAACTGCAAGGTGTCTCTTTTTTATGCTATTATGGGTTGGGAATGATTTTACCCTTGTTTTATTTAAGAGTTCTTTAACAAGTGGATTAGGTTATTTCGATCTTATTCGCTGAACTGTAAAAATTTATGATATGCAGTTTTTTCATTTTTATTTCTGTTTTCTGGGAAATTTCATTCACTGACAGGCTACTTTTAATATTTTTCTATTTGTAAATCAACTGGTATTTGTCAATTGTTTGTTTATATTTTGTTTTACAATCGTAATTTGTTAAATTTAATCTCATTATTAAACTTATTGATTGTATGAAATCGTTGATAAATGCGCATACTAAATTTTCATTACTAATACGTTTTATTGCATTGCTTCGTTTTGAATTTTAGTGTCTTCAATATTTTTTTTCTAGTGGTTTTTCCTTTTGTTTTGTTAATTTATTAATTTGTTTTGCTCACAAACCAATTTTAATTATTGAAATAAAAATATTCATCATATAACTTTTCGCTTAACAATATTTGTATCTTATTTATTAAATTACAAATTAAAAGAGAATGAAAGCTACATTTTATTCTTGAAAATGTTGAAATTAATGCAAAATAAAATTCTAGTTAGCTTTACAAATAAGAATAATTATAAAGTAGCTTTTTTTCTCATTTCGTATTTATATGCAGATTTAGTACACATTGATTTAATATTAGTTCATTCGTAATAGAATTGCATCCACTTAGCTGCTACGAAAAAGTCTTAATGGTCTAAACTTTTTTTTAACGAGTTTTTTCCTTTTCATGCGTTATAATACATTATTGTTTTGCATTCTTAAATTTTTTGCTCATTTTTTTCCTTTACGTTTGGGCAATGCGTTCCCGCTTAAGAATTGTCATCCTTCCGTCCTTACTAAACTTTGCGATGAAAATGTGCAGATCATGTGAGAATTTTATCATGTCTCCAAATCGGGCAAACTTAATGAAGTCTTCCATAACAGGCGGTCATTCTCAGTCCTGGACTTGAATGTGGCATGCTCGTCAAGTGTAGGGCGTTCTGAATTCCCATCCAAATCGACACTTGTTGGAGGAGTTGATGGACAAGTTGTTGGGTAAATTGGAATTTATACCCAAATTCCACACACCAATACTCCGTTATACGTTACGAGGGACATTTTTTGATTTTTGCGGATGAAATAGGTTCAAACTTTCACGAGCTTATTTCCCGACGATTAATTCAGGTTTAACACATGGATAATAAAACTTTCTACCAGTCGGGTAAATATAATCATATCAAATAAACCTTCCTACACTATAACTCGCGACACACGCTGCCCGTTTTTTTCCTTTTTGGAACTATCGGCACACTCCGGGCCTTCCTCATGCGTGGCGGCCACTACCTCCACACTTCAATTCCATGTGGCTGTCAAATTCTGTTGGCATCCCACGACAAAATAGACGTGGGATGTGCACTGGTCGCAACCAACGTAAAATGACAAGCCACCTAGCAGCAAAGTGTGTTGGTAGTGGTCACCAGCGGCGTCGCATGATTCATTACAAGGCTATTGAACGGCCTTGATTTTAATGTCTCGCAAACGCGATTATTGGTAGCGTTTGCCGATGATCTGATTATCTATACGGCCTACCGAAAAGCTACAACAGTTCAGAGCAATCTTCAAAAAATGTTCAATGATGTGAAACTCTACACTGACAATTGGCGATGAAAATCAATGCACAGAAGTGCGAAACAATTTTGTTTTGGACAACGCTGCAGGGGCCAGTCAAGACATGAAACGTAATCGGAAGGATTTCTCCATTATGGCTGGGAAGGCTAGTTCAGAATGGCTTCCACATAATTCGTATGTTCGATACCTCGGTGTTCATCTCGATCAGTATCAGTACTGTACTGAACATGTCAAAATCATGCTCAGTAAAGCACAAAAAGTGGTCATGGCCCTTCGATGAACCTTTGATTCCAAATACATTGATCAAAAGGTCAAAGATATCTTTTACAAGACCCTGGTTAGACCAGTTTTGACATATGGATGTTAGATTTGGCACAGCCAGAGTGCCAGTACTATGGAATGATTGAGGGTTTTCGAAAGGGAATGTCTTCGTGCATATACTAGTTTGTACAGAAAGCCTGAGACGGAATGAAACACTATATATCGAATAGAAAAATTTATCAAACTGCCTAAGTAGCGAGAGTCGATTTCTTCATATTGAAATGTCTTCGGAATTATATTCCAAGATCTGTGAAAACGCCTGGATTTCACAGCCGTTCCGCCCTACACACGGGTATATTGAGACTTGTTCCACTCCTAGCTTCATTTCTCAGGAAGCATTCGTGTTTTTGGACACGAATCGATATGTTTTTGATTCTGAAGGTGTCCCAGTCATATATCGCATATATAGATAGGCAACCAATAAGAAGATAAAATATCCTCCGCACTTGAGTTCACGAGACCAACAATTCCATTGGAGATACTCATCTGTTGGATTTGTTGAGGCTGGTCAAGCTGGGACGGAGCAAAACAGGTATTGGAGGCTAAATGACAATCTCTAAATTATTCATAGTCATTTTTTTTACTTCCGAGAGCTTATCACGAATAGGACTACATAAGCATGAAAGGTTTAATTCACATTATATTGTGTGCCTACCTTATACCGATGTTCAGAACATTGTCTGGGAGGCACACCTAGCGTTCTAAGGAAATATGAAATGCAGATCGCATGAACTTTGTACGACAAAGAAATTATGATGAAGAGAACGGTAAGAATGGAGATGTTAAGAAAAGATATGGGAATAAAGAAACTGGAGCAATGTTATTGTGACTGGGTGATGAAAGTGACTAGTTGGTATGATGAGACAATAATAATACACACGTTAATTGATACATATTTGTATTGAACACAATAGACATGTTACATCGGGAAAGGCCGATACGAGACTGACAGTCAAAGGAACGGCACATAGAAAATAATGATTCACAATAGTCTCCCCCACTTAATTAAAACATATAGAAATATAATTTTAATTCTATTATTCGGTGACATAGACTTTCAAGAAGTTTGGAGGACATCGTTGATGAGCAGATCTGCGTGATGGTAGCGTCGGGTTGTTTGTGTTCCCGTCTGCTGGTGTCTGTTGGTCAGGAGTTCCAGTAAGTGTTTCTAGCTGATTGACACCTGGCGCAGTCAATGGCGTAGGCTGTGTGTCCATTGGTGGTAACTCATCAGCTGGCATGTGTCGATATGGAACACCTGGGCTTGGGGCTGGTCTTTGCTGAGATGAAAAGGTGACTTGTTTCTTCGGGACCATTGTTGAAATTAGTTGGTTGATGTGCCTTTTTATAGTTCGGCCTAAGTCTAAGTCAATGATATAATGGTACTGACCCAGTTTTTGTTCGACAGTCCCAAATTGCCAGCTATCTTGATTGTTCAGGTGCATTCTTGTCTGAACTCTCTCTCCCATTTGAAATGAGCGGATGCGACAGCTGTTTCGGCTAGTTGGCATTACTGCTTTTCTGTTAGGCAGGAGAGCATCAAGGCGTATCTTAATTTTCCTTTTCAGGTAAAGTTCTGCTGGTGACCGTCCGGAGGCTAATGGTGTGGCACGGTATCGAAAAAGGATATTTTGTACTTTTGTGGCTATTGGTGATGAGTCTTGAGCTGCAGCTTTCAATCTTCTTTCCAGGGTTTGTATATTTCTTTCTGCAAGGCCATTAGTTGATGGGTGACCTGGCGCAATAAACTTCTGAAACATTCCCCTTTCTTTACAGTGTATCTGGAACTCTTCACTTTTAAATATGGCAGCATTATCTGATACTAGGACAGATGGGTAGCCATGCACAGAGAATATGGTTTCTGGAGTGTGATAGTTGATGCTGATTATGGTGCTTCTTTGAGTATTCGAACCTCAGCCCACTTGGATTTTGCATCGACACACATTAAGAAATAATGGTTGTCAAGGGGGCCAGCAAAGTCAATATGTACTCTCTCCCAGTTGTCATCTGGTGGGTCCCATGGATGAATAGCGGCTTTCTGTGGATTGTGCCGGACTTGGGCACAGGATTCACAGGTTTTAACAATTTGCTCGATGTCCTTGTCTAAACGTTCCCAATATACATATCGTCTGGAGAGTTGTTTCATTTTTCTAATGCCCAAGTGTGAGGCATGCAGTTCTTCCAGGATTTGGCGTTGTAGAGATTTTGGTATGACTAGGCGGTCCAATCTGAAAAGGATACCGTTAAAGATGGTGAATGGTTCATCTCTTTGACTGGTTCTGAGGCTGGTCATCACGGTTTGAAGGTTTTCATCTTTGGCTGCTTCTTCAATAATAGTTTCTGAAGTTATAGCTGGGCTGGAGGTTTGAAGTATAGTTTCAGCATACAACGCATTGACTTCTTCATTCATTGATGTTTCAGATGTTCTGAGCAGTTGGGGAATTGGAGCCCGAGAAAGACAATCTACGTTCTCGTTGTCTTTTCCTTTTTTACAGCGTACCGTGAAGTCCAATCCACTTAGAAAGGAGGCATAGCGTAAAAGACGGGCAGATGTCATCTGAGGTAATGCTCGATGTGGATGAAAGATACGTGACAGCGGCTCGTTATCGGTGACAAGGGTGAAGTTTCTGGCATAAACATAGTTGTAGAAGTGTGTGGCTGCGTAAATGATAGCCAAGGCTTCTCTATCAAGTTGACTGTAATTGCATTCAGCTTGGGTCAAAGCTCGAGAGCCATAAGCAATAGGCTTTTCATGACCTTCCACTTCATGACTCAAAACAGCTGCAATACCGGTCGGGCTGACGTCTGTTGTGAGGATCAAGGGTTTTGCTGGATCAAAAGGTGTTAATGCCCCTTTGCTACACAGCTCCGACTTTAGGTTTAAGAAAGCAGCTTCAGTGGAGGCTGACCAAACGAATTTTCCATCTTTTTTGAGAAGCCGTCGTAGATGAAAAGATTTTGTGGAGAAATCAGGAATGAATTTTGCGTAATATGTCACCATACCCAAGAATCGTCTTAATTCCTCTACATTTTTAGGACGTGGCATGTTGAAGACGGCTTGAATTTTCACAGGTGACATTTCAACTTTATTAAATGAGACTATGTGACCAAGATAGCTGATACTTTCTTTGAAGAAGGAACACTGATTTTTATTTAGATGGAGATCGTTTTCCTTGAGTCGTTCTAAACAAGCAATCAGGTTTCTTGTACATTCTTCCATTGATGAGCCATGGCAGATAATGTCATCAAAATATGCTTCAACGTTTGATAGGCCATTGAAAATTTGTGAGAGTATTCTATTGAATTCAGATGGTGCTGTTTTGATACCGAAACTGAGACGGTTCATTTGAAATGTGCCCTTGTGGGTCGTGATTGTTTGGATTTTCTGTCCTTCCGCCTCCACTTTGAAGTGTAAATATGCCTTGTACAGGTCGAGTTTGCAGAAGAACTTTGAATTTCTGAGGCTGTGCAAGACTTCATCAATGCGACGAATTGGATGATTAGCTGAGACTAATTTTGCGTTGACTCCACATTTGTAATCAACACATAAACGAACCCCTCCATCAGGTTTAGGTATTACGACGAGTGGTGATCCCCAGTCGCTTGAGGATACTGGAGTTATAATACCATGTGACTCAAGAGTTGCAAGTTCTTCGTCAACTCGCTGGTGCAGTGCAAAAGGGACATCGCGTTCCCTAGTAAAGATGGGTTTTACTCCTTCCCTGAGCTGGTTTTTCAGGACCCAATAATGCAGCTAAGTTGTTATAATGCGTAGAGCCAATTGATGCACACAACAATTGAGACATTGGATAGGGGAATCCACATTTTTGAGACTACAGTAATTGTCAAAACGTTCTAAATAAGAAGTAAATCTTTCCTTCTTGGCGTCATATGATTCAAATGGTGAGGCTTGGGGAGCTGTACCGGATCCACTTGTCCCCAATGCGGCAGTGAAGACTGAGAGAAATTGTTCGAATTGTTGTTGATCCATTTTCCCAGCTGGAGCGGCCTCGGAAATGACACGAAAATAATGGCGGCTGAAAACGTGGCGGCTACGCGGCGGAATCTAACTGTTTCACTGTGTCACACTGGTTTTCACTGGCGGTTGCAAACGTTCTAATCCTCGTCGCCAACTTATTGTGACTGGGTGATGAAAGTGACTAGTTGGTATGATGAGACAATAATAATACACACGTTAATTGATACATATTTGTATTGAACACAATAGACATGTTACATCGGGAAAGGCCGATACGAGACTGCCTGTCAAAGGAACGGCACATAGAAAATAATGATTCACAATAAATGTCTTTGGGGAAAATTTGAGGAATACTTTTCTAGTTGAATATTGGTCTTTTAAGCATTTCTTACACATATGTATGAAGATACGATAAACTAGAAACAATGCGATTTGTTTGAGCGAAGATCAAACAAATCATTCGGAGATTCAAAATTCGTTTGTTAAATGGCATTT
>OZ017739.1:186944977-187204977 GCA_963969285.1 Odontomyia ornata
TTCTGCACCGTTGTATTTTAGTTCAATATGTTGTTCTTCATTTGAAACCTCTATAACCAAAATCCTTACATGCGCCGATCAGTTATGCTGAAAAATCGAGGTGAAGGTCTGAAATTTTTTAATTTTAACGGTAAAAGTACCTGACCGTCAATTTAATTTCTTATCCTTTAAATGGGACCTAATAGGAAGAAAGAAGTATCTTTTACCGAAAACAGAACTATTCTATCTCCTTTTAAAAGTTACGCATGAACATACATAAAAAAAGCAACAACAAAAAAAATTATACGTGATGAATTGATAACCTTCTTTCCTTTGGAAGTCGATTAAAAAAAATTAGTTTTTTCTAGAAATTATCTACGTGACTTCCCAATCGCTGATAACAACGCTGCTTGATTAATGCCAAATGAATGGAAAATTTTAATCTTGAGACTTGAATCAACATTGATTCGTAAGAATATCGTAAGCTGTGAGCTGCTGCCTTCATTCTTGAGGATAATTTTACTGGAGATCTGGTCTGTATTCTTCAATATTTTTAAAATTCTTATTATTCTTTTGTTGGTAAATAATTGCTAATCGTGTTTATTGTGATCAATTCATTCTATTCCTTTGGTAACAACCATACCAGTTTTCCAAAAACATTAAAAACGAGAAGCATTTGGTGATGCGTCAATCTAGTGTGAGTAAACGAATTATATAATGGCCTGAAAACCTTATGTATTTCAGTTCCTTTAAGAGCTTAAATTTTTCCAAAAACATACATCTATACATGATAACTATTAAGATAAAGTGCTTGTGAAAATTTTCTCATATTAATGAGCAAAAATCAAATATTAAACGATAATTATCGTTTCATATATGATCCTTACATATTTTTCGTCAAAATATCTCTGAAGTGATTTTAAAAAACCATCATTTAAAGTGTATCCATTGTTTAAAAGAATGAAAATAATCATTCCATATACCAACTACTAAAATTGAGAAAAGAAAAATTTAATATGCAGCATACTAACATACAAATTTTATGTACAAAAATCTATATCAGACTGTTAATTTTGGTCATACCCTATATTGGATAAGTATAAATCGTTCACATATTTAAAAACCAGATGTTACCTAGTATACGAGGTGTGTTCAAAAAATATCGCGAATTTTGTTTTTTTTCAAAAATTATTTATTTATTCATGAATATCTATTTTGTCCCCTTCAAAGTAATCTCCATGAGATATTATACACTTGTGCCAACGGTTTTTTCAATCTTCGAAGCACTTCAAAAAATCATTTTTTTTAATCTTGTTCAGCTCCTCCTTCGATGCCGTCTTTATCTCGTCAAGCGTAGCGTAACGTCGTCCTTTCATGGGCCTCTTCAGTTTAGGAAACAAGAAAAAGTCACAGGGGGCCAGATCTGGGGAATACGGTGGCTGCGGCATCATTAGTGTGTTGTTTTTGGCCAAAAAGTCGCGCACAAGCAACGATGTGTGAGCAGGGGCGTTATCGTGGTGCAAAAGCCAATTTTTGTTCTCCCACAAATCCGGGCGTTTCTGGCGGATTGCTTCGCGCAAATTGCGCATAACTTGCAGGTAATATTCCTTATTGACCGTTCTTACCTGTGGTAAGAACCCATGATGCACCACGCCCCTGCAATCGAAGAAAACTGTCAGCAAAACTTTCACATTCGACCGAACTTGGCGCGCTTTTTTCGGTCTTGGTTCATGCGACAGCTTCCATTGAGATGATTGAGCTTTGGTTTCCACGTCATAATCATAAACCCACAATTCGTCACCAGTTATGACCCTCTGGAGCAAATTTGGTTCGTCGCGGACAGAGTTTAACATCTCATTAGCAATGTTCATGCGTTGCTGTTTTTGGTCGCAATTGAGCAATTTTGGTACGAATTTCGCGGCGACCCGTCTCATGCCCAAATCGTTGATAAAAATCGAATGGCACGAGCCAATCGATATGTTTAGGTCCTCAGCAACTTCTCTAACGGTGATTCGACGATTGGCCAATACCATTTTCTCCACTTCATTAATTTTTTCGTCTGTTGTCGAAGTGCTCGGGCGTCCGGCACGCTCTTCGTCGTTCACATCTTCTCAGCCTTCTAAAAACATTTTGTACCACCGATAAACGTTGCTTCGGTCCAAGGTAGCTTCTCCGTATGCCACAGTCAACATTCGGAATGCATCCGCGCACTTAATTTCGTTTTTCACACAAAATTTGATACACGTTCTTTGATCCATTTTTTTGAATAAGTAAAAATCGAAGACGATTGAAAACACGTGCGAGTAAAGCAGCTATCACCAATCAAGTGAACATTCAAATTGGCCGAGCTTGTCGGCATAAGTGACAGACATGAGTACCAACATAACGCCACAAAAAAATCGAAATTCGAATATACGTAACCCGCGAAAATTCAAAATTCGTGATACTTTTTGAACACACCTCGTATGCATCCTTAATATTTGTAGCCCACCCATAAATTGAAAATTGACGGGGGAAAATCAGCACTAAAGTCGTGAAAATATACTTTTCCTAACGATAATTGTCTTTTCCCGTTGTCCAATCAATATATCGAATTTATGTTTGTCTCTTCTTAGAGACAATTTTTTAAGCTTATTACTGTACTGACAGTTGAAAAATGCCATTTAACAAACGAATTTTGAATCTCCGAATGATTTGTTTGATCTTCGCTCAAACAAATCGCATTGTTTCTAGTTTATCGTATCTTCATACATATGTGTAAGAAATGCTTAAAAGACCAATATTCAACTAGAAAAGTATTCCTCAAATTTTCCCCAAAGACATTTATTGTGAATCATTATTTTCTATGTGCCGTTCCTTTGACAGGCAGTCTCGTATCGGCCTTTCCCGATGTAACATGTCTATTGTGTTCAATACAAATATGTATCAATTAACGTGTGTATTATTATTGTCTCATCATACCAACTAGTCACTTTCATCACCCAGTCACAATAAGTTGGCGACGAGGATTAGAACGTTTGCAACCGCCAGTGAAAACCAGTGTGACACAGTGAAACAGTTAGATTCCGCCGCGTAGCCGCCACGTTTTCAGCCGCCATTATTTTCGTGTCATTTCCGAGGCCGCTCCAGCTGGGAAAATGGATCAACAACAATTCGAACAATTTCTCTCAGTCTTCACTGCCGCATTGGGGACAAGTGGATCCGGTTCAGCTCCCCAATCCTCACCATTTGAATCATATGACGCCAAGAAGGATAGATTTACTTCTTATTTAGAACGTTTTGACAATTACTGTAGTCTCAAAAATGTGGATTCCCCTATCACAATGTCTCAATTGTTGTGTGCATCAATTGGCTCTACGCATTATAACAACTTAGCTGCATTATTGGGTCCTGAAAAACCCATGAAAGATATTCCATTTGTTGAGCTAATAAAACTTTTCAAAAATATGTTGTCACCACCTGTCTCAACTGTAGTCACTCAGCATTGTTTCCTAAATGTTACTCAGCAGCCAACACAATCAATCTCAGAATTCGTTGCATCCCTGAAGGAGAAATCGAAAGATTGTAATTTTTATGTTGAATGTAAATGCAAATCAGTGATTTCCATTGCTGACACCTTTTTATGTGCCCAATTTGTTAGAGAAGTAAAAGATAACTGGATTCGAGAACAGCTCTTACAACACTATGCGTTCACTTACAACACTATACGTTCAAAAATTTCTATGAGCTGCTCAACAAAGCCACAGCATTGGAAGCATCACGTTTTGAAAGCAACCAGTTTACCAAAATCTCAGATAATTTCACCAATCTCAGTAGTGACACAAACAATGTCTCAAGGGTCAACAGGTCACATAGGAAATCACAACCCAAGCAAAGTCGAAATACAAGTCCTAGTTCACACCAACGCTCACAGTCCCAACACATGACACGGGTTGACTATCGTTCTTTGGGCGTTGATGGACTCTGTCTCAAATGTGGTAGGGCAAACCACAAGGCAAATCAATGCAAAATCGACCGCAATGCGCTTAATTGCACTTCCTGCAAGAAAATTGATCATGTGTCCAATGTCTGTATCACCACCATTCTTCGAAATTCAAAGACACATGCCATCGCAACACAGTCTTCTCAGAATGATCAAAACTCTGACTCAGAATATGGTATTGGTCACATTCACTGCACTGAAGACTTATACGAGCTCAGCCCAGGTTCTGATAAATTTATCGTCAAAGTGTTTCTCAATGGCAAGCCACAGGCATTTGAAGTCGATTCAGGAGCAAAATTTTCACTTCTATCAGAGACAGCATTCAAACGTCTTGATCTCAATGCTACACTACAACCAACACAGGTATCATTCCGCTCTTACTCAGCTCATATAATAGAGCCCTTAGGGAAAGTCTCACTGTCGGTAAAATATAAAAATAGAGAAATTGATGCGGACCTATTCATTGTTCCTGCAGGATTTGATGCACTTCTGGGTCGAATATGGATTCGCACTCTCGGAATTGATCTCAAAGAAATCGATAAAGAACGGCTCACTTCGGATCATGTAGTTACAATCAACGCTGTCACTCCTCTTGAAGACATACTCAGACAATACGCAACTATTTTCGAAGAACGCATAGGTTGTGTGCCAAACCTAGAAATAAAACTTCAGCTCAGGGAAGGAGTAAAACCCATCCTTACTGGGGAACGCGATGTCCCTTTTGCACTGCGCCAGCGATTTGAGGAAGAACTTGCAACTCTTGAGTCATAAGGTATTACTACTCCAGTATCCTCAAGCGACTGGGGATCACCACTCGTCGTAATACCTAAACCTGATGGAGGGGTTCGTTTATGTGTTAATTACAAATGTGGAGTCAACGCAAAATTAGTCTCAGCTAATCATCAATTCGTCGCATTGATGAAGTCTTGCACAGCCTCAGAAATTCAAAGTACTTCTGCAAACTCGACCTGTACAAGGCATATTTACACTTCAAAGTGGATGCGGAAGGACAGAAAATCCAAACAATCACGACAAACAAGGGCACATTTCAAATGAATCGTCTTAGTTTTGATATCAAAACAGCACCATCTGAATTCAATAGAATACTCTCACAAATTCTCAATGGCCTATCAAAAGTTGAAGCATATTTTGATGACATTATCTGCTATATACAAATATATGTATAATGTATATATATATATATATATATATATATATATATATATATATATATATGGTTATATATATACATAAATACACATATATATATATATATATATATATATATATATATATATATATATATATATATATATATATATATATATATATATAGATATATATATATATATATATATATATATATATATATATATATATAGATATATATATATATATATATAGATATATATATATATATATATATATATATATATATATATATATATATAGATATATATATATATATATATATATATATATATATATATATATATATATATATATATAAAGATATATATATATATATATATATATATATATATATATATATACATATATATATATATATATATATATATATATATATATATATATATATATATATATATATATATATATATATATATATATATATATATTTATATAATATATATATTGTCGCGTGTTATATTTCGCGGCCGATAATTTTAATGTTCCGGGAAAGTGAAAACGCACCGTCTTTTAAATTAAGTTGAGAGTTTATTTATAAAAAATGCACAATCATTAATTTCACTTTTTTACAAATAATTCAAATGTTATTATTTTTCATTTTTCTATAAATTTATATTCCAACTGTTTGTATCACGAAAATCATTTCTCTAATAATCAATATTTAATTCGCGCTCCACTCTTTTCGCAGTTTTACTATCGCGGTTTTACTATCCCTCGAACATTCTTGGATCGTTGTGAGGCACCTTGTCGGACCGCAATAGAGAAATTGGTGGGAAAATTTGAGCTGTTGGGACAACTTAATGATGTGAAGAATATAATTCGTGCACGTCACTCAAGAACAGCCGAGTATATTGCTGCTGTAGTGGAAAGTGTTGAAGAAAACTCAGGTTTGTCCATTCCTCGTCGTTGTTTGGAATTAGGCATTCCACAAACGTCATTACACCGTATTTTGTATAAAGATTTAGATCTTAAGCAAAACTGACGTTAGATAGGAAGCCATATGGCAGCAGCGCTTACTACCACACACATGACCATTAGTAGGCTGACTTTGCTGATTAACTTACATGGTGGTATATGAAGAATTATGGAGGTGCCAACGAAAATTTGAAGTCTTGTACGGTTTTGAGACGGATTTCTACAGTAAAATCCTGATGACCCGCAGAAAACAAAATAGCGCTCCTAGTGTAGTGAAATTATTTCAGTTCTTATACCCGTTTAGTTTTTATCGCCTTCCAAAGTGAATTTATAGGAGTATGTTTACATCTCAACGCTGAGCTATCAGTTGAAGGTGCAAAACGTGTGCTTCATTTGCTCGTCTTGAAAAGTTTAGGAGTACAGTGGGCTAGGCAAGGTGAATTTATAGCATGCACGGAATGCGTCCCGTACTTTTTTTATTCGAAAAATAGTATATATTACGAAATATAAGCATTTGCTAATGCCGCAGTTGGGTGACAGCTCCCGAATGCTTGTCCATAGTAGGCCGACTAATACATATGCAAATTGCTACCATATGGCTTCCTATCAAACGTCAGTTTTGGTCTTCAGGCTTATAAAGTTCTGTTAACACAAGAACTCAAGCCGGTCGATATCAACAACGTCGTGTCTTTGTTGATTGGGTCCTTAGTATGCATGAAAATGATCCGGAATTCCATCGAAAAATCATCTTGAGTGATGAGGTCCATTTTCACCTTGGTGGCTTCGTCAACAAGTAAAATTACCGCATCTGGAGTTCGGAAAACCCAAGAGTTATTGTTGAAAAGCCTCTCTATCCTCAACGTGTGACTGTTTGGTGCGGTTTATGATCCGGCGGAGTCATTGGAGCTTACTTTTTCGAAAATGAGGCTGGAGAGGTTACGGTGAACGGATTGCGTTGTCGAGAGATGATTAATGATTTTTTATGACCAGAATTGGATGGTATTGATCTGGGCAATGTTTACTTTCAACAAGATGCCACTACGTGCCAAACAAGCAACGAAACCATTGATCTTTTACGGGAAAAGTTTCCGGACCGTGTTATCTCTCGAAGAGGTGATCACAATTGGCCACCGAGATCTTGTGATTTAACACCTTGTGACTTCTTCCTTTGGGGCCACGTGAAAGAGAAGGTCTACGCCAACAACCCAGCGTCAATTCAAGACCTCAAAGACGGCATTCGTGAGGCTATCGAGGACATAGGCCAGCCACTTTGCGATTTGATTATGGAAAAGTTCATGAAAAGGATATGGTCCTGTAAGCGTGATCGTGGTGGTCATTTGCCTGATGTTATTTTTCACTATTTACGGTATACCTTTCTCTTATCAGAACTAAATTTGATTCCTATGAACGCTGCAGATTATAGCAGTAGTGGTTTTTGGATTGCAGTAACAAATTATATGTAATATACCTGTTACAATTTATTCAAGAAACTTGCCACCAAAAAGAGTGAAATAAAAAACTTTTAGAGAAAAAGAAAACTGACTTCAAAATGTCCTAAAAAGAATGAAATAAAATTTATGGAAGTGGTACCAAATCAATTTCCCCATTTCAGCACAAATATTTCCAACACCTGCACCTAAAAAAAACAGGGAAAAATGATCGGCAACGCTTCCATAAAATTAATTTTATTTTTTTATGGCATTTTGAAGTCGGTTTTCTTTTTTGTCATCATGAATCCCGGTCCATATTCTCTTGAATGTAATGTTGCCGCTGAAAATCACCAAATAAAAAGCTTTGAAGAAAAAAAGAAAACCAACTTCCAAACGCCCTTAAAAATCATGAAATAACAATTTTGGAATCGGTGCCAAATGAGTTTCTCCGTTATGAAAAAATTGTTTGCAATCATTTATCAATCAATCAGAATTAAAACGGGGAACAAACTGATTTTGCACCGATTTCAAAAACTTAATTTCATTCTTAGGGGATTTTAAAGTCGAGTTTCGATTAAGTAATGGGTATTGTTCACGCACAGCTCATAAAGCTATAGTACATGAGTGTTCGAAATGTGAGTTTATCTAAGATCAACCCACGCTTTGTTTTGTTTCTTGACTTTCATGTATTATTGACACCGAAGAAGCGAGCATCTAACTCCCGAAATATTCATTTCTCAAAAAAAAAAAATTAATAATAATAATAGTAATATAGCCCTTTAAATGGGAACTCAACAACTAAAGGATAGTTCCGCAAATTATGTAAGCTGTTTCGGTGCTGAAATTTAGCATATACGTACATTTATGTATGGCGCGTGAGGCTTAGCGATTTTTTGAAATACCTCCGATAGTAGATATTATTGAAAAGATAATGTTCGTGATACTAATTGAAGTTATAATTTTACTGTATTGAAATTCTCACTGAAAAGTAAAGATGATCATTTTGAAATGCTTATCAGGAATTAACTTCTGGACCGATTGATAAAGCAAATATTTCGATGGCATTTTACCACCTCCTTAGTGATAATATCAATCGATACGTCTATGCCTGATGAAAACATCCACGAATCTCTAACCGTCTTTTCCACTTTTCAATGAAAATATATACGGATCTCTAAACCACCAACTCCAGTGTTCAATGAGAATTGCAATACAGTTGAATTATAATTTCAAGTAATATCATGGGCATTAACCACTCAAGTGATACCTACTCGTATGATATGCGATTATACGTGTTTGACGATGTTTACCATAGTAAACTAATAAATATGATGCTTTGAACATGCTAAAAAGTTAATCTTTGCTATCAGAGTTTTGTTAAGCTAAAAGTGGTTTTATACTCCTGTAATTTCTTTAAACCTCCACTTTTATTCAAAAACTTGACAAAAGTACATGATGATAATTCAAAACTTTTCTCATTAAGACATTAGGTGCAACAATAACTGAAAGAAGAAGTTGGAGGTTACGTCCTACTGCTGTACCCAGTAACAACGCCATCTTAACATAATGGCGCTGCCAGTAACATTCTTAGGGTCCCACTGTCCACCGAAAGACTACTACTAAATGCAATTTAGAGGAGAACAATATTGCAGCAGCCAGATCGAGAAATTAGATTTAAGTGCTTGAACGATGTCCTTGAAAATAAAGTTCGATTTCCAAACACCACTCGGCAAATTATAGAATCGAGTCATAAAATTTATATTTACAAAATTTGTTTACGGGAGACGCTTTATGTTAGCTGCAGTATTAAAATTAACTTTCTTTGAGTACAGAAGTTTATGTAGAAGCAATAAAACTAAAAAAAATATTTTTTGAAACCTATTCTTGGACGAAAACACAAATGGGATAGCTTAACAAAGTTGTTAAATTTGTTGAAATACTTAGATGAGCGCATTTTACATGAAATTTTATCTGAGAGTGAGCACAAATTTAACGCAATAATAACTATCGTTATTCATAGAAAATGAAAAAAAGTCAAGACAAAAACTGCAAAAAATTGAATTTTTACAAGATCATTTCGTTTTAGCTTCGGAAACGTCTCCTCGGTATTCCCCAGAATCAATCCTTTTTGCTTCAATTTTTTCATTTACATTTCCAGGCGCTTATGGTTATCTTCGAAACGTGGGATTTCTCACCCTTCCCAGTCACGTAATGATTAGGAACTATTATATTTCTAATTTTAAATCAGACTGCTACCTTGCGAATCGCTTTAAGGATTTAGAATCGCGCGAAAAACACGTCACTTTATTGCTAGGTGAAGTTTACGTAAAGACTATGCTAGCATTCAAGGGAAACAAGATTTAAGGCATAGCTATGAATAACACGTGCCTAGCAAACACGCTGCAAGTTTTTATGATATTCTCTCTTTTATCGACATATAAAGTAGTTATCGGTTTATTTTCTGTTAGTAAAATGAACGATGATCAGCTCCTTGACTTTACAAAACAAGTCCTGGAATTGTATAAAATCGGGTTTGAAGTTGCAGCTTCAGTGGCATACAAAAATAAAATTAATGTTAGCTTAGTCAAATCATTTTCACCGAATAGTCAACTCCAATCATTCATTATTATTTCCCCATATGACAAGTAAAAAATATATTTTTTTATTTGATACGGTCCATTTATTAAAAAAATTTAAGAAACAATTGGATAAATTCCGCTGCTAAAATGCTTTGCTTTCCAAGTTTTTACGATGATAGTCTTCAGTCAACTGCTAATTTTAATGACTTGGCTTACATTTATACTAAAAAGAAAGGCTCCACAGTTAAATTAGCGCCAGGCTTATCTTTAAAATCTTTATTTCCGTCAAGTCTAGAGCGGCCATCAGTTCCACTTACATTAAATATATTTGATGAGAAGACTATCGCAGCAATAAATTTCTTTAAATCCGTTTTAGGGCCTGAACCTATTGGCTTCGCAGAATTTATTAGCGTTATACGGAAACGATGGATGGTTGTAAATACAAAGTACCCTGGGAGAGGACATCAAATTCGCGAAAATTTATCGTTGTGCGCTAAAAGTATGAACGATGAAGGAATATTATTTTTGGAACAACTTTTATCTTGGCTCAATTCATGGGACAGTAATTGTGCAGTTAAAAGCATTACAAAATTCACTTGCAAGTTATCAATACAGACCGCAACTGCTTTGTATTTATCAACAGCGTCCCTTATTAATTTAGCAGATTACCTTTTAAACGAGTTACACTTTCCTTAAGTTTTGTTAGGGAAAATACGGACGGATCTTCTCGAAGTTCGACTTTCAAAGTACCGAAGAATGAGTGGAACTAATTATAATGTAGCAGTGCAGCAAATTGTAGGATCCGAAAAAGAATTAAAATCACCTCCTTCCTAAAACTTAAGTCTATTGAAATGGCGAACTTTAATTTCAATTTTGATGATTGTGATATTAATTGAAAGGATTTTCAATTAATTGAAGAAATTTCAGATGAAAGTGATTGTGTTTCTATTAGCTTAGAATATATGTAGGTATAGCTTAATTTACGTTGCCGGGTATGTAGTTCGAAAAATAAATGATAGGGTAGCATGTTTATCTTGCCACTCCACATTTCGCACTAATATTGATTTTAATCACTGCCTCCTTAAACCTGGCCGTCTTGCTCTGCAATATCTGTGATATGACCTCATACAAAAGTAGTAAGTAAGTAAGTAAACTTTATTGAGTCTTTTTCTTACTTGACATTACAGAGTATGCTTAATGACTATGTGACATTTGATAGTATATGGATGTCAAATAAACTTTGACGGTTAGAAAATATGCATACTTATTTTACATCAGTGTTTTTTTAGATATATGTATAGAATTTGCCATTTGCTCATATGGCTTAAGACTTGAGTAGTTTGACAAATAAATACGTTAAAACTTAATCTAAATCTAACCCTAATATAAATTAAATCTATTCCTACATCTAACCTAAAACTATAAGCTGTTTAGTGCAGCACTCGAATTTATGTATATTTATCTTGTGGTTTTATTTTATTACCCTTATGCACTAACTAAATTTACAAATATTTTGTTTAACCACGGTATGTGTTCGGTTCAGATGAAACGTAAAACGCTGGTTTATTGGTAGTTACCGAATCAATGGGATCGTGGTGGAATTTTCAAGGATTTTAAAGGGACATAGGTAGTAGGGATTTCTATTTGCGGTGGTAGGCTCGAAAAGTGTGCGAATACATTGAAGGGGGTGCTCCCGCCATTTCTCTAGGCGTTTTTTAGACATTGCCAACATGTAATGGAGAATCGGTTCCATCTCCGTATCTTTGTAAGGATAGAATTCCTGTAGTACTTCTTATTAGGGCGTCTGTATTTGGATAGGCATTTCCGAAGGATCTTCCTCTCGAAGATTTGGATTTCTTCTGTTAACCATGCCGAAAACGCGTAGGTAATGATCGGCCTAATAAGAGTTTTGTACATTAACACCTTAACTTTTGGGCAGACTGATTTCGAAGAAATGAGAGATGAAATAATTGCGGACGCTGCTTTCGCTTTATTGAGAATTTTCCTTGCGTGTCTATTCACCTTAAGTCGATTGAGCGCTTTTGAGCGGGCACGGGTGTTTTCAGTCTTAGCTGCACAAGATCAGTAAGTCACGGTCCCCCGATTGTCGGTTTTGCCCAGGAGAGGAGGACAATGCCTGTCACACATTTTTTGCGTGTACAAAATGGGTCAGGCTGCGAAGGGAATTTTACAGGGAGACGAGGGAGCTCACCCCGGATAATATAGTTGCGGTGATGCTCGAATCGGTTGACAAATGGAACCAGGTGGCACATTATGCTCCGGCAGTTCTAAAATATAAAAGGGATTCACAGCAGCCGGGGGCGCTGAGGCTGGGGGATCGCTCTTCTGGCAATTCATCTCCCCTCCCGCTAGGAAAGGGATTCCCCAGCTTGAAGGCGCTCCACGGCGTAACAAAACGAGACCTGGCCCGAAGTAATGTAACAAACGGTTCCAGGCTGGGTTCTCAGGTTGACAGGGGAGGTGTTTAGTGGGTAGTCCAGTCGTACATGGGAGTCCCACACTCTGTGCATAAATAGCATTCACCTCCCTACCACAAAAAAAAAACGATTGTTAAAATGGACTCCAAGGTATTTGATATTTTCCTTGAGAGGGATGATTTCACCAGCAATATGTGCTTGCACATTCCTACTTTGAGACACGGCGAGGCGGTGCCCTCTCCCGCGGGCATTTCTGAAGCAGATCAGTTCCGATATCGATATCGATAGTCGAGCAGTTTGGACGTGGGATATCATGAAGGAAAAAGTTGAACAGGGCGGGACCGAGAATAGAGCCTTGTGGGACTCCCAATTTGATAGGGATAGGATTTGAAATGAGGTTCCCCAGTTTAATTTGGGATGTTCTATCCGAAAGGAAGCTGTATAGGATTCTGAGGATTGCGACCGGACAGGATGCCATTTTCAATTTGTATTTGAGACCGTTGATCCAAACTGAGTCGAACGCTTTTTTCAGGTCTAGAGCACAGGCCACTGTGCACTCTTTCCGCCGAAGATTGTGGGTGACTCTATTGTGCAATAGCAATATTGCATGCTCCGTAGATCGTTCACGTTCGAATCCAAACTGAAAATTGGGGATCAGGGGACTAGTAAATTCATTCAACTTTCGCAGAATAATTTTTCAAGGGGTTTACCCATGTTAGGCAAAAGGGAAATTGGCCGAAAATTATAGATGCTACCTTCACAGCCTGGTTTTGGTATTGGTATTAGATTGCTATGTTGTAAACCGTAGGTTGATGTATTCAAATAAGAGGTTTACAATTATTTTTTATTTCAAAAAGCTTTCACTACAGTCTTTTAATATTAATTGTTGATAACACCTAACTAAATATAATATTCGTGATTGCTGCAACCAACCCGATGAACTCCGATCCGGTTTCACAGTTCAATCCCGCGTGCCCAAGCTTAGCTCGACAGTCCGTGTAGAAGAAAGATAGGAATCCTCCGAGCTTTAAGAGCGGTTAGATCGAGCAGTCAGAGTAAAGAAAGATTGCACATAATATGAGCTTTAAGAGATGTTGATTGAAGCAATTTGGGTTTACCACATTCCTCTCCTCTTAAAATCTGACGAAGCCATTGAATTTTGATGTGACTCCCCGACTTATTCGAATTGGGTAACGAGGCTCGACTTCAGCTTCTTCTTGAGTTTCATCCTCACTTCCGGCTTGTTCATCATTGTGAGCGTCAGAGTGGTCGACATGTCGAGGATTGTTGCCAGGTGTGATAATCGGTTCAACTTCACCAACTGGCAGGTTATTTTCGTCACTAAACTCGGGCAAGTCAAACAATTCAATCAATTTGTTTTTCATATATCGGCGTTTGAGCTGATTCGTGTGAGCTCGTACGGTTCAATTTCCTGACGGCGTTGTAATGTCAATCGAGTAATTGACAGCTCCATCTGGTTTTTCACGTAGCCAGGCGTCCAATTCCAGTTATCACTGGTTGTGTGGAGTTTGTAAAGGATTTCATCTCCGGGTGAAAACTCTCTCCACTTTGCGCCGTGATGCAAGTTAAATTGATTTTCCATTTTTGCTTTGTCTGAAGGAGTTTGATCGATTTGAGGCTTGAGCAAATCGAGTTATGTGCCCATCTTACGGCCGGTCATCAATTCGAATGGTGATTTCATTCCGAGACTGTATGATGGTGTGTAGCGATACGTCATCAGAAATTCTCGCAATTTTTGTTCGATGGTTCCTTCGGCCTTCTGTAAGCCCTTTTTGAGAAGGTCAACGAATCGTTCCGCCTGACCGTTTGACTGAGGGCTGTAGTAGGTGGTCGTAAGATGCTTGATACCGTGTGTCTCGCAAAAGTATTCAAACGAGCTCGACACGAATTGAGGTCCATTGTCCGTGACGCAAACTTGGCACAGACCTTGTCGGGCCAGCCCATCAGCAAAAAGTTCGACCGTCTTCGTTCCGGTTATTGTCGCCGTTTTTATAACTTCTGGCCACTTGCTATAAGCATCAACAACCACTAGGAAGTAGGATCCGCTGATGGGGCCGGCGTAATCAAGGCGAAGGCACATCCATGGTTCCAATGGTATGGGCCAGGGCTGCAGGGTACATTTGCGTGGTGCCTTTGATTCCCTTGCGCAACGTTCGCAAGTCTTAACGATTACTTCTATAGCTTTCGTTATGCCTGGCCAGAAGACTTTGTCGGCTGCCAATAGCTTCATTCGGCACTCACCTGGATGACCTTCATGTAGGTTCTCAAGAATATGTGCTCTTAGTTTTGATGGAATGATGTGTCGTTCGCCACGGAAAATGCATTTGTACGAATTTTAGCTCATTGCGGGGTCCGAAAACAGAAGCGACTTCGATTCCTTCGATCTGACTTTTGCGCTGGGGCCAGCTGTCAGTCACAATGAATTTGATCACTTGCTGAAGATTTGGGCAGGCATTCGTTTCTTCTTGTTCTTGTTGGAAGGTGACAGGAAGCTTCTTTGCTGACTGTAGCGCGAAACTTAACAACTGTTCGTCATTGTCAATTCCCTTGACTTGTACCGCAGCAATAATTGTCTCTTCATCAGCTTTCATCTGTTTTGACATAAGGCGAGATACAACGTCAGCATATCCGAAGCTGTTGGTTCCAATAAATTCGAACTTAACATCATAAGCTATGATGATTAGTGCCCATCTCTGTAGTCTGTTTGCTGTATATACGGGAATTCCGTTTTTTGAACCAAAGATGGACAACAGAGGCTTGTGATCGACTTGTGCGGTATTTTGTTGCCCAGCATTGCAGAAATGTGATCGCTTTAGGCCAAAGATTAGTGCTCGCGCTTCTTTTTTAATATGGGAATAATTTCTTTCCGCTGAATTGAATGTTGCGGCGAAATGCATGATAGGGTGCAGTGAATTGTCGTTGAAACGGTGCATGAGGGCAGCTCCCATGCCGTCTTTTGACGCGTCTGTCGCTAGAACGATGGCCTTGTTGTGTTCACAGTGCGTAAGTACTAGATCTGATCCTAGGATCTTTTTGAGATTGTCAAAAGTTTCCTGGTGAACATCTTGAGAAGTTCGTCCAGGGGGCCCCTCAGCGTCTTCATGGACTTGATATACTTGCAATAGTAATTGACTGAACCTAAGAATGAACGGAGCTGACTGACATTAGCTGGCGGAGGTGCTGATGTGACTTCCCAAATTTTTTCAGGCTGTGGTCAGATGCGTTTGTCGTCGATGACATGTCCACAGAATTGCACAGAATTCTTACCGAACTGACACTTGTTGATGTTGGGTTTGAACCCGAATCCCTGCAGGCGTTGCAGTGTTTTCTTCAACTCTTGCTTGTGGTCATCAGCATTCTCACCGCTAGTAACCATGTCGTCGATGAAACCGAACGTTGAGATTCCACTGAGCATCATGTCGACAATTGCTTGAAATTCTCCTGGGGTTGTTTTAACGCCTTGCTGGAGGCGATTGACCTGAAACAATCTGATGTGAGTGTTGATGGCCATCACCTTTTTGGATATATCGTCGACTTCTACTTCGAAAAAAGCGTCTGATAAGTCGATTGTGCTGAAAAAATTTTTTCCTGCGAAACTTGCGAAAATTTGATCGGGTGATGGCAAAGGATACTTGTTTGGCTCAAGACCCGTCGAATAATCAGCACAAATTCAAACTCTTCCATCCTTTCGTTTGACTACGACAATGGGTGCTGCCCACTGAGAATATTTGATAGGGCTGATAATGCCCAAGTGCTGCAAACATCCTAGCTCAGGCACTATAGTAGAACGAGCTGCTTGTGGAACCGGACGAGCTTTTCGGAAGACTGGTTGAGCTCCCGGTTTTAGTTTGAGTAAGACTTTAGCTTTGTTATAACAACCAAGCCCATTTGAGAAGAGTTCATGAAACTTTGATTGTACTTCTGTGGTCAGGTCATCGCAAAATGTTGACCTGACTTGATTGCAGACGTTCTCGATTGGAACCCTCCACAAATTGAACACATTGATCCAGGGAATGCCGAAAAGGTTGAGATTTAGCGGTGTAATGAAACAGCATCCCTGCTTTCGAATGCCATTCAGAGTAATGTTGCACCAGAAGTATCCCAGTAATGGAATCAGGTCTCCTGAAGCACTTGTTGCGTTCGTTTGATTTGATGCAGTCAGTTTCGGACGTCCCAACGTCTCCCAATTTGCCTCAGAGATGATTGTCATGTCTGAAGCTGTATCAAACTGCATCTTTAGCTGAGCACCGTTGACAATCGGCTTGAGAAACTTCCTACTTGAAACCAAGTTGACTTCTGATTGTACTTGGTTCGCTTGCGGCTTGTTGTCGCCCTTTTTGTTGTATTTTGTGTTGCGTTTCTTTCGGAAATCCTTGTAAATGTTACAGTAACCTGCCTTATGTGACTTCCCGTTGCATCTGCTGCAGGTCTTCTCCTTGAAGGGGCAATCTGCCAACCAATACGTTTCGCCACAGCCGGGGCAAGCATACGGCGGATGACCATTTTTATCACTCCAATGGCTCTTACCTGCTTTACCACTTTGACCCTTGAAATGATGGACAGCATGAACTTCAGAAGAACCTGACGATTCACCCACTTTTCCTATATCGATCTTCGAACAGGTGAGACGTTCAGCCTCATTCACTAAGTCCTGAAGGTTCAACTTGTGGATTAGAGCTCTTGCCGCATCGTTGGCTGCTTTCTCGAGTTCGATGTGTTGATTGTCGACTTTTGTGAGAAGTTTTTCAAGGATCAGCGAGTCTTGTGATGACGTGAGACTACTCACAAATAACAAAACCTTGAAGTCGTCAGGCGAGCATCGAGCGATTTCGAATTTCTCAGCATTTTTGTTAATGCGCGCTGCATACTCACTAAAATCTTCACTGTCGAATTTTTCAAGCTTGAAGCACTTGTACCGCATTGCGAACTTTGTTTCTTTGTACCCGAAGAGTCGCTTGAGAGTTCTCACTGTGTCAGCGAGTGTCCGGTCTTGAGGGTTCTGTGGTAGAATTGAGTCTGCGTAGCGTTGGTACTGCACTTGTGGAAATTTTTGAAGAAGAAGATGGATCTTTGTTGGTTCGTCGAGGTCGATTGCTTATGTTGTAAACAGCGACTCGTAGCGTTTGTAGTACGCTTCGAATGCTTGATTGTTGTCCGGATCTTAATCGAACTGCACAATGGAATCGGCAAGACATTTCACTTTGAAAGCTGTTGCACCTTGTGCTGGCGCTTGGCCTGGTGCAGCCGCCGTGTTCTGTTGTCGAAGCAATTGTTGCATTTGCTGATTTTGTAGAGCCATTTGCTCTTGAAATAAGTCGCAGAAAATTTTGAATTGGTTTGAGTCCATTTTGAGGTTAGACCCACGTGTTTTCGTAATTCCTCGTCGCCAATGTTGTAAACCGTAGGTTGATGTATTCAAAGAAGAGGTTTACAATTATTTTTTATTTCAAAAAGCTTTCACTACAGCCTTTTAATATTAATTGTTGATAACACTTAACTAAATATAATATTCGTGATTGCTGCAACCAACCTGATGAACTCCGATCCGGTTTCACAGTTCAATCCCGCGTGCCCAAGCTTAGCTCGACAGTCCGTGTAGAAGAAAGATAGGAATCCTCCGAGCTTTAAGAGCGGTTAGATCGAGCAGTCAGAGTAAAGAAAGATTGCACATAATATGAGCTTTAAGAGATGTTGATTGAAGCAGTTCGGGTTTACCACATGCTAACTTTCCAAGGTTTTGGAAAGTATTCATTATTAATACAATTATTGTATAATATCGTCAAGACACTTCTTGAGTATTCTGCTGGGGATACCATCAAGGCCGTGAGATAGCTTGCTATTTAAAGCATTTAGGAGGTCTTCTACTTCCGTTTTCGAGGTGAAAAATCCGGCAAAGATTGGATGTTGTGGAGAGGATGCTTTATTATAACTAGAGAATATAGTTAAATAAGATCCCTCGTACCCTTCCGTCGTTAGTAGAACCTCTGCTTTAACGTTGTTGTTCAAAGCTATGTTGGATGACTCACGGCGACAAAATAGTTGTTTGAAGTACTCCTCACATGCAACGATCTTTTCAGATTGTGCAGTGAAAACTTCGTTCCCTCGCTTTAAAGGGTCTTTCTCAATGTTGAATTTGGAACTTTTACGGCCCGTAAATTGATTTATCGTTTTAAAAACATCGCAGTGATATCAGTCTGCTTTTGTAGAAGTTGTTGACTTCTGATCTGATGCGTTTTTGGATTTCACGGGATATGCTCGTTATTTGCGTTTTAAGTTTCAAATACTCCTCATTGTACCGGTTAAAACTTCGATGGTAAATACGCTTAAGACGTTGGAGCATATGCTTCCGAGTTTTTATTAATTGAAGAGTCTCCTGAGTTAGATATCTATAAAGCGGGCTGCGTGATTTCTGGAAAGGAGCATGCTGGTCTAGACACTCTATAATGGCAGATGTTAGTGCTGATATGTGCGAGTCTATTTCTGCGTTCGAGAGAATGATATTTTCCAGTGGGAGGTTCGGAAGGAGGTCTTTGAGGTCTTTTCTGAAGTTTAGCCAGTCTATGGAATTCAACGGTCTATAGTGAGGTGGGCAAGTAGGAACAGGTATGTGTGATCTAAGGGTTATATTGAGATGGAGGCCATGACGGTCCGATAATGCGGTAAATGTGGAGCAAGTGAAGGGAATTGTGGGATCGTTGAGGTCAGAAGATATTATGAAGTTGTCTAAAAATGAGTTTCCTCTGGGAAATGTTGGGATCCCAGCATTTGCTATGGATGCTGAGGAGAGGGCGTCCGCATGGAGCCATTCAAATAGATAGTTCCCGTTGGTATTTCTTGTGGAGTCCCCCCAGTGTTGGTGTCTGGCGCTAATGTCTCCTCCTAGTATAATTGAGTCGTGGGATGAGGCTGTTGCGAAGATTTGGTTAAGTGTAAATGGGATCTGGGGACCTAGATTGCACGGGAGGTATACGGAGCCAATAAGGATTTTGGCTAGGTTTCTATTGAGTCGCTTGGTGTTGAGCGTTGCTAACGTACATGAGGAATTATTTTGTTCAAAAGGGATTTGATGGATATCTAAATCATCCCGAAACAGTATCGCAGTACCTCTGCCACTGTAATTTCGAAGCACATCGTAGTTCTCCAAACGGACTTTGTGGTGATGGTTAAGAACTTTTTCGTTCAGAAGAAGGATGTCGGGTTGGGAGGATTTGACCAAATCAGCAATCTAGAGCCTCTTATCATGTGAGATTAGGGAGTTTATATTAAGGGATATAATGGTTAGTCTATTTGCAACCATAAAGGTTGAAATAGAAATTGAGGAGCGCCATTGGCTTCTCTTGGTCAGGAGTGGTGTCAAAGTATGGGAGGAAAGCCCTGACCTTGGATAGGAGTTCACTGGGAGAGACTCCCAGCCACTCCACGTTTATTTGTTGTAGGCGTTCGACGGGATTAGGAGTTGGTGAAATAAAATTATGGGTCGGAGTTCCATTCCTTAAGACCTCTGAATATGAGGTCCGATTGTAGGGAGGGGCAAAGTGGTGCAGGGTTGTAGGGGTTGGTGTAGTATTTGGGTAGCTGGGGAGCGGTGAGAATCTGTTCTGAGGTGCCGTCTGTTTGGCTTTATTTTCGATTGCCCTGTCTAACAATCTTTTCCGTTCGGGACAGCCGGAAAAATTGGCTGGATGCCTATGGGTCTTGCACATGGTGCAGAATGGCGCGGTTTCCGGCTTGTCCAAATTTTTTCTGGGGCAACTTTCGGAATTATGCTCCTCCCCACGTGCTACACATCTCATGTGGAATCCACGATTGGTGGATACGTGCCCGAATCTTTGACACCGGTAGCATTGCACCAGATCACTCCTTTTGGGGCGTTCCCATACGGCTCTCTGGTTCAAAATGTAGCGCAGCTTTGTCATCTCATTCTTATCAGCTTGCGATCCCACTGTAATCCTAAATAATTCTAGGTCGATTTTATTCGCTCTCGACCATGCAGTTGTAAGTGGACTGACAGTCTGGAGGCCTAAATTCGGGATTTGTCTGGCTATGTCGTCTCGAAGAGCCTCCGCTCCAAATTCTGAACTAATACCCTTTTGAATAACGACACATTTTTTCTTTTCTTTGGGGGTGAATGAGTATCCCACTGCTTCCGTGTTTTTAAGCAGGTTCATAATGTAGTCGTGCGCCTCGAGTCTGTCCTCTATGACTTTAAGTCGGGAGTTTGACAATTTTGTGATTCGGTACTCTAGACGGGTACCATCTGTAAGAGTGTATCTGTCCATGATACATTTAAGTACCGTTGCTTTTAAATTTTCAATGAATATTGGTGGAAACCATACCTTCTTCACTCGACTGTTAGCCGTGTTTGAGTTATTATTATCGTTTGCCAGTGCGCTGAAAGGGTTAGTGATAGGTGTGGGTGCGATTGGTATAGGAACCGGGGATTTACGTTTGGTAACTAATTTACCCTTTGCTACTATAAATTCATTTACCTTACAGTTAATGAGGTTAATATTTTCGTTGAAGCTTGAATTCTTTGCTGTTGTATCGTCCACATCCATCATGTCCGAAGGCATTTCCTTGCGGGCGGCTTTGGTCTTTGGTTGCTCTGCCATCGTGTTCGCTTGCTCCGCCATCATGTTCGCTTGATTCGCCATCGTGTTTGCTTGTTGACAATAACTTCTCCATTTTGCCGCCTTGGTAATACTAGCCACGGTGTATTTAATGGGCGCTCGCCCAAGAAGAAGTTTCTGCTTTCTTTCGGTCTTCAACCTTCAAACTTTATGTATATGATCTTGTATGATGAAATATACTTATAAATTTTCGTTTTCTAATAGATTTTTTTATAATTTCGATATTGACCAATTCACACGCGTGTTGACTGTTTCAACTTCCATACGTCCCCTCATACAAAAGTTAAACTGACAACTCCTGACAGTTAATGCAGTTCCAAACTAAGAGAGAGAGAAGAGGAGTAAGTCTATCCGTGTAAAACCCTGTATGTGAATTCCGATATTTTGCTTGTACAGGCGGTTTTTGCGAGGGAAGGGGAAATCATAACAAACGTCAAAATTTTGTTTACAGCTTCGTGCATTTATCGTTGTCAATATGCGGAAAGTATCATTTTCTCGCGATTTTCGTGAAAACGGTAGTGAATATTTAAGTGGTGAACGTAATTCATACTGCTTCGGTTAGTTTCACACGATATATAGTGAAAATTTATCAAATCAAGTGGCTCAAACATTAGAAAACGACAATGCACTGTTCGGCTCCGTGTCGCCCGAATTTCAATAGTGGCTCGAGCGGAAAATCGTACTTTTGGTAAAAATTGATAGTTTCATTGATTTATAATCGTGAGAAAGTTTATTTTCAATAGTTTCAATTTGTGAATCGCAAGAAAACTGCTCAAAAATATTTGCAATTTATTGTTTTGATTGCTTCATATTTTGCCGCATATCTTGTGGCTTAAAGCAGAAGCGGCACAAAATTGGAGCATTTTTAAGGGGGTCATAGTTCATTGTAACTTTTTATCATTTTAGAATTCTGAATGATATTTGTGCAAAAATGGAATGGCGCTGAATTCTCGGGATAAATTCGGAAATAAAACGTTCGCAAGTTTGCAAATATCATTTCAAGGATGACGACGTCGTTTATTTGAATCTAAGCTAAAAGTGTAAGATAGCTATTCTTAAATTAATCTTTTGCACAAAATTCAAGTATCTCATATTTTTAGACTCGATGTGGAATTGAATATATTAACACCTAAGTATATTTCATAATTGATTAAAATGCCGATTTCAAATTTTTTATTTTAGAATTCAACAACGAACAGGACAAAGTTTTGTTCAAATTCCGAATTTAATTCAGGATGTGTAAGTTTACATGTATTTGCCATTTTCGTTCCTAAGTATCTAATTTTAGTGCGATTATGAAACGAATTCTTCGGTTTCGGCGAATAAGTCCATTGGCCTGAATAGGGTAAGCGTTATTTAGTTTCCCGAGCATTACATTTAGCCCGCTAAATTTCAGGACTCTTGGACCAGAAACGACGAAATTGTGAGCATGTCATCTGAATGATTTAGTGGGCTCTAAATCAAATTTGAAGAACCCGTATATTTCTTACATTCTTACATTAGATGTGACAGCTGCAAAAAAATGTATGATTTCTATTTTTAAATGAATATTCGCACAAAATAAAATATATATTTTAGAGTCGATGTGAAGTTGAAGATACTAACATCTCTACAGCTACTTTTGGACATGTAAGTATATTTCATGTTTGACTATTTTTTTATTTATATTTATCTTTATTTCAGAAATCAACTTCAGAGGCTAAGCTAAGTTTAGTGCGGTTTCCAAACAATTCCTTCAGCGGCGAATAAGTTGATTGCCCTGGATAGTGCAACACCCTCAATTTCAGGACTCTTTGACCGGAAATGACGAAACCTTCAATTGTCTTCACCCAAATATTTTAGTGGGATCTAAACGGAATTTAGAGAAGGTATGAATTTCTTATCCTAAATGTTAATGTAAATTTTAATTCCCTCTATTTTAGAACATGCTTTTGGCGAAGCCCATGATACCTTTTCATATTTTGTATAATGTCGTCATGATAATTTTCCAGTTACATATTAATATTGATTTAAGTCCTTCAGCAGCAATGTTGTCTATGGAAAGCCTTGAAAGTGTAAGTTTAATATATGATTAGTAGCATCAATTATGATATTTTTTATTCAGGCTTCTAAACGAAAAAAGTCAACGGGAGATGGTTCATACGGCTTGTAGTATTAATGTAAATTTAAATACATCACCTTAAATTTGAACATAATAAACAAAAATAAAGAAGTAAAAGGTACCATTTTGCATTTCATTCTTATAATGGTGCTTTATAGAATATAAGTAATTTAATCAAAAAGATGGGAGATTGATTTTATCTAAGCATTAGGATCTACTTTCCAGCTTGAACAAATACAAGAAAATTTTTTTGCAGGATTTTAATTTTATTTTAGGGTAGATAATTTTGCCGCTTGTTTAATACTAACAATAGTGTTTTACTAAAGTATGCCACGTGAACATTGTTTGTGATTTCTTCTGTTTAATTAGGATGGTAATTAAATGCTACATTTTTTTCTAAAAAGGCGAATAACATATCAATCAAAGAACGTTTTTTAGAGAAGCTGTTTTTCACTAAGTACAGACTATGTATGATCATAAGTGGTCACTATTACTCCTTTTTTTGTGTTTGTTCATCAAAAAGTATCTCGACACCAGGTATTATTTTATGTCTAAAAAAAAGTCAAAAAGATATTCTGTCCACCAAAAACTGAACTAAACAATTCGCTTTTACTGTATGTAAGAAAAAAATATTCAACAGAAAGAGTATGGCCGTTAACATTATTTTATCAATAAAATACCAACAACAATTCCAACGGCCTGGAAATAACTCAGAATAATTTACATAGCATTTTGATTTAGCTAAAGAGTATGTGGGCTATTTACGAATGTATTTATACATTATTATCATTATAAATTATTATCAGATTAATGTTCAATAATAAGCATGAAGGCGATTGGAATCTGCTGAAAAATATACCTCAGAAAACTAAACAGTGGCTCTTCATTATCTAATTCAAATTTTTCAATAACCTCAATAAATACATCTTCCTTGATTGCATTTTAATCCAAAGTTTAGTTACTTATCAAACTATTAAAATAGTAAATTTATTTTTAGTTAAATATTTTCGGCATGGTGCTATCAATTTGAATTTTCCCGCCATATGATTAAGTTCGCCCCTCTTGTGATGAGACTACCCATGCTTTAAGCCAATACCAAAACAATCAAAGAAACCTTACAAACACATAGCCGACATTCGGAAATTTTTGGAGCTATCATTTACTCCTTTTCTTCCCTCCCTAAGGTTCCAAACACTTTGAGAATGGAACACTGGAGTGGAACATCAACTCAAATTTTGTCATCATTTCCCGGTGCGCCACGAACGTTGCTCTTCTGATTTAATTTTGGAAGGGTGTAGTCTAAGAAGGGTGCTACAGTTTAGAAATATTTGAAAATGTAAAAGTTAACTGCCATTGCATAATTGATTGATAATGTTCCTATTTCAGACTTGAATCGTTTGTAAAACTTTATTTAGATAAAAAGAAACTCACAGTGACGTTTATTAAGCAAAAACTAAATCTGTTCCTTAGGTAATTACAAATTCAAGTACTACTAAAATTATAATCGTTCATTATTTTATACTTTTTCACCTCCCTTTTTCTTTCATAATCGTCTTCAGTGGAATTAAGGTGAAATGTATAATCGTTGAGCTTGACCTTCGCTATGTGTGAGAGAACTACATGCCTTTAAGGTATACTAATTTGTTAAGATATCGCCTAACAGAAATTTATTCTGATTTTGATTTCGCAATAAAATAGTATTTTGTGTTGATGTAAATTTTAAAAGAATATAAAGCAAATTCCAAACAATAACAATGTGTTGATGTATTTTACTGCTACGAGTATAAGCTTAACCAACAAGCTGAAGTGTCGTTTGTTGTTCATGTGCTCACCATATGCAACAAAGACTTGCTTTCCGATGCATGCCACTTGAACATTGTTAAGTATACTATTTAGAGTAAATAAAACTTTCTCGTAGCTGGCAGTAAATTGCCTTACAGTCAGTATATTGCTATAGGTGAGACTTGATCGAATGAATCAAAAATAGCTTAATGATATCTTGATTCAATTTATATGAGGGAACAAATTTGAGCATAGGTCGTCTATTACTGTTGAATTTCTCAAACCAGTGATTATTCCCAAAATGAATTATCCTGCGCCCCGATAATAAATTTATCTCTTTAATTTAGGCAATAAAATTGATCAAAAGTTTGAATACAAAATTCGAATTATTTGTCCAACGCATCTTTTTGAAGAGTTCATATATCCTTCTGCTTGTTAATATAAAGATTAATTATTTCGAAATTACTTTTATTCATTTGGAAGTTCAATATAATAAATGGAACTCATTCTATACATGCCTACAGTCAAAAGAATAATATTAACAACTCCGGGATTCTTTTTTCCGCTTTCGAGGATGAAATAGCTTCCACATCCAGAGAGGCGCTTGAGATCAATACCGTCGCTAAGCCCGTTGCATTTGCCTGCAAAAACAAAAATATTTCTGAGATCCAGATGAGATTTATAAAAGTAAACAGTTTACCGATAGTTGTCCATTAATAATTTTTTCGTCTCCATATATTCGTATGTCCAGTATCATTTAACACATTCCTGGAAAAAGAAATAAAATTGATTTCATCAATAAAATTATTCAAGCAATATGCTAGCAAAACTTGCCCCCAAAATGCAGGCGCTACTACGCGAAAACTAATCGAATAAAATAGTCGCCACCGAAATGTAAACATAATCATGCATGAATTGGAAGCAGTGATTTTGAGTGAAAAAACACTTCTAAATATTGTATTGTTCTTTCTACATTTGATGTTCTTACTTACCTATGAAATGATACTCCTGTTGGCTGACGGTGCGCTCTATTATTACATATTTTCACAATGCACATGATTTTAGAAACTTCATTTGCATTTTCCTTCTTTTCCGTCGAAATATATAGTTTTCTCACTTGCAATCTAACCGATAGATTGTCTCTTATTGTCTTGTTCATGAATAGCGCACAAATCACAATTTTTCACTAATTTTAATTAAAAATCCCACAGCAAACGAGTTTGTTTACGCGTTTTCACAGCCGAGTTCGACAGCGAATGCAAAAAAATCCTTTGATAATATGAAGATTTCTCCTTATCGACAGCGAGAATTGATGACAAGAAAAATCAGTGTTCCATTAGCATCGGGCCGTTCCTGTTAGCTATCTGTTCCAATTTCCAAACGATTAGACGTCAAAATTCCTGTCATTGCTATTGATTTTTGACGTTTGGAATTTGAAACGGTCAACACGCGTGTGAATTGGTCAATATCGAAATTATAAAAAAAAACCTATTAGAAAACGAACATTTATAAGTATATTTCATCACACAAGATCATATACATAAAGTTTGAAGGTTGAAGACCGAAAGAAAGCAGAAACTTCATCTTGGGCGAGCGCCCATTAAATACACCGTGGCTAGCATTACCAAGGCGGCAAAATGGAGAAGTTATTGTCAACAAGCAAACACGATGGCGAATCAAGCGAACATGATGGCGGAGCAAGCGAACACGATGGCAGAGCAACCAAAGACCAAAGCCGCCCGCAAGGAAATGCCTTCGGACATGATGGATGCGGACGATACAACAGCAAAGAATTCAAGCTTCAACGAAGATATTAACCTCATTAACTGTAAGGTAAATGAATTTATAGTAGCAAAGGGTAAATTAGTTACCAAACGTAAAACCCCGGTTCCTATACCAATCGCACCCACACCTATCACTAACCCTTTCAGCGCACTGGCGAACGATAATAATAACTCAAACGCGGCTAACAGTCGAGTGAAGAAGGTATGGTGCCCACCAATATTCATTGAAAATTTAAAGGCAACGGTACTTAAAGGTATCATGGACAGATACACCCTTAGAGATGGTACCCGTGTAGAGTACCGAATCACAAAATTGTCGAACTCCCGACTTAAAGTCATAGTGGACAGACTCGAGGCGCACGACTACATTATGAACCTGCTTAAAAACACGGAAGCAGTGGGATATTCATTCACTCCCAAAGAAAAGACAAAATTGTGTCGTTATTCTAAGGGGTATTAGTTCAGAATTTGGAGTGGAGGCTGTTCGAGACGACATAGCCAGACAAATCCCGAATTTAGGCCTCCAGACTGTCAGTCCACTTACAACTGCATGGTCGAGAGCGAATAAAATCGACCTAGAATTATTTAGAATTACAGTGGGATCGCAAGCTGATAAGAACGAGATGATAAAGCTGCGCTACATTTTGAATCAGAGAGCCGTATGGGAACGCCCCAAAAGGAGTGATCTGGTGCAATGCTATCGGTATCAAAGATTCGGGCACGTATCCACCAATTGTGGATTCCACATGAGATGTGTAGCATGTGGGGAGGAGCATAATTCCGAAAGCTGCCCCAGAAAAAATATGGACAAGCCGGAAACCGCGCCATTCTGCACCATGTGCAAGACCCATAGGCATCCAGCCAATTTTTCCGGCTGTCCCGAACGGAAAAGATTGTTAGACAGGGCAATCGAAAATAAAGCCAAACGGATGGCACCTCAGAAAAGATTCTCAACGCTCCCCAGCTACCCAAATACTACACTAACCTCTACAACCCCACACCACTTTGCCCCTCCCTCCAGTGGGACCTCATATTCAGAGGTTCTAAGGAATGGAACTCCGACCCATAATTTTATTTCACCAACTCCTAATCCCGTCGAACGCTTACAACAAATAAACGTGGAGTGGCTGGGAGTCTCTCCCAGTGAACTCCTGTCCAAGGTCAGGGCTTTCCTCCCATACTTTGACACCACTCCTGACCAAGAGAAGCGCTCCTCAATTTCTATTTCAACCTTTATGGTTGCAAATAGACTAACCATTATATCCCTTATTATAAACTCCCTAATCTCACATGATAAGAGGCTCTAGATTGCTGATTTGGTCAAATCCTCCCAACCCGACATCCTTCTTCTGAACGAAACAGTTCTTAACCATCACCACAAAGTCCGCTTGGAGAACTACGATGTGCTTCGAAATTACAGTGGCAGAGTTACCGCGATACTGGTTCGGGATGATTTAGATATCCATCAAATCCCTTTTGAACAAAATAATTCCTCATGTACGTTAGCAACGCTCAACACCAGGCGACCCAATGGAAACCCAGCCAAAATCCTTATTGGCTCCGTATACCTCCCGTGCAATCTAGGTCCCCAGATCCCATTTACACTTAACCAAATCTTCGCAACAGCCTCATCCTACGACTCATTTATTCCAGGAGGAGACCTTAATGCCAAAAACCAACACTGGGGGGACTCCACAAGAAATACCAACGGGAACTATCTATTTGAATGGCTCCATGCGGACGCCCTCCTCTCAGCAGCCATAGCAAATGCTGGGGTCCCAACATTTTCCAGAGGGAACTCATTTTTAGACAACTTCATAATATCCTCTGACCTCAACGATCCCACAATTCCCTTCACTTGCTCCACATTTACCTCATTATCGGACCATCATGGCCTCCATCTCAATATAACCCTTAGATCACACATACCTGTTCCTACTTGCCCACCTCACTATAGACCGTTGAATTCCATAGACTGGCTAAACTTCAGAAAAGACCTCAAAGACCTCCTTCCGAATCTCCCACCGGAAAATATCATTCTCTCGAACGCAGAAATAGACTCGCACATATCAGCACTAACATCTGCCATTATAGAGTGTCTAGACCAGCATGCCCCTTTCCAGAAACCACGCAGCCCGCTTTATAGATGTCTAACTCAGGAGACTCTTCAATTAATAAAAACTCGGAAGCATATGCTCCAACGGCTTAAGCGTATTTACCATCGAAGTTTTAACCGGTACAATGAGGAGTATTTGGAACTTAAAACGCAAATAACGAGCATTTCCCGTGAAATTCAAAAACGCATCAGATCAGAAGTCAACAACTTCTATAAAAGCAGACTGATATCACTGCGACCATCTTCAGATGTTTTTAAAACGATAAATCAATTCACGGGCCGTAAAAGTTCCAAATTCAACATTGAGAAAGACCCTTTAAAGCGAGGGAACGAAGTCTTCACTGCACAATCTGAAAAGATCGTTGCATGTGAGGAATACTTCAAACAACTATATTGTCGCCGTGAGTCATCCAACATAGCTTTGAACAACAACGTTAAAGCAGAGGTTCTACTAACGACGGAAGGGTACGAGGGATCTTATTTAACTATATTCTCTAGTTATAATAAAGCATCCTCTCCACAACATCCAATCTTTGCCGGATTTTTCACCTCGAAAACGGAAGTAGAAGACCTCCTAAATGCTTTAAATAGCAAGCTATCTCACGGCCTTGATGGTATCCCGAGCAGAATACTCAAGAAGTACAGAAAGACCATCTCCTCCTTCTTGACGATATTATACAATAATTGTATTAATAATGGATACTTTCCAAAACCTTGGAAAGTTAGCAAACTAATACCAATACCAAAACCAGGCTGCGAAGGTAGCATTTATAATTTCCGGCCAATTTCCCTTTTGCCTAACATGGGAAAACCCCTTGAAAAAGTTATTCTGCGAAACTTGAACGAATTCACTAGTCCCCTGATCCCCGATTTTCAGTTTGGGTTTGAAGGTGAACGATCCACGGAGCATGCAATAATGCTATTGCACAATAGAGTCACCCGCAATCTTCGGCGGAAAGAATGCACAGTGGCCTGTGCTCTAGACCTGAAAAAAGCGTTCGACTCAGTTTGGATTAACGGGCTCAAATACAAATTGAAAATGGCATCCTGTCCGGTTGCAATCCTCAGAATCCTATACAGCTTCCTTTCGGATAGAACATCCCAAATTAAACTGGGGAACCTCATTTCAAATCCTATCCCTATCAACTCAGGAGTCCCACAAGGCTCTATCCTCGGTCCCGCCCTGTTCAACTTTTTCCTTCATGATATCCCAGTCCAAACTGCTCGACTATCGATATAGCAATGTATGCAGACGATATCCTCCTCACGGTCACCCATAGCCTCCCAGAGATGGCCCAAATAAAGCTGCAGCGCTCTGTCCTCAACATCTTTCAATATCTGAAGTACTGGGGGCTCGAAATAAATGCCAGCAAATCGGAACTGATCTGCTTCAGAAATGCCAGCGGGAGAGGGCACCGTCTTGCCGTGTCTCAAAGTAGGAATGTGCAAGCACATATTGCTGGTCAAATCATCCCTCTCAAGGAAAATATCAAATACCTTGGAGTCCATTTTAACAATCGACTTAAGGTGAATAGACACGCAAGGAAAATTCTCAATAAAGCGAAAGCAGCGTCCGCAATTATTTCGTCTCTCCTTTCTTCCAAATCAGTCTGCCCAAAAGTTAAGGTGTTAATGTACAAAACTCTTATTAGGCCGATCATTACCTACGCGTTTCCGGCATGGCTAACAATCTCGCCTACTGCGGCCGAAGAAATCCGAATCTTCGAGAGGAAGATCCTTCGGAAATGCCTATCCAAATACAGACGGCCTAATCAGAAGTACTACAGGAATTCTATCCTTTACGAAGATACGGAGATAGAACCGATTCTCCATTACATGTTGGCAATGTCTAAAAAACGCCAAGAGAAGTGGCGGGAGCACCCCCTTCAATGTATTCGCGCACTTTTCGAGCCTACCACCGCAAATAATAATCCCTACTACCTATGTCCCTTTAAAATCCTTGACCAATACCACCACGATCCCATTGATTCCGTAACTACCAATAAACCGGCGTTTTACGTTTCATCTGAACCGAACACATACCGTGGTTAAACAAAATACTTGCAAATTTAGTTAGAACATAAGTGTAATAAAATAAAACCACAAGATAAATATACATAAATGTAAATAAATTCGAGTGCTGCACTAAACAGCTTATAGTTTTAGGTTAGATGAAGGAATAGATTTAATTTATATTAGGGTTAGATTTAGATTAAGTTTTAACGTATTTATTTGTCAAACTACTCATGTCGTAAGCCATATGAGCAAATGGCAAAGTCTATATATCTTAAAAACACTGATGTAAAATAAGTATACATATTTTCTAACCGTCAAAGTTTATTTGACATCCATACACTGTCAAATGTCACAAAGTCATTAAGCATACTCTGTAATGTCAAGTAAGAAAAAGACTCAATAAAGTTTACTTCCTTACTTACTTGTCATTGTTATTCGAAGAGCACAACATTGAGAAATTAAATAATACTGGAGAGGACAACCACGTGACAATATGGTTGCAACAACCCCTGCTACCACTTTTCCTACTGCTACGCTCTTATTTACAACCTTAGAGAGAGCCAAATTGCACAAGCAAGCATGGCTGCTGCTCAATGTAAACAAATTTTCATACAATACCAAAACTTTGCTTTCTATTTGAAAAACCTTCAGCATTGTATGAAAAACATGCAAAACATTAACATATTAACTACTCACTTGTGAAATGAAACACCTACAGATCCTTTTCTGCTATGATTTTTACACGAAAGCACTACACATTTCATTTTGAAATTGTAAATTAGTTTCACAGTGTCACACATTAAAGTTACTTGAATTATAAACCACAATAGAATCTTTAAACACTTGGAACAAATTTAGATCGCGAACACTTTCCACAGTTTTAATATCGGACAAAATTCGCGACGAAACTTGCAAATTGGCCAATTTGGCGTCCAATTTGCATCAGTCAACTTGACAGACAGTTCACATCTAGTCAGTTTCTGGAACAAGAAAGTGACCAGCAAGAGGCAGACGGGGAGAAAATGACAGATAGTTCACTTGGAAGAGAGCAGAAATCGGTCGCATGCTCTCTCATGCATTTTATATGAGCTTAGCCTATCCAGTTCTTATTCATCTTAGGAGCACAAGCTCACTTCCCATCCAACCTTCAGAGTGTGCAGTGAGTTTAGAGAGTGTTTGTAAAGGAAAGTTTAACCTATAAAATCTAAAAACCACATTTTGAGTAAAACAAAATCCTTTCACTTTTGCGAGTATAAATAAAGTCTAATAGGGTTGGTTAATCCTCCAAACAATTAATATTTGAGTACAATGAGATATAATTATTCATTTAAAGTAGAGCCAAGTAAAATCAAAACCAGTTCCTTAGAGTTTGTACGTCACAGGTATGAGTTTTCATTTAATGTTATAATGGAAGATCGATCAAATAAAATAACCAATTAGTCCAACGAGTGCGTCTGGTATCAGTTGGTAGTTAACAATTGATCGATATTCCTACTCGTTTCTTAAACTTTAAACACATCTTGATGCAAAAGTGAATGATGGAATGGAAACAACCACGATACATAGTTTTAAAAGATGTATTTTTATTAAACGGAAACAATTAAACATAAATACAAAAACACAATTCTTAAGTATTTTCTGAACTGAAAGGAAATTAAAAAAAAAAACACTTTTAAACTATTTCATTAGAAACAGTTAACAAAATTCAAGGGTATAAATGTCTGGAATAAAAATTTACAAAAAAAACTAAAACAGTAGAAATAAACTTACATGAATGAGTAAAACATAAGAATCAGATAAGGAATAAAATCATAAAAAAAATATTCAAAATATAAAAACCAGACTAACAACAAATTCAATATGATCGTGAAGAAACATGTAGAGCAAAACGGAATTAAACTTTTAAATGTTGTGAATTTGAGAAGAGCGAATGGCAACCGAAATCTAAAAAATTAAAAACACAAATAAATAACTATATGAGAATATCTGATCAACATGCCACAAAAATTCTAAAAGTATGATTTTGTTTCGACCCCGCCTAGTATTATTTTATTTGTAAGTTTTAATTCAATTTAAATTGAGTTCTTGTATTATACTTGGAACTAGTAAGTGATGGAGTTTCCAGCATGTAGCTGATATATATGAGCATGTGGAACGTAAATTTAAGGAGAAAGTGATGTAATATTAATTATATAATATTAACTAGTATTGTAGCTTGTATGCATAATTTAGTTTAACATTTAAAAATAACGTGATTTCATATTGAATAAAATTAAAAACTTAAATATGATCTAGCACAAGAAGTTGAGCAAAAGATAATGCAATATCTTGAATTAGCAGTTTGCTTATTGAACATAGAATTAATATAACGTTTACAATTAAATAGAAAAAAAACGAAAAAGGAGTAGAATACTGAGCCAAGATTCGAAATAAGCGAAATTCCAATATGTAATATGAAAATAATTATTTGCATTGAATAGCATTCGCGGCAAATGAAACTCATAAACTATAAGCTATAGAAGACAGTTATGCAAGTCGTGTTATGTTCGTAAAAACCAATTGGGGCTTTTCTATTTTTTTCATTAAATTTTAATGACTATCAGCATCCGCGCGGTTTGAGATGGATGGAAGGAATGAAATGCAAGTCAGCGTCTGATGCTTTGCTTGTAAGGATGCCCAAAATTTAAGTCAGTTTGAATAATTTAAAAATAATACCTGTTCCCCTCAAGGTTTTTATAATTGGTATCTAAAGTTTTAAATTGTACGGTTTCCCTTGTTCATAAAAGAGGATATATGCATGTATTCAATCAGTCATGAACATTTTTTGTAGCAAGCATAACCCTTGAAACTTCAATACTGAAAAAAAAAATATTATTTTGAAAAAGGAATTTGGGGGGCTAGCCTTCAGTTTGGAACTATCTTACTCTTATTCAGATTTCATAGGTTACCGGGAAAATATTATAAGGTTCGAATTCATTTTCGATGTAAATGAAGTATGATTGAGCACTATATAGAAAGCTCTGATAATAATTAAAAGAAAATTAAATTTTTTTTCACTTGCCTTTGCGAGAGTTTAGCTATAAAGCTTACATGACCTTCGATTACCGTTTTCTGATTTAAGCACTATGGTCCAGGTTGTGTTCTTTACTTTTAAAAGTATACACATTAAGCAATTTAGTAAGCTTTCGGAAACCTTATATTCTCCTTTTTTTAAATCATTGCCTACACACCATACATTTTATATAGCACTTAAAATTTATTCATCGAACTTCAACGTTGTTTACTTGTATTACTATATTTAAGGTGAAGTTAGGAGCAACAGTCTTAAAAAAATTAATTATAGCCAAAGTATGTTAAAGACTTAAAACCAGGATCACACCTTAGCTGTTACAATATTTAATGCTACTGTATGGATTGAAAGTTTCTACAATATATAAAAAAAAATAAAATAATAACATGAACCGCTAAACCGTAACAACGACTTTCCTTTCCAGTGGCTCCTTTCTTTCAGCGGAAAGTAGAGTGCATGGTAAGTATGCCGTCGTGAGGGAAGGGTTTGCGAAAATCCGCTGAGGTCGGTTTCCGTCGCGCGCGGAACGCGGTATCCTCTCCGTATGATTGTGTTTTGCGACGCTGGCTGAAAATTGTAGATGAGCGTAATCCATTTGGAGACCCGCGACCGAAATCCTCTCCGATCACAAGTAGCCACCACAAAAATGGATTACGGTGCACGGATTGGTTGACTGGTTGGTACCATCCGTTGGCACTACTCAGACTTAACGTCTAGAACCGATGAGGGGTCGGTTCCTCGTTCGGACTTAGACAGTAAAATCATTACAAAGGTACCCCCAGACCCTGGGGAAAGGAAAGATATTACATTGAGAAAAATCAATGAGGAAATAGACGCCAAAAGAGTGAAAAGAAACGTTGCAGGAGACTTCACGTGCAAGGCCAATAGCCTCAACACAAATGCTAACGGTAGTTTCAACGAACAAATGGACACGTCTGAAACGGTAAAACCAGTGAAGTTGCTAACGGTAAACGGTAAATTTTTCGCTTTCAGAAATCGATTATCTGTCGATTAGGACTTTCTTGAAATCACTTTATGAATTTGAAGATGGAGGAGAAATTATCAAATTGCTTGAGACACGAAATAGATATTGACCCAAAGCTCCCAATAAATAAGTTAATTAGCCGATTGCAAATTGTCAGCCAAACAATTCGTTGATGGAGGATTCGCGTTATCTCCAACTTTTTCTTTAAGAGCCTCTAGATATTTTCGCGGTTTGAAGACATATTCGAGTGCAGCATTCTAGCCACGGGAAATATTAATTAAGAGTTGAGATATTAACATAATGTTCTTGAGGTGCACTATGTGGATATCCCCCTGTCGCAGGATATACTCTTCCTCTTAGTTATGGGCTGTTACCGAGGAAATAACCTTACAAAAAGAAATTTAAATATTGTAAATATAGAGAAAAAAATTTATTGATATTGAATATTAACTTAAAATAACTCACAAAATGTTGATTGAAGGTAATAATTCCCACTCCACAACTAGTGGCTTCGATTTCCTCGTGTCTGGAAACTCCCAGAAGTCACCAATGGAGACTACTACCAAATGGGGGCTATGCAGCGCGTCAGATTGTCGCCAGAATGTGTGCCATAATACGAGTATTTACGAGAATATTATATGTGTATAGCCTATATTGTGTTGCTAATTTTGCTCAAGTTCAAGTTGCTTTATATTTATAAATGCAGCCGAGGCTCAAATAATGTGATACTGGTCGTCCTGCTTAAAAGGTGCGGCAAATATTAAAGCAAGTCCACGTGTTGAAAAATAATAATCGCGAATATTTCAACCCCGTTTGTAAAATAGCAGCAATATTCCAAAACTTTAAAAGCAGGCTGAAAAAGAGAATGTTGTTGCATAGATACGATTCATAGCCAAAACATAATTTAACAAGTCCTGATACATAAGAATGCAATTGCGCAAGGATAATCTTATCATACGATTATCGCTACCAATCAATTCCGTCGTTTCTTAGAGAGCTGCCTTGAATATTCCCCCCAGCAATGATATGTGAATGATTAAAATGCAAAGCAGCAGGTCACATGTGCTGTTTCACTTAGTGATTGAGTGTTTGTGAAGGAAAGTTAACCTATAAAATTCAACGAAGAACCACAATTTGAATAAAATAAAATCTTTTCACTTTTGCGATTATAAATTAATTCTAATAGGGTTGGTAAATCCCCCAAACAATTAAGATTTGAGTACAGTGAGATATAATTAATCATTTAAAGTAGAGCCAAGTAAAATCAAAGCCAGTTCCTTAGAGTTCATACGTCACAGGTAAGAGTTTTCACTTATTAATGATATAATGGAAGAACAAACAAATAAAAAGAAGGTACCCCCGACCCTGGGGAAAGGAAGGATAAAGGAAGGAAGGATAAAACAAATGAGAAGATTATACTCACTCCAATGTCCTTCTATTCAATGAACAAAAATATGAATATAAAGGATATTAACCAGGTAGGATACAACAGGATCAAACTAATGTTCAACAAACCTGAGGATGCCAATGAGGTAGTGATGAACGAAAACATTAAAAACTTTGGTGTGAGAGCGTTCATACCTAACAACTTTATAATGAGACACGGCATAATTAAAGGAGTTCTACTAAATATTACAGAAGAAGAGATTGCCGAAAATGGAATCCCAAGCAACTCACATAGAATTCAACAAAAGAACATAAAAATTGTGAAGAGATCCGGAAAACAGAGAAAACTTCATACCAACACAAACAGTGAAGACTTCATTCTCGGGAGATGAGCTGCCGAACGAAGTCATATTAGAATACCTGAACATGCCTGTAGAATACTACTACCTCAGGCCAAAACAATGCTTGAAATGCCTCAGACTTGGACACACGCAATACTTCTGCAAGGAATTCCAAGGAGAAAATAAAAGATGTCCAAAATGCGGAGACAAGGAATGTCTAGACAAGGAGTGCAAAAATACGAAATGTTTCTTATGTGGAGACCTAAATCACAGCGCCATGGACAAAACCTGCCCCAAATGGATAAAGTACGATATGGAGATGAAAGTATGTTCCATTAGAAACGTAACACTCAAAGAAGCCAGAAACATCCTGAAAAACGACAACCAATTCGAATTGCTGAAGGACAACGAATCCATGCATTCGGCATACTATCAAAAACAAAAGCAACAAACACAGAAACTCGAACAATACAATAAATAAATTAATGCTAAATAAAGCATACACAAAAACAACAAAAATACGAAACACAAGCACAACCAATTATACAACAAACTTTCCAATGAGTAGTCATCTACTACTACAGTCTAACAATACGCTTATGGAGAAAAACACTCTAGCAGAAAACATCTTCAAAACAGCAAACCAAGTCACACCAATAGAAAAATTAATATATCTACTAGACAATAATTGTAAAAACCAAACCAACGCCAAATACTTACAAATAGAATCAAACTTAATCAAGGAAACAATACAAACACTTACAAACCACTGTCAGAAAAGACCTAATACGACAACTTACTATACACAGACTGGCTGACAAACAACACTTAATAACATGAAAGATATCAAAAATATTAAATTTCTCCAATATAACATCCAAAGCATTTCAGAAAATAAAGATACACTAGAGTACATTATGTAGAAAAACAATATCGTAAATCGTAAAAATCAAAAACCACCAACTAATTAACAAAATAAGAACAGAAAAAGAAGGAGGGGGAGTCTCCATAGTAATTAATAACAAAATAAAATTTAAAGAAATACCTCTGAGCAACAGTGACATTAAGAAATAGTAATCACCACAACAAATCAAAAACCAAACATAAACATTTGCGCGTGCTATTTTTCCCCTGACCTAAGCAGTACAACTTTCAAAGAACAAGTCCATCAAATTATAAAAGTGGTTAACGACAAAAATCTCTGCATAATTGGAGGAGACTTCAGTGCAAGGCACAAAGACTGGGGAGACAAAACAAACAATGCAAAAGGAAACATCCTTCAATCCGTGTTAAACAAATATAAATTAGCACCCCTCAACAGAGGCTCTTTCACCTTCTTTAGGAAAACCAATCAACAGACCACACAAATGTCAGCCCCAGACATCACCCTAACAAACAATATAAACTACTGGAATGAATGGAACACTACAAAATACGAAATAGGCAAGAGTGAGCACGTCCCCATTGAATTCACACTGCAAGTTGAAAATCGGAACAAAAAGAAAAGACGAATACCAAACAGAAATAAAATCATGGAGGACATCAACACGATCAATTTCACTAACGATCTTGAAGAAAATATGAAGAAAATCAATGAGCTAATCAAAAGCAACCAGATAAATGCGAAGAAATTCAAACACAGTCCAAAACCATGGTGGTCAAAAGAGATAGACGTCCTATGGAGGAAAAAACGAAAGCCTGGACAAATTTCCGAAAAATGAAATGTAACGAAAATGAAGCAAAGTTTCTAGAGATACAAAATAAATGGAGAGAAACTGTAACTAAGGCAAGAAGAGAACTGTAGGATCAAAAAATCAATGAAATAAATCAAAGTGGAGATATAAAACATTTTTGGAATCTGGTCAATGCAGTCAAAAACAACAACAACCCGAGGTCGCAATGGGACACCGAAAACAATAAAGGCTTTCTCAAAATAATAAAAAATAAACACCAGGCGCTAAATACTAACTGGACTCCCTACATGCCCAACAACATAGAATCAGCTGAACCCTTTGATCTACACGAACTGCTCACAGTACTAGATAGACGTAAAAAAAGATCATCTCCGGGTCTGGATCCAATTGATTACAATATTATAAGCTCCTTAAACCATTACAATAAATCAGCACTACTTAACTCTATAAACGACAGCTTCAAAAATAACAACATACATAATGAACTAAGAGACATCAAAATCGTACCTACCCCCAAGAAAAACAAACCATTGCACAAAATAGAAAGCTATAGACCTATCTCTCTCATAAGCACCGCGCTGAAAATAATTAACTGCTTATAAAAAATAGGATTGCTAGTGACATTGAATACCAAAACAGTTTAAGCGATTTCTGTTTCGCTTATAGAAAAGGAAAGTCAGCAATCTCATGCATAAACACTGTAATACACCTCCTCAACAAAGATAAGAAAGCAAAAAACATCATGATTATTAACTGTGATATTTCTAGTGCGTATGAGAGAGTAAATATCCCGGAACTCTTCAAAATCATGTCCAACTTCAACATCAAGAATGATTATATCTCGTGGATCTTAAACTTCCTGATGTACAGGAAATTACATCTAGGCAAGGATTCGACCGAAATTAACAATGGACTTCCGCAAGGGGACGTACTAAGCCCGCTCTTCTTTAATCTCTACACATCTAGCCTCCACAAAATCACTGATAGTCAAACCACACTCATTCAATTTGCTGATGACTTTCTAATCATAAGCAAAGGAAAAAACAGAACCAACAATCTCAATAATCTACAAACAAAATTCAACAAGTTCACAGAACTATGCAACAGGCTAAACCTCCCATTGAACTTGGAAAAATCGCAAGCCATAGAATTCTACACAAACAAAAACCACCCCAACAAAATAAAATATGGAAACAAACAACTAGATTGGGTAAAAAATTTCACTTTCCTAGGCAGAAACTTTAACAACCAAAATCACTTCAATGAATTCTACAACAAGTCCCTAAGTAAAGCAAACAAAACAATCAACATAGCTTTCAAGATCAGCTCTCCAAAACATGGCCTTACCCCCAAAAAGGCATTAAACACCTTTAAGTCTCTAATAAGACTGGTAATATCAAGCAATCTAACAAACATTGTTCATGCTCCAAATTATTTTCGAAACAAAATAGACAGCCTGAAAGCCAAAGCCATAAAACGATGTCTCGGGGTACCTACAACCACGCCAAATATACTAGCGCTTGCTCTAGCTAAAGAATTACCAGCAAGACTAAGAGCTGAGCAACTCCTCGCCAAAGAAATAGGAAAAAACCTATTCCGCCAAGATTTCAAAGAAATGATATCGGAAAACCAAAAAAACTCGGAACTATGCCACAGTTTACAAAAAACATGTCGACATCTACAACAACACCTGTGTGGGCTCTGCACTACCAAAACCACACAACATAAAATTTCAAACCAATAGTTTCATTCACAACATCCCCAACAACTTCAAGAAAATAAACTACGAAAACTTCAACAAGTCGCTTGAAGCAGTACTACAAAATCTCACGGGTAGCCAAGCTAAGATATATTTCACGGATGCGGCAAAAAACAGAGTAGGCACTGGTTTTGCCATACACTGCTATAACTCCAAAAAGACACTAAAATACTGCCTGAACACAGACTCTACAGCAGCAAATGCAGAACTGAAAGCAGTCTAGGAAGCTATAAAAAACGCGGATGCTGAACCCACCAACACCATAGCCATTTTCACTGACTCCAAAAACACAATAAACGAGATCATAAACAACACAAACCACAAACTCATTACAGAAAAAATCAGAAAAACAATCAACAATAGACCCAACGCACTGCTATTATTATACTGGATACCGAAAGTGGAAACAGCTTAGAATTGGTTGACAAAGCAGCTAAACTGGCCACAATAGAAGGCGAAGAGGTCGACTCATTTCTGGAATGGGACGACTCTATCAAAAAGATTAACGACTCTATTAGCATAGCATGGCATGAACACTACCGAAAAAACATCAAAAACCTAGCGTACAGCCCTTGGCTACAAACGGACCTCATTTACAGAACCAAACCATGGTTCTATGATTTCACACGAAGCAGCAACACCCAAAAACAAATAAATAGAATCCTACTCAACTGAGCCTACAATCAAAAAAGACTAAAAAAAGCAAAAATAGTTACATCCCAAGGGTGTAAGTGGTGTGACATAACAGACGATCTTGAACATAGAATTTCACTTTGAAACTCTAAGGAACAAGTATGAAATCTTTCAAAATAACTATCCAATAGCAAAATTTTTTAATAAAAATAACGAGAAAGCACTGACTCAATTAATCACCTTTCTTGAAGAAGCAAACTTAGAACTATAACTTCACGCGAGTAGTCCTCTCAATTGACAAAAACTAACTTTTAACCTTCCAAGAAAAACACTCAATCCAATAATCTACTAACCATTCCAAATGGATACTAACACACTAACACAGTAAAATCACAAAGCCAATAAAGAAAAACTAGAGCAAGCACTATATTACCATAAGTCCCTTGAGGACATTAATCGATACATCGGTGGCTTGCGCTCTTAAGCCATAGCCAATACACGCCTAACGTAGGTTAGGTAGGAGGAAAAAAAAGCACAAGCTGTATCTCTTGTGAATCGCGAGAAAGGAATTCCGCTACTCAACAAAGTTGTTCGCGAGCAAGAAATAGCCGAGAATGACGAAGAGCTTATTAGGGTCAAGGAACAAGGCATTCTGCAATTAGGTGAATTGTACAAACAGGAAGGAAAGGCCAAGGAGCTAGCAGACTTGATCAAAGTGACGAGACCGTTTCTTAGCCTGATTAGCAAAGCGAAGGCCGCCAAGTTAGTGCGGTCGTTAGTGGATTTGTTTTTAGACTTGGGAGCTGGTACTGGTATCGAGGTTTATCTTTGTAAAGTATGTAAAGGATGGGCGAAACAAGAGAAACGAACATTCTTAAGACAATCGCTGGAAGCTCGATTAATTGCTTTATTTTTCGATAGTGGATTGTATTCAGAAGCGCTAGCGCTGGGGTCACAGCTGCTGAAAGAATTAAAAAAGTTGGGTGACAAAAATTCGCTCGTAGAAGTTCAAGTTCTTGAAAGTAAGACCTATCATGCTCTAAGCAATTTGCAAAAAGCGCGTGCTGCCCTGACCTCAGCACTTACCAGGGCAAATGCAGGGGGCTTTAGATTTGCAATCGGGCATGCTACATTCGGCAGATGAGAGGGACTTCAAAAGAGCTTTTTCATATTTTTATGAAGCATTCGAAGGTTTTGACAGTGTCTAAAGTAAGAGAGCATAAACTCTACTCAAATATATGTTGCTCTGCAAAATAATGCTGGGAAAGGCGGAAGATGTAAATCAAATTGTTAGTGGAAAGCTGGTAAGGATGTTGATTTAAAGTTTGTTGCATAGAAATTAATATTTTTTATTTATTAGGCTATCACGTATTCAGGACGAGACATCGACGCAATGAAATCCGTCGCGCAAGCATCCCACAAAAGATCTCTAGCTGATTTTCAGGACACGCTCAAGGATTATCGAAAAGAGCTGGAGGAAGATGTAATTGTCAAAGCACATCTAGGTACATTGTCTGATAGAATGCTGGAACAAAATTTATGTAGAATCATTGAGCCGTATTCTCGAATGCAGGTATGGAGAAAACTTTTCTACATGTTTATTTATAGCCTAGTGTTTGGTTTCTATAGGGTGCCAAATTATTTTCATAGCATAAGGTGAACATCGATTTTCAGTTATGTGCTCACGGAAGTAATATCCACTTTTATATTGAGCAGCGTCTGTAGCTTTTGTTTCATTCTGACTGGCTGAAAATGATAAATCGTAAAGAGGAGGTGGTACATACCGAATTTTTTAAGCACCTGCATTTCTTACCACTATCTTCATTCATTCTTCGTTCATCAACAATCGTCCGCTTTGTGAAGTGTGTTCAACAAATCGGTATAAAGGAGCACACAAAATGAAATGAATCTATCCTTTCGTGCATATTTATTCAAACTCAAGATCAGGTCTCAGAGATAAAAAAAAAAACCGCATAACACGAAACTAAAAAAAAAACTCTGAGTAACTGTCTCTTCAAGTATCTCGTCGATAGGGTTAAAAATGCCCTAAGATACTGTACTGAAAAATCCATGTCCACGCTTCAATCAGTGTTCATCAGATGATCCCTGTCTTTTCTTGAATACCAATAGTGAGTTTGCATCCTTGACCATCACTGGAAGATTGTTATATGTACTGGTACACAGAGCATCGTTCTTTAGACGATAGGTTCTGAAAAAAGGCATTACGAATTAATTTGCATTCCTCGCACGTCAAAGTCAAACGCGCTTTATTCAATACTAATCGCCATAAAATTTCAAAGAATATAAAGCAAATTTCAAACAATAAAAAAAAATTAACCTTTTTTTTTAATACCTCCACTCCCTACCACTCTCTCCATCACTCTTTCTTCGTCGCATACACATGACCTCGCTTCGACCTTTGTGCTACCCAGACAATGTTTAATTCATCGGTATAAGGGGGCACACAAAATAATGTGAACTAATCCTTTTCATGAACATCCAGCCCAGAAATCATGATCAGCTCTCAGAGATAAAAAAAAAATTCAATACAATACGACGCATTCAAAAAAAAAGCTCTGAGTAACAGGTGCACGCTTCAATCAGTCCTTAGTCTTTTCTTGAATACCAAAAGAGAGTTTGCTTTCTGAACCATTTCTGGTAGATTGTTATATATACGCAGAGCATCATTCGTTGCATTTTTCTCTAGACAATCCGTTCCGGCAAAAGGTATTACAGGTATATGGGTTGAACTGTGATACCTTAATTAATGGTGTTCGTTCCGATCCATTAGTTTTTAAATTGTTGTAAATAAACCTAGCTTTCTCCATTATAATGATTTGACTAAAGGTTAATGATTTTGCTAATTGGTAAACCAAACGAGTTTGAGCAAGCATTGGCAGTTTCAGAATTTTTTTATATGCTTTGTTCAGCAGCCTGGATATACTATTAAGATGTTGCTTTGCCGATTGACTCCAAATAAGTACTCCATAATGTAATTTCGTCAGCACAAATGCATTTAAAACAAGTTTCATCAAGCCTATTGGGGCTAATTGCCTCCTTAAGCTATTTATCATACGATGGTCTATGATAAGACCAAGATATTTCATTTCCAGCACTTTTTGCAATTTTTCACCGTTAATATTAAGGTCGACATCTATGTCTCCTTTGTTCTTCTGCTTAAAAACATTTTATTTTGTCTTTTTAGTGTTCAATACTACTTTGTCTTCGATTAACCACTGATGGAATTTTCCTAGATCCAGGTTGATAGTGTTTTCAATGTTTTGTCTCGTCCTGAATAAAGTAGAACTGTGTCATCAGCATATAATGTGTGATATCCCGTCAGTCCACATGTATTTCGACTATTTGTGTATAGCAGGAACAAAGTTGGGCCAAGTAGTGAGACTTGGGGAACTCCTGTTTTCGTAGGTGCTCGATCGCTAAGGACATTGTTGATTAAAGTTCTCTGTGATCTTCTCTCCAAGTAACTCCTGAACAACTGCTCAGGAGTGCCCTGAATACCATACGATTCAAGTTTACGAAGCAAGAGGTCATGATCGACTGTATCAAATGCATTTTTCAAATTCACAAAAATTGCGATGACATAATCACCTTTGTCAAGCCCTAGATTGATGAAACGTGTGGCAGAATGTGGAGCATCCAAAGTACCCTTGTTCTTTTGAAAACCAAACTGATATTGGCTTACGATAGAGTTTTCAACTTAGAATGATGTCAATCGATTGCTTAGTATTTTTTCAAATATCTTACTAAATCCCGTCAGCAGCGTAATCGGGTGATAGTTATTCGGGTCGCGATGATCACCATCCTTAAATATAGGAACTATTTTTGCAAGTTTATAAGTTGAATTGGTTAATTAATTGCTAGTTTAATTATTTGCAGTCCGAGAATCCTGCTGTCAGAACATTCCAAAAACTTCTCGTTAAACAATCAGCTTTTCCGATGCAGAGGAAATACTCGATCGTATGAAGCATTGTAAATAAAGTAGGCGCTTGCCGATCGGAAACCAAAATAATGAGACATAGATGTCAAACTAAATATAAACGGCGAAAAATTGTAAAGAGTGCTAGAAATGAAATATCTTGGTCTTATCATAGACCATTATATGACCTGGTTGCCAGACATAAATAGCTTAAGGAGGCAATTAGCCTCAATAATAGGCTTGTTAAGAAGATAAGAGTCTTTTCCAATGCTCATCAAGAAACTTGTTCTAAATGCATTTATCCTGACGAAATTACATTATGGAGTACTTATTTGGAGTCAATGAGCAAAGCAACATTTAAATAATATACCCAAGCTGGTGACCAAATCGAAGCTAGTAATATTGAATTAGTTGTTTTTTTTATATGTTCATCATGTTGTGTCATCATGTTCAAGATCGTCAAAACTGAATAAAATTTTTTTCGCGAACTGTATTCTTTGGCGTATTTCTTCTCTGTCATTAGCGTTCCCGTTATTTTGGTGCCTAGATACACAAGTTTGCCCACATTTTCGGTAGTGTATTCGCTAAGTACAATATTTTGTGTACTTGAGGTATTTGTCCTCGACTGCGTAATGAGCTTTGTCTTATTCGCATTGATTTGTAGCCCTACTAGTTTTGCTTCGCTGTCGAGTTTCGGGAAAGTTCCTTGGCAGTTCTTAGCGACCGTGACAAAATGTTGCTATCATCTGCATAGGCTACCACTTGGCTTAACTTGTATAACAGCGTACCTCTTGACAGGTAGCCTTCTTACCCAGTGCCAAATTGAATAGCAATGGGGCCAGCCTATCTCCCTGCTTTAGTGCGCTAATGGTGTCAAAGGCGTTGGTGAGTTGGTAATTAATGCAGTCTTGGGAGGATGTCCACGTCATTTTTATAAGACGGATTAATTTCGCTAGGATGCCAAAGCAAAGCATTATTTGGTACAGCACGTTACGATCAATACTGTTGTATGGTGGCTTTTCAATCTAGCTACATACAAAAAGAGAGCAAGTTCAATAGGAGTTTTTAACATGAAGTTATTCAGAACAGAAATGCACGCAATAACAAATTTAACTTTTATATATAGCAAAAGATAATTATTGCAGACTGTTCATCCACCCAGAAACTCTTACGTAACTTCAATAGTTAAAATAAGATAAGAGTTGTCTGTTAACCTACCGAAAACTTAAAATCTAAATGACTTTCAATAAGATAATATTTCTTATCTGCTTCCCTCACTAGCTTAGACGCATATCCTTTTTCCTCTAAATCCATAGAATTCCTCAATCCCTTCTTAAATTAGTTTGAAATAATATTTAACAGTTCATAATACTTGTATTAATTTTATAAATTTTTTAACAACATTACAGCATCCGTGGTGAATAAAAGTCGTTTTTTAATCAGGATACAAGAATATTCAATGAGATTGGATTATTGTCAGCAGCGCGACACACCAAATCGGGATTTAGCATCGCGAATCATCACGGTTCTACGTTCATACTCATTGTTATTGCATTAACATCTATAAAAAAATTTGTAAATTAGTGTCATCAGCCTTGATAAATTATAACATATATTGAAACATATAGTTTAATGATTTTATTTAAAATTTATTTTATTTTCAATTAAGCTATAATGAAAAGCAGATCAAGCTACAAAGATATTTTTGAAATAACGGCAAGGAAAACGTCCACTTCCAGTTCTTGTTGAGCCACGATTGTATTCATTTTCGTTATCCTCATCCGTACTTGGCGTAGTTGAGGCGGATTTCGTCTATTGTCATTTCAGGAGTTCAGAATCAGCTTCCGATTAAGTTTCTGAAAAAATTGATTGAAAAGTTAGAAAAAAGGCAAACTATTTTAAAGTCGTAAGTGTGGAACTACTAGGCGTTGACGATTGCGCATTGGTTGTGTTGATCTATGAACCGTGCTAGCATTGTCATTGGTTATTCGATTCTCGAGAATCGAATGACCAATGGTAATGCTAGTGCGGTTTATATATCAACACAACCAATGCGCAATCGTCAAACGCCTAGTTGTTCCACACTTGGTGGCTCAGTAACACGATAGCATGCAATTCAACAACTAGTAATGATGCTGTAGCATCATCCTCATTTTCAGCAGTTGAAAGTCAAATTGTATACAAATTAGAATTGAATGACGATAATGTCCCAGGCTCAAATCTCGTTGGGAGCAACGTGATTTAGTTCAGGGGATTTTTCGGACAGACTACGAATGTTCTGTCAGTAGTGATATGTACTGATTTAATCAGATCATATCAAAGCTGAGCAAGCACACGGGAGCATGATACTGACCAAAGCAACTTCCGAAAAAATCAATACGGTCATGAAAATGAGATACTCGAACTATCTCTAAGCGAAGGCCCGAGAGGGGCTGTAGTGCTAAAAAGAAGAAGAATAGCATAATGATCAAGTATTGATTTATGGAACGATATAGAACGAGGAAAGTCACATTTCTAGACAACCAAACGAGGAATAAACTTGCCATAGAAAACAAGCGCGCAGTTAATCTTTAAAAAATCTATTGTTGACAGAACGCAATCATTTTATCTGGCTCCTCTGCAGATATATGAAATGGAAAGACATTTTAATGCTCGCGTCAATCGGCTTGATTCCAATTTTTGAAAGCAAAATTATGAGCGATGGGTTACATGGTCCATTAAAACACCCGTGATTAGATGCTAGCATTTATGCCTTTTCCCTGCAAAGGTTCACAATATCTATTGATGTTTAGGATTGCATGTTACAAAAGAACGAGATTTGAATTAAAATTAATTAAATTGATTACAGATACAGCCAGTTCTATTGGAAATCAACTTTAAGAAGGAATAAGTAGAAAACAGACCAGTCTGAAATTGTAAATCAGCTTTTAAAATGAATTAAAGAAAGTTGCTCGTATTAAACATACATCGATGTGCTAATTATCCACGCCCATAAGCATAACATTTGCTGTAAAGGTAGCGCTTTCCAAAAATTGTCGGTATAGGCTTAGCAGTTTAAGGATTTCCTGAAACGTTTTATTATAAGGAATGTATGACTAAAACCTTATTGTGGTCCGTTTCATAATTAGAATAAGCAAGGAGATAGGTATTAAGTGAAAATCGTGGACCCTGATCAAAATTAAAAATATCTTTGTGTATCCTTTGATAGGCTCAAAATCGATGACACGAAATTATTATGCTTATATTCAATAATTTGCCATTGAAAAGCAATGATAATTATCACAATGTGTAATTGAATTTGGGACTGTTTGAACTTTGAGTTAATACCCGTCATAGCCGAATTGAGAATTGGAAGAAACAAACAGGAAACTTGGCAAAAAAATATGCGTAAAGTATTTAGTCCAATTTGGTAATTTATCGATGTTTCATTCAATAATTCATAAATAAATCAATAACTCACCTGTTAAATAGCCTTTAACGTTTGTATCCGTTATGAATAAGTCATGTTTCTGATCTTTAAACTCTGTCCACACTGGATGTTTCAATAAAATTTGCGATGCACGATCACCATAATTTAAATTGTGTGTCATCGCCTTGAGCACAGCTACAACTTGTGCCTTCACCGCAGAAGGACTGTCTTCATACTCCATACGCAAACTTAACAGGAATGGTATTAGATTACTTTCTAAGGACAGGCTAATCAATGAATCCTACAATTAACGCAATAACAGTTAGAGGTAAGCTTTTTTTATCGAATCATTACAATCACATGTTGGTATTTCACACACTTTTTCTATCAGTGGCTTGCTATTTTCCGGACACCGTTTCAAAGGCAAGATACATTCAGTTTGCGACACTGCTGTCACGCAGTACTATAACAAAATACATGATTAAGATGGCGTTGGCCAGGTTTAAGGAGGCAGTGCTTAAACCATTTTGAATTTTCCTGCATTATCGTACTTGTTGGTAAGGTAGACTTTTATAATGCGATATAAGATTCACTCACATGTAAATAGAATTTGAGAGTTGACAGCCTGAATTTATAAAGCAGAACTAAGCGATACTTCTAAAACTAAGATAAAATTGTAAATAGCGAAATTAGTGAATAAGTAACATTGAATGTTGTTTCTTTGATTACAGGTGAGAATTATAAATATTAGGGTAAGATCTGATTCATGAAATAAAACTTTGATTACAGAGAAACTATTCAACTTATTTATTTGAATCTGCGTAGAGAGGTTAGAAGCCAAGCATTATAAAACAACATTATATATTTTTAATCTCTTCCTAATAAGGTGCTGGTGTTAACTTTTCGTCTTACACATTATCAAAAGCTATCACTCTCTAATTTTTCAATTTATAAGGATGATAACTTTGAAGTACAAAATAACTTCATTTATCAAATTTCTTCAAATAATGTCTAACATATACTATAACTTCAAAGATAGAAAAGAACAATAGCTTTTTAACTGTGTGATTTTGTTCTAGTTTAAAATAAATGCACTTTTACCGCAATGGTACTCCGATTCCCATTAGTTCTGTATAAAAACATATTTTATTCCTAACTTCTTATCTAAATCGTAAAACCTAACTAATAAATTGATTGCTTTCTAGAAGGTGTGCAGGGTTTAACGTAAGAAGCAAGATGAAAATTCTAGTAATTTCTAATGAGTAAACTTAATGCAGGCAGCTTATTGATCCTATTAATTTACTAGCTTATCTAAATTTATGCTTATAGTATTTGAACTATTTTTATTTATTTCTGTTTTCTCGGTACTTGCATTATAAATTGCCCAAAAATTTACTGTCATCCTGCTTGTACAAAAGAAATTAAATAATTGTTGGGAATACGTACATGTTTTTCTTTTTTCTTTGATCCATAAGGTTTAATTCTAAATAGGTTTACATGTGTTGTTAAATATCATGTTATTCGAAATATATAATTAAATAAAGATATTCTTTGATAAAGCAAGACAGATTTCTTAAGACAATGATTAACTGTTATTAGAATAACGTACGAAAATCAAATTCAGTGAGAACTGACTTAAAGTGCACTTCCATCCCTAGTCATATGCATTAAGAATGAAAATATTTTTCATGCGTATACATTTTCACGCAATTTTAATTAGATTGCAACTGCACTTTAGAAGAATAATTGCAATTAGATAAAAACTTTTGTAAAATCCCTTCTCCATTCTCTAAAATCCTTTTGGAACAATTCATTTGGTCCAATTATGTTTTTTAATTCCATTTCGAGCAACCATGCAGGCTGCTTCGAAATACAAAACAACGTTAACAGTTGGAACGTTGCGGGAGAATAAATTTGCATTTTTGTTCCCCTCTTAAAGACTGACTGCTTGATCATGCAATCAGTGGAAAAGTAAGATGAAAACGATAAACAACAAATATCCGAATACGAAAAATTACTAACATATTATGAGATGTTCAATCACTTACCTTCAAAAACTGGTTCCGAAACACCGCACCGCTCCTGAATAGCATACTATTTGCAGCAAAAAGATAGAGTCTTAACTAAGCTTTTTTTGAGCCTATCTGCCTTGATACAGGATAAAAGAAATGAACCCACACTAATTTTCATGATATGACCTTTGGTTACTTGTGCAAGTACAGGCCGATTGCTGACGAGCGAGATAAAGACTTGGAACTAAATATAATTTGGCATTTTCGCTCAACTCAAGTTTTGCTTCATTATTCGATTTCTCCTAAGCATAAACTGTATCACTCGTAACAGATCAGATGCAATTACCTTTTTTAGCTTTAAAACTGACCTTTGCTTTGCCTCTTATTAGGACTTCTTAATAGACAACTGAATGTTGATCCATAATGGGGGGTTGGTGCAACTGAATTGATGCCCTCGTTATTGTTGTAGAGTCGCCAGCTTGTATGATGTCAATGGGAACTGTTTGGGTTGGATCTCCAGGATTATTTTGTTGTTACTGCTGTTGTGGAGGCGATGGCGCGGTCCCAAGAGTTGGCGACCACTTCTAGATGTATAGTCCCATTGCGTTTGTTGTTGTGGCGTGTTTCGACTGTGCTGTTGTTTCCTTCATTGCAAGGCTGGTGTTCAACTCCTTTGACAGATCACTTCTGGAATTGGTTCGATCGCGGTAATTAATTCCTTTTCAATGAAATGCAAATCGATACGATCTTCGTATGTGCTTACCGTGATGATAATACCCAAATGTCCGAAATGCCCGGAACGCCAATACGATGCAAGTAAGACTCAGCCATACGTGGGCAATCAAAATTAATAACCACTCAACTCGTGAAACGTGGAATCCTCGTACCACTTGCTGCAGTGGCAGCAAGTGGTAAAAAGGTCGCTTCCGAACCGCCAACGTCAATAGCGTAAGATACCTGTTATTTTTTTTCTTCTTTTTGTGGTAGGTAGGTGAATGCTATTTATGCACAGAGTGTGGGACTTCCATGCGCGACTGGACTACCCACTAAACACCTCCCCTGTCGACCTGAGAACCCAGCTTGGAACCGTTTGACACATCACTTCGGGCCAGGTCTCGTTTCCTAGCGGGAGGGGAGATGGGAAGAGGAAATGCCAGAAGAACGATCCCCCAGCTCCAGCGCTCCCAACTGCTGTGAGTCCCTTTTATATTTTAGGACTGCCCAAGCATAATGTGCCACCTGGTTCCATTTTTCAACCGGTTCGAGCATTACCGCTACTATATTATCCGGGGTGAGCTCTCCCGTCTCCCTGTCGAGTTCCCTTCGCAGCTTGACCCATTTTGTACATGCAAAAAATGTGTGACAGGCATTTTCCTCCTCTCCTGGACAAAACCGACAATCGGGGGACCGTGACTTACCGAGCTTGTGCAGGTAAGACTGAAAACACAAGTGCCCACTCAAAAGCTGGGTCAGATAGAAGTCAGTCTCACCATGCCTTCAATTCAGCTACGGTCTCACATCCAGGATGAGGCGCGCAGTCCACCTTCCCTTCGTGCAATTGACCCATGACTGCTGCCAATCGTTGAGCGAGCGCTGTCTCTCCTCGCGGACAACCATCTCCCTCGCATCCTCGTTTCGGCGCAGGTAAATAGCGCGGCGCTCTCTAGCAAGGAGGGCGACAGGTATCACGCCTGCAATCACTCTCACCGTCGAGTCGGAGACTGTTGGATACGAAGATGCAATTCTCAGTGCTCCTCTTCTCTGTACCTGTGCCAATCGTTTTCGGTATACCTCCTTGCTAAGAGCGTCGCCCCATACCCCTGCTCCGTACAGTAGCACTGAGCCTACAGCACTCATCAAGAGGCGTCTTCTTGATGGGCTACGTCCCCTTACGTTGACCGTAAGTCGACTCAGAGCCAATATTCCTGAAGAAGCCTTCTCAGCCATTGCCCTGATTTGTTCAGAGAAACTCATCTTCGAGTCGATCAGTAGCCCCAGGTGCTTCACCGCTGTTTTCGTTTTCGGGCCTGAGTAAGAAGGCAACGATTATACACTACACTAACGTAAGTATAACAAGCCTTCCAATAGAAATTTTCATTAGTGGTAGTCAGCCTACTTGTGGCCAGCTGACATGAGCTGTCAGCCTACTTCGGCAGAATGCAAATGTTTGTACGACGTAAAATATTCGATGTTTCACATTAAAAATGTACAAATCACATTCCTTGTGTGTTAAAAATTCATCTTGCACTGTCCACTGTGTGCCTACATCATTTAGAAGAACCGAATAAAACACACATTCAACTCCTTCACCTGACAGCTAGCTTAAGGTAGTAAAGAAATCCCTATTCTTTTAACTTTGAACACCAATAAAAGATGAACGGATGTATGAACTGAAATGAAATTCACCTCAGAAGGAGCATTACGATGTTTTCCGTGGGCCAACTGGATTTCACAATTGAAATTTATCTCAAAACAGTACAAAACGTGGAATTTTCATCGGCACTTCCACAATTCTCCATATTGTTATGTATGGGGTGAGTATATGGCTTGTTAAGCTGTAGTGAGGTTTGGTTATAAATTATATGCCCAGAAATCTAAAAGTAGTGATTTCCGTACGAAAGACCGTCAAAAACTGCCACCTAAAAAGACGATATTGGTCCTTCTATAATTGATCATAACTTTAAAGATGAACATGAAAATGCATAGTCACGTTTTCATTTAACTACAGGATATCATTTTTATGAAGCTTTTATGAAAAATATGTGCCATAGTTTATTGAAAACGAAGGCGATGAGTATCGACTAAACGCGAACGAGTGATACATTAAGAAGGATCTTTTTAGGGAGCTTTCTCTAAAGAAGTTTACCTTTTGAATTTAATTATTTTAAATTTCGTAAGAATACTAAACAAAGAAACTCTGTATTGAGCTGCTATTTTAGTTGATTATAAAACGCACACATTTTTAATTTGCCTGATTTATAAAGTAACTTTGAAATAAATGCCCATGTATTAAAAGGCTTATCCAATATGGATTTCATCGCATGCATTTAACTGACAACTAATTTTGCTAAAATAACTAATGAGGAATATTAACGGGGATATATTTAAATATTAAAGTCAAATATAGATTGCATTTATTATTATTTCTCCCTTTATTTTTATGGGTGGATTCTATAAATTTTTTCCGAGCAAAAGGTTTATTAAAAACTTGCCAAAATAACTATACTATCCGAATTAATGAAAGCGTGGGGAGTCACGTTTGAAAATTCTTGAATGTTATTAAAGGCTTACAGATGCGTATTTATTTACAGAGCCAGGATAACAGATATAACATTCCTATAATGATTTTGAAACTCTTATGTTAGCGTCATAAATTAAGATGGGAAGCTCGCTTTAACTATTCTTTTTATTCTTAATAATACACACATACATTTGAAACTATGATACTAGTATATTTATTTTATTCTGCTTTTCGTAGCTCCTCGTCTTGCTTTGTTCTTTGGTTTTCAGCCCATTTAAATCCTTTTGCAGGACGCCAACCACTTATCGAATGCTTGTTTGAAACCATAGCATCACCAACTGCTTGGATACTTCAGCCAGAGATTCACGGAAGTCAGGCCGGTTGATGTAATCTCCTACGGAGGAACTACATAATAAATTTATTCGAATTCATGGTTGGTTCAAATCGAACGTGAACTGAAACGCGTGCAAGGCTGAGCATGTACTGGTCAATAGAGATGCGTTCACTTCGTGGAAGACAAACAAGTAGGAGGCAATCTTTGATCTGCGAAAGATGCATGAAGTATTATTAGAGTTTTTCATTTAATGTCGTTTTGAGCAGGTGGAACTTCGTTGAGAGTAATTGAAAGCTATCAATTGTCTAGGGCTTGCAATCGATAGGATGTTCGAATGGAAAGTTACCAGGGAGGAAATAGATTGGACTATACGATGAGTTGGTCTCCTAATTTACCACTTACCTGCTACTCTGTCCATTTAATACCAGATCAACAAAAAGGAAATAGAGTTACATGTTGAAAGTTTTAAGTTTTATTCATGTTGCTATTTTAAATTGGTTACATTTACACCTCTTAGTTATTTATTTATCATCTATCCCTACGGTGTCTACACGGACGGAGGATGGAATGAAGAAAGTGGGAATTAGTGGCTACGCAGCGTAAAAACGCATCCAAGCCAAATGAGGTTCGCGGCTCAAGCCTACACCTCACCATCTAACTGATGTGATGATTTCCTGCAATTGCACCGGAACTAGTTGCACTTTCTGGCCTCGCTGATCACTTCGCGGCAAAATACACTTTGCGTACAGTTCTGTAACCGCTGTTATTACTACTTGCCGTTTCTCGCTCGATCAATTGTCTTTTAAACGATTCATGCGGCCTCAATTCGCCCTAAATTCGCTGAGTAGTTGAAACGTGCGTTCTCGTTCCACGTAAACTTCTTCCTCCGCGCACTTCTAACTTGCTCGCATGGTGAAGCTTTGCGGCGGATTTGGGAAATGGTTTGAAGGCAGGGTTTAGCACAGTGTCACTCTGCTGGAAACACACCCCGAAGCTTCTCATGTACATGGTCGTTGTCGTTACTAATGTTATGGCTTATGTAGTATAACACTTGGCGCAGCTTGTCGATATTTCTATAAACACACCCCGAAGCTTCTTATGTACATGGTCGTTGTCGTCGCTAATGTTGTGGCTTATGTAGTATAACACTTGGCGTAGCTTGTCGATATTTCTATAAGCACACCCCGAAGCTTCTTATGTACATGGTCGTTGTCGTCGCTAATGTTGTGGTTTATGTAGATCGAATTATGAAGTCTTTACGCTTGCCGTTAGTCGACAAGTACATGCTTTGATGACAATGGGCGTAGCTTGTCGATAATTCTTTAAGCACACCCCGAAGCTTCTTATGTACATGGTCGTCGTCGCTAATGGTATGGATTATGAAGACCTTACGCTTGCCGTTGGTCGACAAGTACATGTTTTAATGACAATGGGCGTATGCGCTTGGCCGTATACACTTGGCGGAGCTTAGACGATTGACGACGTTGTATATAGCATAACACAACCTCTTCGCACGTACAGTTTATTCTTGGCATAAATATACAACTGAAAATAGAAAAAGACAGCTTCCTTTTAATTTTGTGTATTTTATTTATCAATCGCTGAAGAAGACCGAACGATTACGGTCGAAAATTGATTTCGAGAATAAAAATAAATAAAATACACAAAATTAAAAGGAAGCTGTCTTTTTCTATTTTCAGTTGGAGTATTTTGTGAAGGCGAAAATGAATTCGATTACAAATAATAAATATACAAAATATACGGACTTTGATCCATTTTCCCTCTGCTCCATAAGTGCCGTATGAAGTAGGGTTTGTTCCAAAGATATATAATTAACGGACGCGCTGCAAGAGTTAAAAATAACTTACGCTCTCGAAACTATGTGATTCCCTCTGCTTCTCTTTCCCTTTTGTTTTCAGACTGGTTTTTCTTTCCTCTCTTTAGAAGAATTACTTCCCCTACTGATACCCGCGCGCACCTACAAAATTTCGTTGAGCATGCAGACGATCGCACCTTTGATATCATCCGTTGAACAGAAAACAGAAGGTCAAAGCTGATGAAATTCGTAGAAACGAGAAAACTCATTTGTCAAAGCCGATGGAAAATTTGTAAGTTTTTAATAAAAAAAGAAAACTATATTGCAGGTTTCGTACACGTGATCTTAAAATCCAAAAACTTTATAAACGTAAACGTGTTTCGGAGTGAATTACGTGCAAAAACAAAAACATATAGCTACAAACCTCAACTTCATACAACTTTAACGAAGGTTGCTAATTGCTTCGGCTCTCGTGACCGGTTGCGGATCCAACACTCTCTATATCTATGGATTTGTCGAATTGCAGCTGATATGCTCTGGTATTTCTTATCTGACTCATTTTGATGTGGCTGGAGTTCGATGCGGTGCTTGTTTTCTAAGAAGGGCATGGAAAATGAGAAATAACAAATGCGACGTAAAACATTATATGCACCGAGAGAACAATGCTGTGGTTGGACTCTCAAGCATCAAAAAGAAAAAAAATTAAAAGGGTGTGTAATAGACATACCATACTTGAAAGTTTCACACTCCGCAAAAGTGCATCTCTATTTTGTTTTCGGCTTGATCATTGGGACGACTAAGGGACACATAAGGGAAATGAGTTTTTTCGACTTGTTGTGTGGTCCAAAAGAAAAAAGTCTGAGAACGTCTGGAAAGAGCAGAAAAAATTCACCACTGTCAACCAGAGCCATCTCAGAGGAGGCCGAAATTCAGAACAAATCCCAGCCTTCCAGAGGTGCATTTGTTATATAGTTCTTCAGAATATTAACAATTAATATATGAGAGAATCCAGATCTAGTAAACATAATTTCTTCTTTTCCAAAATGTGTGAAAGAGAAATTACAAAGTAAATTGGTTTCGAAAACCGAAACATAATCAGAATTCCCCCTCATACCGATGTATTAAACATTGTCTGGGTGGCACATAGGACCAAGCGACGTAATGTGAATGCAGATCGCAAGAGCGTTGTGCGACACGAAGAGAGAGTGATGGAGAGAGTGGTAGCGAATGGAGGTATTTAAAAAAAAAATGTTTATACAAATAAACTATTTTTATTATATGCATATATACGTATTTATATGTGATCATATATACACGTTTATAACTGTATATTCAGATGAAGGAACCGGTCCACTACCCGGCTTCCCACCAACAGTAAGATTGAGTCAACTTGAGAAGGAAAACTATCGATAGTCGGCACTATCGATAGTACCCGATAGTTTTAGAAAAACTATCGATATATATATATATATATATATATATATATATATATATATATATATATATATATATATGTGTATATATATATATATATATATATATATATAGATATATATATATATATATATATATATATATATATATATATATATATATATATATATATATATATATATATATATAAATTTATTCATATTTAGGCTTACTACAATAAAATGCAAAATTGAATGTCCAACAACAACGTTTTTACACTTTTAGGATGCGGGGCAACTACACCAGTACGCGGCAATCACAGCAATGTGCACGCTTACAATGTGTCGTAGTCTGCCCGCACCCTCAATGTGTAAAAATTTTGCTGTTAGTGTCGAACGAATTCATTTTGCATCGCTCACTACATTTTAGAATTATGATCCACAGTTATCTTTCTTCATCACAAAAGAAACCCTTTAATCATAACACAAAAATATAACGGTGAAGATGAAACGAAACCGCTATTTTTAAATGTGAAACACTGTACTTACATGTCTTTTCCTGAATCAATCTGGGCCCAGAGACACAACAAACACACAACACAGCCAGCAATTGAAAACGTTAATAGAATACTTTTAAAATTTAATCTAAGGTGCTTGCAAACGAAAAGTTGCAAATGAAAAATTACAAATGAATGAATTTTCATTATAAAACAACACTATTGTAACGATTTTCCGTCTAAAATCGTACAAACGAAGTCGGAACCGACCTCTCGTCGGTTCTGAGTCGTGCCAACCAATGGTACCAACCGGTCAACCAGTCTTTGCACCCGTAATCCATTTCGCAGTGGCTGCTTGTCGGCCAGCTAGATCGGAGAGGATTTCGGTCGCAGGTCTTTAAATGGATTACGCTCAATTACGTTTTCCAGCCACGATTATGTGCCCGTTTCAAACGCGTCGAAAACATCAACATACGGAAAAGGAACCCATTTTACTTTATTCCGTATTTCTTAATTATTCCAGTCAATTCCAAAAACCTACATTCAAAAAATATACTGCGTTAAGTCAAACTCGAAGAACGCTACGCTAAGTGAACCGCGCACCGCACGCGACGTGAAACCCGCAGTCCGCGGATTTCTTAAAACCCTACCTTCTTTACGGCATACTTACCATGCACTCTCCTTCCCGCTGGAAAAAGAAGAGCAGGCTGGAAAGGAAAGCCGTGTTGTCCGATTAGCAATTTATTATTTTTTTATTACTTTCAATGATTTAAAACTTAAAAAGGAGTAGATAAATATTTTTCTCCATCGAAAATAATATTAACAATTTAAAACAATTCTAAAGTTAGTAATATTTTGTTTTCCACGACAATAGAACCAAAATACGAGGACTAACTGTGACTCCTTATATAATTCGATGTTGTATTTACGTTCATTTCTGTATTCAATAAAATATTTATAGTCGTGTGAAACAATGTACCAAAAATATTAAGGATGATGAAAAGTAGAGTTATGATTATGTTTTGATGAAACATTTTTGATTGTGGTTTCCCTCGATTATAATTTCAACGACAACTGTTGGTTGGTTTTGGAAATGATTAGAAACTTGAGGTAAACTTTGCCAGAGCTTGCACATTAATAATATCTTGCTTGTTCCTTTGTACGTGGGTTATTCAACAAGTACTTAGCCTGACCGCCCAATGACGCTGCTATTACAAAAGAGTTTTACCATCACGCAGTATATTTAATAAAACTAATGAAGGACTGAAACTTTGACAGTAGGCTACTAAAACTTTGACAGTAGGCTACTAAAAGAATGTACTGCCGATGGTAAAACTCTTTTGTAACAGCAGCGTCATTGGGCGGCGAGGCTAAGTACTTGTTGAAAGATCCACGTACTATTGGCTAGTTGTTAATGTGGTTTGTATAATTTTTTTTTTTGATAATTTGCATCATTTGTCGGTTACTATTTTAATAGGGTTAGTTTTATTGCGTGTTATTAATCAGGTTATGGTTAATTATTAACATGGTTCATTTTATTTTTTTATTGTCATTTGTATTATTTGCTTTATATTTTTCTCTTTTTTTATTAATATGCAATAAATATTATTACCAAACAACTAACATTAATGTTGCAATTTGTACCAAGTATATGACCTAGGCAATTAACTCTGCGCTATTGAGGCGTTTCCTAAAGCTATTTACGTTGTTTCTGTACTATGACAAACTAAATCCGTGACTTCTACTTTTCATGCATTTGATCGTTTTAACTAACGTTTCATGAGTGCAAATATATTGATTTATCGAAATGAACACAATACACATAAATTGTGCGAAATTCTTTCTATTACTTTTGGTTTTGCAGGCGAAAAATGTGTTTTAGCGTTTAAATTAGAGATTTTCTTAAAGATCTTATTCAAAAATTAGATACCTACTTGGGTTTCGCAATGCATGAGTACGAAATAACTCAAGCCTATCAAGTTTAAATAATTCTAAATATAGTGCCGAATAGATTAGCTGAAATATATAATTTACTTCGTACTTAAACCGTAACTATGACAATTTTCTTTCTTTTCTTTATCGAAAGTCTATGATGAAACTTACAACAATCTTCTTAGCTACATTGATATTATCGCTTTAATAAATGCAGAGCCTGTCATCTCTATTTGAGTTTTGTTTTGCATAGTAATTCATTTAGTTCATTGATCAATTGTGATTCATTTCATTAGTTTCAGCTGAATAACCAAATGAATTGCTTTTAATGGATGTTTTGTTCTTTTTGTAATATCATTATGTACATGTTTGTAATTTTCGAATTCAACATGGATTATTTTGACATTTACCTTTTAATTAAAATTTAAATAATTTTGGTTGGACAATATTAATTTCTCTATTCAGTACTTTGCTTAAAATACAATTTTATATTTTTAAATGCAACTTTAATTTAATTCATTTTCCTCCAAGTTGTGAATTGCTTTGGCTACTCAATTGCCTCATCTTCTCTTCGTTTTGATGGTAATCATACTGTGATTTAATGATTTCCTACTGTTTAAATTGTAACCCGAACAGAGAAAGGGTTTGTATTCACATGAGGATAAATTACGACTTCAGATATTTATATTAATTTAAATACTGCGGTTTAATTATTTTTGACTGTTTAAATGGTAATTGTTTTTTCAAATCGCCGATCATATTAGCCTTTAATATAGTCCATTCTGCTGCTTTTCTAGAGCCAGGAAATCATATATTTATTGAATTACATACCTATATATGAGTCCGATATTTGGAATTCTTTGGTTAACACAACATAATCAATACGCTTTCCTCCGACAACCCCTTTTGTTTGTACATACTCATCCCCTGGCTACCGTAGTTAAGATTTTGCAGTTTATTCTCGTGGATACTCCAGCTCGTCTTATAAGCATTTGGAGCGATTTGTCGTTCGCAACTTAAAGTTCGGTATTCCTTCGGTTTGCTTTGCATTGATAGACTTAAAAAGTTTCCAAGAGTCATTTGTACGCACTTCCTCCAGTACCCAAAGTGAAATTGGCACTAAAAACACATAATATCACACTTTTACTCATCTCGATTTCTCGATGCTAACCTACGTCGTGAATGCTTTGCGGAAAAAACCTTAGATGCCGACTCATACCGGCAATTCGCTTTGCTCACACCCAATCCACATCCAACTAAGATATTGTTGCAACGGACCTCTTTTCAATTTTTGCACTTGCTCCAAATTCTGCTGCTCGACAATTTGCATAAATTCCAATTGGGTTTTTATCCAATTTTCGATCGAGGAATTTCACATCTGGGGTTGTAGAATGATGTTGAGGGAATCCTTGTTGCGATTTGTGAGGTTTAACGTTGCAAAAACTGACCGGGTTGCATCTATCACGGATTCGGACGACTTATCGAAGGTTATGTGTCAGACACCACGAGCCGTTCTGCCGTCTGGCCCGTTTGACATTCCCCGACTAAAACTGACCTAGGATGGGAATGCCATCCAAAGCTGACGTTAGCTAGAAAACCATATAGTCGTGATGGGCATGTGGGTTAGTCGGCAGTGGCGTAGTGTCGAATCATTACAGGGCAGTGTCCACGATGCCAACCAGGCATGGGGAGACTGAAGGACACGCTGCTTGGCCATACGATGGCTTTACTTGTATGGCGGGCGAAGAGGTTGTGTGGCTTGTGGATGGCAAATCTTCCCGCGGCACATTCTGACCCGAAGAGGTCGCTGATAATTTGAGCCCAGGTGAAGGCGATCGATGCTACGCCGGAGATAACCACGGGGGACAACGCCGAGAAGGAAGAAACTCTTTGATGGCACTTTTCCCCGTTGTAGGTCTTTGGCATTGTAGACTCCCAGCTCCTTGTCGGACATGTCCGCAATGAGATATTGCGTGGGACTTAAAACTTGTAGGGCACGACACTTCAGGAACTTCTTGTCCAGTTTGGCACAGTAGCGCCGGCTTGCTTCACTTTGCCTGAAATTCCGTCGGTAGATTTTGTTGCCTGCCTTGAAGCCAGAAAGATAGGATCGCAGGTTATAAGGCTCCTCCCCCGCCCATCTACTGTCTTTAATCTTCTCCCGAATTTATTCTCGTAGAATTTGGAGTTTCTCGTGGGGCTCCAGCACCACTCTTACGTCTTCCAAACCTTTTAAATGCCGCAATAGCCGGTACAAGTTTCCGTGGCAGATCACGTACTGGCCGAACATGGCAAAGTACGGGTATGGTATGACAACCGCAGGGCACATGTGATGACGGAAATCCTGCGGTCCCAGTCCTTCTGATCTGGCTGGATGTAGGCACGAATGGCGGCTATGAGGGTGCGGCTCAGCAGCTCGGATGCAGTGGCTTGCGGGGAATAAACGGCGGTCTACTGATGAGTAATGCCATCCTTGTCCATTAGACTCCAAAATCTAGCCGGGGTGAACTGAGCTCCGTTGTCAGAGACCACTTTTTCCGGTACTCCGAATATACGGAAAACGCGATAGTTCAGGAAACTGACTATCGTGCCTGTGTGCAGGTTTCGAATCGGCTCAATGACTGGGAATTCGGACAAATGGTCCAGGACCACGACAGTTCTCGTGTATCCCGAAGTTCGGAACAGAATTGGGCACTTTAGTGCATTTTCACAGCTCACAAGCAGCTGCGTACTCTTTTACTTGCTGCACCATCTTACGCCAAAAGAAGTCTTCAGTCACCGAAGCGTACGACTACAATCTCTGTGCGCGCTCCAAATCATATTCATCAGCTGGGTATAACTTATTGTCTTGAAGGCGGAATGGTCCAAGTCGATCCATAGGGGACTGTCGTCCTCCTGGGTCAACTCAGCTCCTTCAGGAGCGAACATCCTTGATAATGTGTCCGGCACCACGTGCTGACTTCCATTGCGGTGTCTAATCGTGAAGTCAAACGCCTGTAATTTCAAGGCCCATCTGGCCAAACACCCGTGGAGATCAGTCTGGCTCATCAGCCATTTCAGAGACGCATGGTCTGTGTCAATTTCAAAGGGATGTCCCGCTACATACGCTCGAAAGCGTTTCACTGCCAGTACAGCCGCCAAGCATTCCTGCTCCGAGACCGTGTAGTTCCGCTGGGCCAGGTTCAGCTTGTGAGACATGAAGGCTATAGGCCTCTCCTCGCCATCTTCCGCAACCTGGACTAAGACTGCTCCCACCCCATGTTGACTCGCGTCACAATGGGTTGAGAACGGTTTCCCAAAGTCCGGGCTGTGCAGTACGGGGGCTGTTGTCAGACTCTTCTTTAGCTCTTCGAAAGCTCGCAAGCTGGGCCCTTCCCAGACGAACTTACGTCTCTTACGCAGCATGTCGGTCAAAGGAGTGGTAATGGTGGCATAGTCACGTACGAATCGTTGTTACCATCTGCATAAGCCTAGGAATCGGCGTAACTGCTTGGTGGTCTTGGGTAGTGGAAAGGCGTCAATCGCTTGAGTCTTGTCCGGGTCGGTTTTGATATTGCCATGACCAATGATGTGGCCCATATACTTCACCTCCGTCATCACGAACTGACTCTTCTGTATGTTGGTGGTTAGCTCTGCCCTCTGGATGTGCAAAGCCACTTCCTGAAGCAGGTCGAGGTGTTCGTTAAAGGTCTCGGTTATAAGCAGCAAATCGTCCAAGTATACGAAAACTTGGTGCCGTAATTGCGGTTGTATCACCTTATCCACAAGGCGCGTCATTGTCTGAGGGGTATTACACAATCCGAATGGCATGGTCACAAATTGATACAGTGGGTGACCTGGGACTGTGAAGGCTGTTTTCTCCTTTGAGCCAGGGTCTAACGGGATTTGCCAGAAAGCGTCCTTGAGGTCTAAACTCGTGATGTAATGGGCTTTAGGCAATCGACTCAAGATGCCTTCAATCAACGGTAGAGGTTATGCGTCCTTGACAGTAACGGCGTTCGAACGTCTGGCATCTAAGCATAGCTGGACCTTGTTCGGCTTGACAACTAAGGTGACCGGGGAAGCCCACGCGCTCTGCAATTCTTCGATCACGGCTAGTGCTAACATTCGATCAACTTCGGCACATAACGACTTTTCCTTCACCGGAGATATGGCAAAATGTCTTTGTTTTATGGGTTTTGGAACCCCACATCTATGGTGAGAAACACCAGGGCCGTCCTGCCGAGACCCTCCTTCTCATGCGATGGAAAAGCCGATATAGCCGAATAAAGTCGCAGTTGTTGATTCACATCCAGTGCATGGCGTAGTGAGTGCACTGGATGTGAATCAACAACTGCGACTTCATCATTTTCTCCTTTTTCCAATTGAATTGTAAAAAAATATGTAATAATCTTCATTTATTTGAATTTGCTATAGTTTTTTGTTTTTTTTTTTTAATGTGTTTAATGATAACGTACACATTTAGAGAGCCATTTGGGCCATTAAGTTTTTTTATTGTTATTTTTTGGATTTTGCTTTATATTCTTTCAAAATTTATAACGATTAATAGTAAATAAAGCGACTTTGACTATGGCGTAGTGAGTGGGAAGTTGGAGTTGCGCTAAGAACAGTGGCGACGGAATCCAGCACCGTACTGGAAAACAGTGCCGGGGCCAAGTTAGATTTTCGAACGAAATCCACCCCTATGTAAAGATTCTGGGTCAATTAGGGGATAATATAAAATTCCAGAGGCTTAGTCACCTCTTTAAATGTGACATCCGTCGTAATTTTCCCCACCACGAAGTGACGAGTTTCGTCCGCCGGGCTTAACCAGGTGGTAAAATGATGGATTTGGTCCGCGGGAGTTACCAGCACCTTTCCTGCAAAATCCGCTGATATGCAATTCACACTGGCTCCCGTATCGACTAAGCCTACCAGTCGCTTTTGTAGGAGGTGAACTGACGCGTATGGTCAAACGTCATCCTTCAATAATTCGTCTAGGTGTATTGCCCGCAACGCCTTCCTCGACTATCTGACCCTTCTCCAGAAGCTCCGCATCTGACGCGTGGCTCGCTTCCTTCACGGAGGGGTAGTGGTAATCATCTCCTCATTGAAGATGCGCTGATGAGTAGCCAAATAATCCCGCAGTCTGACGTGGAAGGGCTTAACATGCCAAGGACTTACATCTCGCTGCCATTCCCCCGTACGTCCACCTCGAAACGTGTGACGTCAGCGGAACTTCAGGAGAACGGTGTTTGGCGGTGCGAGTCAGTAAGGTTGGGGTCATGTCTGGGGCTGCTTTTCCGCACCGGTAACAGAAGATCGTTGGTTCCGCTGGACATGCATAGAACCGATGCCCCGGTTGTCGGCAGTTCCAACAAACCGTCGGATTTGTAACTGCTTCAACGAATGGTCGGTCAATCATTGCTTCGAACCCGTGCTCCAGGGGTGCTCCACTCCTCGGTACGGGTATCGGGTCGTTAATTATTTGATCCGCTGCAACCAACTCCACGGTATTAAGATTTCGTGAATTAGGTCCCGTCATGCGAGGTTGTGGATGGAAGGTTACTCGCCGCTCATCTAGCTGTTCTTGCCTACGGCCATGGAAGCGTAACCCCTGTACTGCGTGAATTGGCACATGAAGAGGACAGTTCTGAAGCTCCCAACGCATATTCTCCCTGATGATTTCCAACAGTTCGTCCTCGAAGATGGGTATTCGTAACTGAGTGATTAAGTGCAATATACTGGTGTAATATTGTTTGAATGGCTCTTGGGCGCCTTGCTTGCGTTTTCTCAGTTTTTCACGTGGCTCTTTTTCAGTGAAGCCGTCGTCAAAGCAGTTGCGGAAGGCTGCACTGAAAGAATTCCAATCGGGGCGTGGCATCGATTCTATTTAACTCCAGTACCACTTGGTAGCATCTCCGCTGAACAGAAGGTGTGCGTGTCTAAGGAAAGCCGAGAAGTCGCCTCCCAGTGTGCTGGTGATTAGAGCCTGAATTCTAAACAGGAACCGGTCCACTGGTGTCATCGAGTTAAAACCGGTGAAGCTAGGGCGCCTACTCTCCATGATACGAGGCATAGGGTCTCGGACAGGTGTCGATACGTTCGCGGGGCGAATCGCATCCTCCGTGGGCCTGCTGTAAGGGACCAAATCGGTGACTGTGGGTATCAACGGAGGTGCGGTGCTGTATCGAGGTCGATACTCGGGAGCTCTGGGATCCATTCCCAAGTTCCTTGTAGGGAGGGTCCAATTATCAGCCGGTCTAGAGTGGGGTATAGCCACACTGGGATTTGGCTCCCAGCCAGACGGAGTTCTTACGCGGCTGGGGGGTTGGCTGATCTGGATGTTCTGGAGTCCTCTCTCCAAGTGTCCGATCCTCTCGGACATCCCTTGCAGTAAAGCCAGGATTGTGTCGTTGACGGAGTTGGTGGAAGGCGCGGTTGGAACCTCGGCAACAGGAACTTCTCGGCCCACGGCTCCTTGGATGTTCAACAGTGGTTGAGGCTGTCCAACATTTGGCGGTTCCTTCACCACTGCTCTGCGCGTCAGGACGTGCGTTCCGATGGGGGCGTCTATGGCTGTTTGATCTATCGGGCGTCGGGGTAGTGGACAGAGCTCGGACGTCAGTAGAAGCTGTTGGACATAGGTGCGATGAAACAAGTGTCCACACTCCAATTGCACACTGTTTACGCTCTCCACTACGTCCTCAAAGCAAATCCTGCAGTAAGCGTGTTGCAACGTTTTGGAACGAGTCCAACGCCTTTCTGGGGTCCACTTCATCGCCATGGTTGGGTTTCATTGATGGTGTTGATTATAAGAAAAAAACTGCTCTTAACTACAAAAAAAACTATGGGTATATATAAAAAAAGCTTATCAATAAGTAAGTGGCCGATAGTGGCGAGCTATTGCTATATATATGGAGAAATGAAAATTTATTTATTAAACTCTTCCATAGGGAAATGAGAGTAAATAGTAGTCTGCCGAGAAAAGAGTGCTTCCGGCTGATTTACAATAATTTATCCCCAAATCCACATATATTACAAAAATTGTCTCTAAACTACGTTAATTGACTCGACGAGACAAGTGGTAGCGTTACCGTTACTGCTTTGTACGTGGTCAAAATTCCCAACACGTGGAAGCATTCCGGGCTCCACCACTCCAGCAAACGCCACCGAACGTTGAACCAAATCCACTCGTCTATCAAGCATAAAAAGATATAAAGGCAACGTAGCCTTCTATTTTCTTGAGAGTCCAGGCCAATAGAAGAAACCCATCTGGCTGACAGTTCCATCAAGAAAATAGAAGGTTCTTACAGGTGTCAACCTAGCACAACACATCAGAAGGATTCTGTCGCGAACAAAAAATCAAACAAAGGAGAGCGGAAGCTACAACTCACGTGAAGCGACTGCAAGTGTGTATCACACAGCTCCACTGCTCCTGTCTGTGGGGCTCGAGTACCAAGGTACCTTACATCCCCCGTAAAGGACCAACTTGTCAGAAGACGCGAATCTTTTATCCCCTTAGGATGTTTGGCCCCACGTTTGGCGCCATTTGTAATGATTGATTTTCCGTCTAAAATTGTACGAACGAGATCGGAACCGACCTCTCATCGATTCTAGACGTGAAGTCTGAGTCGTGCCAACGATAGTACCAACCGGTCAACCAGTCCTTGCACCCTTAATCTATTTCGCACTGGCTGCTTGTCGGCCAGCTAGATCGGAGAGGTTTTCGGTCACAAGTCTTTAAATGGATTACGCTCAATTACGTATTTCAGCCACCATTAAATGCTCGTTCCAAACGCATCGAAAACACCACCGTACGGAAAAGAAACCTACTTTACTTTATTCCGTATTTCTTAATTATTCCAGTCAATTCCAAAAACCTAAATTCAATTTCGCGTTCCCGAAATTCACCGACCCGGTACCGAAAAATATACTACGTTAAGTCAAACCCAAAGAACGCTACGCTAAGAGAAAGGCAAGGCAAACAAAGGTACCGCGTACCGCACGCGACGCAAAACCGGCCATCCGCGGATTTCTTAAAACCCTACCCTCTTTACGGCATACTTACCATGCACTCTCCGTCCCGCTGGAAAAAGAAGAGCAGGCTGAAAAGGAAAGTCGTGTTGTCCGATTAGCAATTCATTATTTTTTTATTGCACTCAATGTCTTAAAACTTAAAAAGGAGTAGATAAATATTTTTCTCCATCGAAAATAATATTAACAATTTAAAACAATTCTAAAGTTAGTAATATTTTGTTTTCCACGACAATAGAACCAAAATACGATGCCTAACTGTGACTCCTTATATAATTCGATGTTGTATTTATGTTCATTTCTGTATTCAATAAAATATTTATAGTTGTTGTGAAATAATGTACCAAAAATGTTAAGGATGATGAAAAGTAGAGTTATAATTATGTTTCGATGAGATATTTTTGATTGTGATTTTCCTCAATTATAATTTCAAGGACAAGAGTTGGTTGGTTTTGGAATTGATTAGAAACTTAAGTTGAACTTTTCCAAAGCTTGTACGTTAATAATTTCTTGCTTCTTTCTTTGTACTATTGGCTAGTTGTTAATGTGGTTTGTATAATATTTTTTTGGATTTTTTGCATCATTTGTCAGTTAGCATTTTAATAGGGTTGGTTTTATTGCGTGTTATTAATTAGGTTATGGTTAATTATTTACATGGTTCATTTTATTTTTTTATTGTCATTTGTATTATTTGCTTTATATTTTTCCCTTTTTTTATTAATATGCAATAAATATTATTACCAAACAACTAACATTAATGTTGCAATTTGTACCAAGTATATGACCTAGGCAATTAACTCTGCGCTATTGAGGCGTTTCCTAAAGCTATTTACGTCGTTTCTTTACGATGACAAACTAAATCCGTGAATTCTACTTTTCATGCATTTGATCGTTTTAACATAACGTTTCATGAGTCCAAATATATTGATTTATCGAAATGAACACAATACACATAAATTGTGCGGAATTCTTTCTATTACTTTTGGTCAAAGTCAAAGTCAAAAGCGCTTTATTTAAAACTAATTGTTATAAATTTTAAAAGAATATAAAGCAAATTCCAAACAATAACAATAAAAAACTTAATGGCCCAAATGGCTCTCTAAATTTATACGTTATCATTAACACATTTCATAAAAAAAAACTATAGCAAATTCAATTAATTAAGATTATTAATATTTTAAGAATTCAATTGGAAAAACGAGAAAAAACCAACCACCACTATCCTAGAATTATTTATAATTTAAACACAACAGTGAAACTTTGATCCTACACCTAATATGTTGTAACTTATTTCTAATAAAATGCAATCAAAAACTTTATCTTATACTAAAAAATTCTATAACAATGTTATTAACCTACGCGTTTAATCTTATCTCTAACGTAATATAATAAACATAACATATACCTAACCTATACCTAATTTTTAACAAAAATAAACAACACTAAATGTAGCAATAATGAGCTGAAACTCAAAAAACTAAATAACGAACCAATACCTGGATTGCGCCGTCTCAATTCGATCAGCTTCAACGAATCTAGCAAATAAGTATCTCCATTCGAATTGTTGGTCTAGTGAACTCAAATTCAGAGGATATTTTATCTTCTTATCGGTGGCCCGTCGATACATGTGATATATGACTGGGACGCTGGCAGAATCAAAAACACATGGATTCATGTCCAAATACACGAATGCTTCTGGAGGAATGAAGCCAGTAGCGAGGCAAGTCGCTATATACCCGTCTGTAGGGTGGGACCGCTGTGAAATACAAGGGTTTTCACTCACAGTCACAGATCTTGATATATGATTCCGAAGAAGTTTCAATATGAAGATATTGACTCCCGTCACTTCAGCAGTTTGATAAATTCTTCTATTCGATATATAATGTTTCCAATCCATCTCAGGCTTTCTGTACAAACCAGTGCATGCACGAAGACATTTCCTTTCGAAAAAATTCCATAGTACTCGCACTCTGGTTGTACCAGATCTGACATCCATATGTCAAAACTGGTCTAATCAGGGTCTTGTAACAGATAATTTTGATCTTTGGATCAATGTATTAGGAATGAAAGAGCTTTTGTAGGGCCATGACTACTTTAAGTGCCTTACTGAGCATGATTTTCACATGTTCCGTATAGTACAGATACTGATCGAGATAAACGCCGAGGTATCGAATACAGGATTTATGTGGAACTCGTTCTGAACTACCCTCGCCAGCCATGATGTGGAAATCTTTCCAATTAAGTTTCAGGTCTTGACTGACCCCCTGCAGCGTTGTCCGAGACAAGATTGTTTCACACTTCTGCGCATTGATTTTCATTCGGAAATTGTCAGTGTACAGCTGCACATCATTGAGCATTTTTTGGAGATTTCTCTGAACTATTGTAGCTTTTCGGTCTGCCGTATAGATGATCAGATCATCAGCAAACGCTACCAATGATCGCGTTGGTGAGACGTTAAAATCAAACACAGCTGCACATCACTGAACTTTTTTTGGAGATTTCTCTGAACTATTGTAGCTTTTCGGTCTGCCGTATAGATGATCAGATCATCAGCAAACGCTACCAATGATCGCGTTGGCGAGACGTTAAAATCAAAGCCGCTCAATAGCTTGCGAATGAAGATTGAGAAGAGCAGAGGCGCAGTAACTGTTCCCTGCTGTAGACCATTCAAGACCTTGAACTCGCGCATTGTTGTCGGATTTCCATCAGTTACAACAAACGATTTCCCGTATAATATATTACACATCATGGCGACAAGGTGTCTGGGGAACTTGTCCTGAAGGAGTTTAAAAATTAGTCCATCTAACCACACCGTATCGAAGGCTTTCTCCATATCAATGAGACATGCTCCAACACATTGTCTATCATTTAGTTTCCAACAGATGTCTGGGGTTACTTTCGTTATTGCATGTATGGTCGAATGCCTGGCACGAAAAGCAAATTGGCAATTCGGCATCAACTCATATTCCTCAATGTGGACGTTTAATGCTCTTTTGAGTATCACTTCAAACACCTTGCTGATGTTAGGCAGCAAGCTGATTGGGCGACAGCTGTTAGGGCATGAAGATTCTTTTCCTTTCTTCAAGATTGGAAATTCCTTAGCCTTTTTCCACTCATTTGGGAAATATGAATTGTTCAACATGTTGTTGAACAATATGCAATAGTTTCTAATAGCAATCTCAGGCAAATGTCGGAGAACTACATTTGGAATACCATCAATACCACATAATTTCTTGTTGTTTATTCTGCAAAATATGAAACACAAGTCTTCATAGCTGACAAAATAATCAATAAGATTCAAGCTCGGTATGAGGTCAGATGTTAATGTTTCATTGAAATGAAGAATTGATTGGCCGTTCAGGCTTGATTTGAAGTCGGAAACTTTTGCTTCAACGACCTCTGAAAGTATTTCATTCCCTCTCTCAGGGTTTGGTAGATGGACCAATTCAAAATGTGTTCCAATCAGGGCAAGTTTATCCAATCCTTCACAAATAATCCTGTTTCCATTTCTATCCGGATGTTACAAACCAGTATACCCTATGAATACTGGTAAGAACTGGGAGCTCAACTTGATGCGTATCCTATATACAACATCAAGGCTCCCGGGGAAAGAACTCACTGTAACATCACTTACCTGCTACTCTGTCCATTTAATACCAGAACACATGAACACATGTTTAAAGAATTTAGTTTTATTTTATGTTGATATTTTAAATTAATTACTTTTACACTTCTTTAATTATTTTTATCATCTATCCATACTGGGTGAAGCCCTTTTCTTGCGAAGAAGTCTCGGAAATAAAAAAAATTGGAAAGGATTAGCTGATGGTGGCTACGCAGCGTAATACGCAATCAAGCCGAAGGAGGTTCGCGGCTTGAGCCAACACCTCACCATCTAACTAATCAGCGAAGATACTCCGCAGTTGCACCGGAACTATACTTTCGAACGTACGAACGGATTACACACCTACTGGCTCGAACAATTGCTTTTCTGTTGTTATCACTACTCGCCGCTTCTCGCTCGATCAATTGCTTTTAAACGATTCTGCGGCCTCAATTCGCTCTCGTTCCACGAAAGCTTCTTCCTCCGCGATCCATCTCACTTGCTCGCATGGTGAAACTTTGCGGCGAATTGGCGGAATTGGAGACATCAGGCAAGGAAAAGCTTTTGTTTAGCTTTTCTGTTCTCTTCACAGTGTCACTCCGCTGGAAGTACACCCCGAAGCTTCTCATGTACATAGTCGTCGTCGTCGCTAATGTTATGGCTTATGTAAAGCGAATTATGAAGTCTTTTTGCTTGCCGTTGGTCGACAAGTACATGTTTTGATGACAATGGGCGTATGTGCTTGACCCTATAACACTTGGCGGAGTGCGAATGATTGTCGACATTTCTATAAGCACACCCCGAAGATTCTCATGTACATAGTCGTCGTCGTCGCTAATGTTATGGCATATGTAAAGCGAATTATGAAGTCTTTTCGCTTGCCGTTGGTCGACAAGTACATGTTTTGATGACAATAGGCGTATGTGCTTGACCGTATAACGCTTGGCTTAAACGATTGTCGACATTTCTATAGCATAACATTTTTTCCGGCGGATTTGAATGATTTACGTACTTGGAGAGTGAAGTAAATCGTTGTTCCGTTCCAATGATGCGAATTACTTAATGCGTCAGTTGTACTTATATTTTTTGCTGTTGAGGCCATTACTATTGTCCGCTGTACTTCTCACTGCCTATCGTTGATTGTTGTTCTGCTGCTGGTTCGTGATTAACATACTGGATGCTAACTTAATTCTACCGATTAATTTCGTGTATTTTCAACTCCTAATTTACGCTACTTAATATGTTATGGCAAGACTCAACGTTACAATTGTAAATTACTACATTTTTGATTTTATATCATTACGGATTCATGATTCGTTTGCCTGAGTCGCCCATCAATTTTTACTTGATACTAACATAATAAGTTAATTATGAATTGACGTTTTGTTTGATACTTAGTATTTCTTTTGATACAGTGAGCTAAGATCGCTTTTGGTTCTACATAATCGTGGATTGATAATGTATATATATATATATATATATATATATATATATATATATATATATTTTTTTTTTTTTTTTGATTGTTTATCAGTATAATTATTCACAAAGGTCTTTATTTGATACAACTTTGAGCCAAGCAGGTTCGTGTTTGGTTTGATTCTATACAAACATAAATTAATAACTCAATTTCTATAAGCACACCCCGAAGCTTCTCATGTACATAGTCGTCGTCTTCGCTAATGTCATGGCTTATGTAAAGCGAGTTATGAAGTCTTTTCGCTTCCCGTTGTTCGACAAGTACATGTTTTGATGACAATGGGCGTATGTGCTTGACCGTATAACACTTGGCTTAAACGATTGTCGACATTTCTATAGCATAACAGGTGTACTGTGAATGACAACATACATATACGAAAAGCTGCGAATTGTAATCAAAGCATCTGTGGGCGCGGCGTCGTATCATGGATTAACAGAAGTGGGTGTGTATCCATACTCGTATTAAGTATCAAACATACACACAAGACTTTGCAATCGAACGTACCGCCTCAGTGGAACGAATTGGTTACACACATTTGCAATGAGGCAAATCGAGTGAAAGCTTGAGCTTTGCGGCTGCACCAGTCACAGAGAGATGGCATTAAACACATTAAACAAAAAACATCACAGTCGAACTTTGATCATTTTATTGGTAAATTGTCTTCATTATTTTAGTTGGTAAGCAATTAAGTCAGCATAATTATAGTATAAAAGAAAAAAATAGAAGCAAGAAAATTGAGAAGTATTTCTGCATTTGCTGGCTCAAGGCGTGCGCCCGAGCTTACTCTATCCCAAAGCACTTTGCCCGGGATACGCGAATTAAGAATACGTTCAACTGCATACTCAAGGCATCCACCCCAGTATAAGCGCCCTGAGGCAGTTATGCCCGGGGCCTGCAAATGAACTAATAATTGATTGACTTATTAATCTGACTGCATACTCAAGACGTTAGCCAGAGTATTAGCGTCCCAAGGCCATATGCCGGGGGCTAGCAGTTGGATTATTAATCAATTGATTCGTTAATATAACTGTGTGCTCAAGGGTCAGCCCCAGCAGCATATAAAGCTTAAATAAATAGATTGGTTTCTTCTAATTTCCTTTTCCCTCTGAATAACTAACAAGTATAATTAAAGTAAACGTAGATCGAGTAAATTAACTGTTCCATTATTATTCTAAATATATAATTATGTGGTCATTAGTCCGCAATATATTGTCCTGTTATAAATTAATTAGCTTCGAAGAATTCATTGTAATTGTATAACCAAAAAAAGAAGGAAATAAAACTCAAATCATTAAACAAACAAACACCCTTTTGCTGATCTAATTGACACGCATAAAATAGCAGGTAAGTGTTATACAGGAATATCCTTCTCTCCCGGTAGCATTGATGTGTGTATAGGAAACACATCATATCAAGCTCTCAGCGGATGCCAGTATACATAGGGTGTACTGGTATTGTGCAACGAATTGGCGCAGCCGGTAGGATATCGGTTTTGCAAACATCACAATGTAGCGCATTGTGTAGCAAGATTAAATGGGATTTAAATCTTTACTCTAAGCCGATATTCGAAACCACTCAATTCCTGTGTGATACCACTGCTACTTACTCTGTCAATGAAACCAGATCAGTATTCTCAAATTTAAAAATGTCAATCACATTAATCATCTGAATAACAAAAATATAATATTCAAATCCAATCATGTGTGCAAAGAAATTCGATCATAATCCAAAATTTCATCTTGTCTATTCTAAATCATCCAAATAAACTTCTCAACAACTCAAACATAATTTAACGTACAACATATCAAAAATAAAATGTTCCAATAGACAAACATGCAAAACAACAAACAGTACAAGTAAACATCAACTACAAGCAAGCAAAATGAAAACATAAATAACGAGCAAACAAACGCGTGTCCATTGTTATGCCAACATAACAACTTTTATCGCTCAAACAACCAAAACAAAAATAATAACAATATCGCGCATCCAGATGAATTTTCAAGTCTTATCTTTAAACTGATCTAGCATTCAAATAATTTCCTGAGAGCGCTTAATGAAATCAAGCTTATGTTTCATGAATTGATCCCATAGAAAAATATCCATTTGATTAAATAAATTAATGAGTAGACATGTGGGCAGTAATTTTTAATCCAATTAAATTAAAGTACAAACTTAATAAACAAACCGCGTGAAATGAATTAAATAATTTACTCACAAGAGGAAATTTTTCAATACAAACGCTAAACAGAAAACTGAAATAATTTCAAGTTTCACTGAAATAATCCAAGTCGAGGAACTGGTAAACAAACGACTTTTAATTATTATAACCCAATACAATATAGGCCAACTCAATAAAAACAAATTCACCCTTAAACCTATTATCTCTTTCAATTCCTGTTTTCTTTCCGCGAATGACAAAATATGAATTCAGCACTCAATCTGCAATTTCATATTATTAGCAGTAATTAAAAGGAAACTAGTGGCAGTCAAGCCGATAAATCCCGGCAAGCTTTTACAAATAAATAGGAAAACCCAATAAGTTGAGTGGACCCCCAAAACCCCACTGTCGACAGCCGCAAATGTGGTCCCTTCAAAACAAAATTGTCGGCAGTCACTCAGCTTTTAGCCTATGAAAAAAAGATAGCCTCTGAGCTGTTGATCGTAAAACATCAGCAGAACCGCTATTCTGATGTCAATGTTACATGATTACAATAGCCTCTGAGCCGTCGACCGAATCTGTTGGTGGACACGCTATTTTTAGTTACAAGTCAGTAAGAAAGCCGAGAATAGCCTCTGGGCCGTCGACCCTATTTGTCAGTGGGCACGCTTTTTTTAGTTATAAGGCACAACAGAAAATCTAGTAGCCTCTGAGCCTTCGACCGAAGCTGTCAATGGACACGCTATTTTTAATTACAAGTCGGGAAGGAAACCGACATAGCCTCTGAGCCATGGACCGTAGTTGTCAGTGGACACACTATTTTTAGTTGTAAGTCACTATAGAAATAAATAAAAGCAGACACGCTACATTTAATATTAAGTCGATATACCAACCAATCGGAGCATCTGTGCTGTTGAACTAAAATGGTTTGCAGACACGCTTCCACTAGTCACTACGTTTCCCTGCTCAACAAATAAATTCTAACTGCTAACTACTAAATAACTCACCATTGAAACCCCTGTAGATAACGCAAAAAATTTAAAAACCCACCCGTTTCCCACCCTTCCATATTACACGTATTCTCGAGATAGAGATCAACAATTTTAACGAACGGCTAATGAAGTGACCTTGCACGGCACTGCACTGTCTTCCAGCAAAGTCTGAGATAGCGTTACGCTAAACCAAACAGACACTCACTAGTGAGAAATTCGACGGAAAATATAGGGTCTTAAATGAAGGCCGGAACTCTATGCTCCTTTGCCCAACATATAGTGATAGTTTTGTTTCGACTCTTTCTCGCAAGATATTATAAACGTAATATTTCTGCTTAATAGCCCACCCAAGAAATCTAAACATGACATGCAGATAGCTCCACCATTAAAAATCAATTAAAAGAATGGCGTCTAGCCCAATCGAAGGAGATCGGCATGAAAGAAGGAAGGAAGAGGCACTTAATGGGCGTGGAGCATCAGATCATGGGTTCCAGACAATGCTTACAAAAGGAGCGAAGAAAGCCGCTACGAAACTCCTTCAAAAAAAGCCAGGAAGTAAAGTTCGCACGTACATCCAAGTAGAAAAAGGAGCTGATGCAAAACAGGAGAGGCAGAAGCCCCGACGAAGACCCCGGCAGCAGGCACTGCTCGTAAAGCCACAAGATGGCCGATCCTACGCGGAAGTACTGCGGGACATCAGGGGAAACGTAAGGCCCGAAGACACCAATACTACCATTAAAGTAGTAAAACCAACGTGGTCGGGCCACATACTGGTCGAATTCGGAGCTGAGGCCGGCAATAAAGAAGCATTCTGTGACGCAGTAAAGAAAGTCGTCGGCAAAAGCGCAACTATAGCCCCGCTCGAGCCGACAGCAACGATCAAAATACGAGACATTGACTGCGTGACGGATCTGGCCGAGGTAGAAGAGGCCATCAAAAAGGAGTTCCCTAGCGTGGGAAGGATCAAAGTGGGACTGACACCAGAAAACAACAGGGGACAACGCATGGCCATAGTTGACTTGACCGAAAAGGACACCGAACAATGCCTGAACAAGGGCAAAGTACGAATATGGTGGGTTGTCTGTAGGAAATGATGAAGAGCAACGCCTCTTCAATGTTTCAAATGCCTTGGTTTTGGTCACACCACACAAGTATGCAAAGAACCCGATAGGAGTTCCCTATGTTACAAATGCGGTGAAATGGGACATAAAAGAAAAGAGTGTACGAAGGAGGCACACTGTATCCTTTGCAAGGATGCTGATCCAAAACCTGATTAAGGACACGTCTTGGGATCAGGAAGCCCTAGCCAAGGCAAAATCAGAGCTGCGATGACCCGCATCCTGCAGCTAAACCTACACCGCAGTTCAACCGCCCAAAATCTGCTTGAGCAGTTTGCGAGGGACCGGAAAGCCGACTTCTTGCTGCTGAGTGAGCAACACCATAATAAAAGTCCTATATTATGGTATTCTTATGAAACTGGTACTGCCGCCATCTGGGTTTGGAACAGTGACTATCAAGCGGAGAGTTGTGGACGGGGGGATGGTTTCGTGTGGGTTAGATGCTCAGGGATCACCTTCTTTAGTGTGTACCTAACGCCTAACGAATCGATATCATCTTTCCAAGCCAAGCTTAATGCTTTGGAGGGCGCTGTCTCGAACGCAGAGGGCAAAGTGCTCGTTGGGGGTGACTGCAACGGGGAAAACGAATACTGGAAATGGCAGCCAGGAAGGCCCTCGTCGTACTAAACCCCGGAAATACGCCAACTTTCCGCCGTATTTGCTGTGAGGGAACCATACCGGACGTGACATTCACCTCGGAGTCCTTAGTACGGAGGATACACAACTGGAAAGTATTAGAGGACTACTCAGCCAGTGATCATCAGTGCAATCTGCTTGAGATAAGCGATGCTGTCTCTCGACGTCCGTGCTCTCGGCCTTCTACAACTGGATGAAACATCGGAAGGGTGGACGTCGAGACGTTCGTCGACGTGCTCACAGCAGGTGAGCCGCTGCCGGGAGCTTCGGAGGGGACGGAAGAACGGGCAGCTCAAGACGTGGTGAACTCTACTATGAGCATAATCACGACTGCTTGCTGCGCTTCTATGCCCCGTCGAAGACCCCGGCACGGCAAGCCCCCAGTCTACTGGTGGTCAACTGAAATCGCTGAAAAGCGAAGGGAGTGTCACAAGCTCCGACGTGAGGCTCAACGGGCGCAGAACGGTGACGAGGCATGCAACTGGGTGGCAGCATATAAGTCAGCCAGGAAATGCCTTCGCAAACTGATCAACAGTAGCAAGGCTCGCTGCTGGCAAGAACTAGTGGACAATGTGAATAAGGGTCCGCGGGGCCTTGGGTACAAGCTGGTCATGCGGAAGCTTGGTGCCCTACGGAAGCCTTGTATGCATGACGCGGAAAAGATGGACGCGATAGTGCGGGGACTCTTCCCCGCCCATCCCGTCCGTGTTGACGCTGTCCATGGTGAAACAGCAGTCGAGTGCCCACTCTTCACATAGCTGGAACTGGAGGAGGCAGTCCTCTCCTTGAAAGCGAGGAAGGCTCCAGGTCCAGATGGTGTTCCGGCTGAGGTGTTGCGGCTCGTCTATCACCATTGTCCTGAATTGCTGCTCAGCACATTCAACGCTTGGCTACGGGACGGGGTTTTCCCGATACGATGGAAGGTGGCGAGGCTTGTGCTGATCAGCAAGGGGAAGGGAAATCCCGAATCGCCGCCTGCATACCGCCCGTGATGCATGCTAGACACGGCTGGGAAAGTGCTAGAGAAACTCATCAAGGGAAGACTCACTGACGCGATTCGTGCTGCTAGGGACCTATCTCCTCGGCAGTACGGCTTTAGAGCAGGACGTTCTACCATTGATGCGATTGCAGAGGTGGTGAACGCGGTCCAAAAGGCAGAGGCATATAGTCGCACCAAGCGACGGATCGTCCTATTGGTGACACTCGACGTCAGGAATGCCTTCAACTCCGCTAGATGGGTGGATATTCTGGATACGCTGGAAAACTCTTTTCAAGTTCCAGAATATCTAATGCGACTTTTGAGGAACTACCTAAAGGACCGAAACCTGCTCTACAATACGATACAGTACCAACGAAGGATGGAAATTACATCGGGTGTTGCCCAGGGATCTTCCTTGGTCCGGACCTGTGGAACGTGTCTTACGACGGGCTACTGAGACTTGAGATGCCAGATGAGTCGCGCTTGGTCGGCTATACAGATGATGCTGCGGCTCTGGTCGCTGAACAAGCGCAGCTTAGGCTAGGTATGCTAATGCGCCGAGTGAGGGACTGGATGACTGCTCGCGGGCTCAGTTTAGCACTGGAGAAAACCGAAGTGGTCATCTTGACAAAAAAGAGAATCCCTAGAGTAAGGATGATCACTATTGGTGACTAACGAATCGAATTGAAGTCAGCGGTGAAGTACCTGGGGCTACTGATCGACTCGAAGATGAGTTTCTCTGAGCAAATCAGGGCAACGGCTGAAGGGCTTCTTCAGGAATATCGGCTCTGAGTCGACTTATGGCCAACGTAGGGGGACCCAGCCCATCAATAAGACGCCTCTTGATGAGTGCTGTAGGGTCAGTACTACTGTACGGAGCAGAGGTATGGGGCGACGCTCTCAGCAAGGAGGTATACCGAAAACTATTGGCACAGGTACAGAGAAGATGAGCACTGAGAATTGCATCTTCGTATCCAACAGTCTCCGACTCGGCGGTGAGAGTGATTGCAGGCGTGATACCTGTCGCCCTCCTTGCTAGAGAGCGCCGCGCTATTTACCTGCGCCGAAACGAGGATGCGAGGGAGATGGTTGTCCGCGAGGAGAGACAGCGCTCACTCAATGATTGGCAGCAGTCTTGGGTCGATTGCACGAAGGGAAGGTGGGCTGGGTGCCCCATCCCGGATATGAGACCGTGGCTGAACCGAAGGCATGGTGAGACTGACTTCTATCTGACCCAGCTTTTGAGCGGGCACGGGTGTTTTCAGTCTTACTTGCATAAGATCGGTAAGTCGCGGTCCCCCGATTGTCGGTTTTGCCCAGGAGAGGAGAACAATGCCTGTCACACATTTTTTGCGTGTACCAAATGGGTCAGGCTGCGAAGGGAACTCTACAGGGAGACGGAAGAGCTCACCCCAGATAATATAGTTGCGGTGATGCTCGAATCGGTTGACAAATGGGACCAGGTGGCACATTATGCTCGGGCAGTCCTAAAATATAAAAGGGACTCACAGCAGCTGGGGGCGCTGGGGCTAGCGGATCACTCTTCTGGCATTTCCTCTTACCATCTCCCCTCCCGCTAGGAAAGGGACACGCCAGCTTGAAGGCACCCCACGGCGTAACAAAACGAGACCTGGCCCAAAGTGATGTGTCAAACGGTTCCAAGCTGGGTTCTCAGGTTGACAGGGGAGATGTTTAGTGGGTAGTCCAGTCGCGCATGGGAGTCCCATACTCTATGCTTAAGTAGCATTCACCTCCCTATCACAAAAAAAACCACCCATTTCCAACCCTTCCACTTTGCACGTATCCTTGAGATCGAGATCTACAATTTTGACCAATGGCTAATGAAGTGACCTCGTACGGCACTGCGCTGTCTTCCAACAAAGTCTGAGACAGCGTTACGCAAAGCCAAACAGGCATTCAATAGGGAGAAATTCGACGGAACATATAGGGTCACACATGAAGGCCGAAACTTTATGCTCCCAACAACCAACGTATAGTGATAGTTTTGTTTCGATCATCTTTTATAATTCTCTTTCTTGTAAAATATTTTGACCGCCGTATTTACTGAAATCATTTAAAGTTAATATCATAACTTTCAAGCCTAAGATCTTTCCTTCTAATTTTATTTCCTCAATAACATTTAGTTAAAAAAAATTCCAAATAACACGTAGTCTTCGATTTATCAATAATCTGCAGTTATTTACCTATAATTAAAAGACAGAGCGATATAATTCAAATAAAGTTCCCATGTACTATTCTCATACAAACCAAACAACGATTAAAGGCATTTAACTTAAGAGCTAAATAATCCCACAGCAAGCCCTACCCACTACAAAATATATAAAGCTAACCTAATAGAAACAAATAATCTTCATTAAAATTACCCACCTACCACAAATTAGCATGTATAATGTACATAGCATAGACTTCCGAGCTATTGGCGCATATGAAAGCTATGAAGAAAAAATAAATAACCAAACAATTTACTCACTCGTTATTGCAGAGGCAAAGCTATTCTCCTTATCATCTTATCTTCAAAGCTCATTAAGCACCTTCATGTAAATTATCAATCTTTGTTTCTCACTAACAACATTAACGATCCACATTAAGAGAAAAACTTAGGTACCACACTACATAAAACAATTAAAGCTTTAGCAATGAAGCACAACAACGACTCGCAAGCCACATCGATAAAGAGCTATTCTCTTGCAAAGCTAAAAATTCCCGAACAAGAACGATCTTATTGATCTTACATTCCCCATGTATAATTTAAGTGGGTTGGTCCCAAAACGAAAGAGCATCTAGAGCTTCATATACTGACAAATTTCCCTACTATCTAACCAAAAGCTTATTTAGCAAGCTGTTCGTTATAGTCTATGGAAATTTAATTATGAAGAAAAATAGAACGAATAAAGGAGTTTATCATAGAAACTCTTCAAAAACATAAAACGAAAAATTTCTTAGAGTAAAGTAAAAACAAAAACAAACAAATTTTTTTTTGTTTTGGAAACATTATTGTTGCTACCAACCATAAATAAAACAAAAGTCTGAAGACGGACAAACGAACTAAACTTGGTGTAACGAAGCTAACGAGCTTCATACATAATACAGTTTAAATATTGAAAGAAATCTGAACAAAGATAAAAACAAATGAATGCAACAATAAACGGAATAGAACGAAATAAAGCTAAAATGAAGTTGTGTTATTTAAATAACACAAAGTAGTAGATAAAAAAATTAGCATTAAAGAAAAACAAACAAAAGCTTTAACAGAAAGCCTTTCATATAATATGAGAAAAACCAATGAACTCAAAATAAAAACAAAAAACATACTGTAGAAGAAAAATAGGCGAAACAGTGCATAAATTTTAAATTTAGAATAGTTCATCATAAAATCAAAATGGAATATATCTTCATTTCATTATGTAAGTAGCAAAACAAGAAAATAAAAGAAAAAAAGAAGAAAAAAGAACTAATTACATGTTACATAAATTACAGCGATGCAGAAGTATAATGCAGTAAATTGATTAAAGTCAAAAAACAAAAACATATTGTAAGAGGACAAATAAGCGAAACAGTATGTATATAATTGTGAAATTAATTATAATTCATCAGAAAACAAAAAATTGATTGTATCCTTATAAGCATTAACATTCTTGTACGTAAATAGAGTAAAACAAAATCAAATGAAAATGTCTGGCAAGTCTAAGCAAACAATTAGTTAAAATATTCGAAGTAACGCAACTCAAAGCAAAAATTATGAAAGAACTACAAGTCATTATGATTCAATAAGAAAAAACAAATATTGTAACCAGAAATGAATACTCAAAGGAGCATATCATCACTTTTTTTGAAACGATAAGCAAGTTGGAAAAAAAAATTCGATTAAAATCGTTTAAATTAGTAATTTTGAAATCAATCAATCAAGTTTACCAATTATAATAATGAAGCCAAGATGCCAGTCGTGAACTTTTCTTTTCGGCGGGGAGGCAATGTTACGAGAGCCGCAGGCCAAATATTGCTCGTTCCGTATTCCGTCGTTCCTCTCTGTGTACTGTGAATGACAACATACATATACGAAAAGCTGCGAATAAACCGATGTGGGTGTATATCCATACTCGTATTAAGTATCAAACATACACACAAGACTTTGCAATCGAACGTACCACCTCAGTGGAACGAATTGGTTACACGCATTTGCAATGAGGCAAATCGAGTGAAAGCTTGAGCTTTGCGGTTGCACCAGTCACAGGGAGATGGCATTAAACACATTAAACAAAAAATATCACAGTCGAACTTTGATCATTTTATTGGTAAATTGTCTTCATTATTTTAGTTGGTAAGCAATTAAGTCAGCATAATTATAGTATAAAAGAAAAAAATAGAAGCAAGAAAATTGAGAAGTATTTCTCCATTTGCTGGCTCAAGGCATGCGCCCGAGCTTACTCTATCCCAAAGCACTTCGCCCGGGATACGCGAATTAAGAATACGTTAAACTGCATACTCAAGGCATCCACCCCAGTATAAGCGCCCTGAGGCAGTTATGCCCGGGGCCTGCAAATGAACTAATAATTGATTGATTTATTAATCTGACTGCATACTCAAGACGTTAGCCAGAGTATTAGCGTCCCAAGGCCATGTGCCCGAGGATTCGTTAATATAACTGCGTGCTCAAGGCGTCAGCCCCAGCAGCATATAAAGCTTAAATAAATAGATTGGTTTCTTCTAATTTCCTTTTCCCTCTGAATAACTAACAAGTATAATTAAAGTAAACGTAGATCGAGTAAATTAACTGTTCCGTTATTATTCTAAATATGTAGCTATGTGGTCATTAGTCGGCAATATATTGTCCTGTTATAAATTAATTAGCTTCGAAGAATTCATTGTAATTGTATACCCAAACAAAGAAGGAAATAAAACTTTAATCATTAAACAAACAAACACCCTTTTGCTGATCCAGTTGACACGCATAAAATAGCAGGTAAGTGTTATACAGGAATATCCTTCTCCCCCGGTAGCATTGATGTGTGTATATGAAACACATCATATCAAGCTCCCAGCGCATGCCAGTATACATAGGGTGTACTGGTATTGTGCAACACTACATAGACAGCTTACCAGTTGAACAGACGGGTTTATCAGCTAAACAGTTAGCTCAGCCGACAGCATATCAACTAAAAAGGCAGGGTATCAGCTAAGAAAGACAGCTCAACAGAATGTATAACATTTAAGATAGACAGCTTATCAGTAAAACCGACAGCTAAACAGACAGATTTACAGATAAACAGACCGCTAATTAGCCTATGAGCAATGTATTGTAAACTAGCAATACTCTAAACAATTCGAAAGAAAAGACAGAGGAAAGTATCATTTCCTTTTACTGACTCCTACTCTTGTTAGCTAGGCGGTTCAAGTCTTAATTCTATGGAGTTAAGACTTGAACCACCAAGCTATCAGGAGTAGGAGTCACTTTGTTATCTTTCAATTTTAACTTTCTTATCTTTCAATTTAAATCATGAGAGTAACCAATATTACAGCATCAAAGGGTAAAACATGTTTACGTATAGAATTATCAACACATATTGAACTTGACCTTCCCCCTCCACCCACAAATTCAGAGAAGTGAACATGTATGCTGGTGTAATAAGTATACATCTTAGTTTCACTGCTAGGAGCAGTAAATTAAAATGATCGGAGCAGATCCAGTAAATTCATCAGCTAGTCAGAAGCATGAAAAGGCCGGCCAGATTGATAAGGCTACTTCAACCAGAAAAATGAGCAAGAAAGAAACTAAAAAAGAATCGAGAGAAACAGCAAATCTATGAGAAAAACCTGTTGCTGAACTATACATACTGTCTTGATGAAGGTTTCCACAAAAGCAAAGTTATACTTGGATTTGACCCGCTGACATTTCAAGCGAAAAAAACTCCTCCGATGCAATGGACAAAACCAGTTCGAGTTAGATAACAGTCAATGGACTTCACTTCGCCAATACCTCATTGATCTCAAGGATAGAGTACATGAATTCCCTGCAAATCAGCTTGGACTTCTTGAACTCTTCTACATACCTATTGGAGGCGAAAGACTCAAACTTAAACATCCCGAGCTCTGCACGCTTTTCATTTTGATGGATTTTCTCAACATTGTCATTCAATACAACAATTTGCTTACCGATTGCGTGAAAGCATATTATGACCAATATTGTGCGCGATGCAGTGAAAAGAGCGTACTTAAACAGAATGTTAATGACTTCTTCGCTCAATGACTTCTTCACTCCAACTCAAACATAATTTGTAAACATAAATTCTTCTGCTTCTTCTTTGTAGCACTACAGCCCCTCTCGGGCCTTTGCTTAGAGATAGTTAGAGTATCTCATTTTTCATGACCGTATTGATTTTATCGGAAGTTGGTTTCGTCAGTTCCATGCTCCCGTGTGCCTGCTCAGTTACGATATGATCTGATTAAATTAGTACATATTCACCACTTAGTGATCACTCATAGTCTGTCCGAAAAATCCCCTGAACTAAATCACGTTGCTCCCAACGAGATTTGAACCTGGAACCTTCAGCTTAAGTGTTCATGCTCCAACCACTGGGCCACAAAAATTACTCTAGAATTTTTTATGAAATACCAGTACTTTGTAATAATCTAATTTTTCATGTGATGAAATAAAATGCTACAAACGCTACAAACAATGTTTTACTTCACTAGAAGGAATTATTCATTAGGAAATTGTACATTGAGACTTGATAAACTACATACTAATGTGAAAGGCTTAGTAACCAAGTATAATCTCTTTAGTCTATAAAATACTGAAGTATATTGAGAAACAGATCTTCTTCTAAGCTGCACTGGAAGAACTAGAACATGAATGTATGCTATAAATTATTCTACGGATTACTATGAGGTTTTTTAAATTCAACAAAACAGTGGTCCTAAGTCCATCGATTCAAAAACAAAATTCAGTAAATGACATCAAGAAAACAAATAAGACAGAGGTCAATACACTTTCAACGCGATAAGGTCTATTACAATGGTCATCCTAAACTTCATGAAAGAGTACCCTGATATTTTTCCAGAACATCGAATACGCATCGAGAATTATACGCTTGAATATGGTAACATGGATGAGAAACTATCTAATAAACATGGAATACACTACCAAATATGTGAATGGTTCAACTCGAATACGACATCAGGCACTGATACATGCATTTGTCATTCATATGATCGAAAGACAAGAAATATTTATATACTAATGAAACAGTATATCCTCTTGCAGTCTCGGATACATACGACACAGTAAGAATTCATAACACCATGTAGTATAAACAGTCCAAACAAAACTCAGAATGAAAAAGTTTATCATCGATATTCAAACTTGTATCGGAAATTCTCACCAGTAATTCGTCAAGGAACATACTATTCTCCCCTCTCTTCAAAAACATACAACCAAAACGATTTTGGAATTGTACCATCAACAGTTTGCACTCGAATGAAGGGGACATAAGCTACAATGATATGCTGAGGATATTGAATTGCTATATAAATTGTACAATAAACATTAAAAAAAGATATGAGAGGACTTATTAAACATTTGTATGGTACTAATGGAGAAATAGTGAAGCTGAATAAACCTAAGTTAAGTTAACTTGAAAATTGTTCAATATGCTATACAATTCATAAATATCTCAAACCATTTATCAGATGTGCTGTAAATTGTATCAAAATTTATTTATATATAACAAAACAATTGCATTACCAAATAAATTATTTCTATTAGAAAGAAACACAGTATTTTTATTTTAACAACTATTCTACCACTGCTCAAGTAAACAAACACCTCAAACAACCAAACAAAATGACCTAAACATTCGTAGCATATCCGAAACTCCCAAATATCAAACACTTAACATGACCATTCATAAATATCTAACGATGGACAAAAAAAACCACTTGAGTTCATTCAACTCAAGTGTAAATCTGTTCATCAAATTGCCAGCAGACAAGCACCTCCTGAAAGTAATGATCATCTCTTAACATTCTACAACACCATCCTTAGCAAGAACGACCATCCTTAGCAAGAACACTTTATAACATATGCTCCTTGTCTATACATACATGGTACGATGAGATCGATCCAAAAAATAGCCAACCATAAACTCATACGCTACCGCACATCGTTATCAATACCGAAATATCTTACATAGTCATTAGCCCGAGTGATCTATAGCAGCAGTGTGCTAACCCAAATCATACCCAATATGTTGAAAACTAATCAGATCGCCTTCAAATCTATAAAAAAAATCAAATAAGTAACCTGTGAATAAAACATTCTGATAAGGAACAACTCAACAAGAACACATTTTATTTATGTGAAAATAATACTTGAATATGTCAATGGACATATCCGAAGATCCCTATGATGATCAATCTAGCATATTTAAAATGTAGTAAACACGTATTTTACTTAATGCACAAATATTGAAAATGTATATGAATACAGCAGCAGTGACCTTACGCTTAATACAAGCATACAGAGTATGAAGTTTGTAAATACTCATGCAATCATTTAGGCACTAAAAGCGATAATATGCATCTGAAAAGTATTAAATAGTGACATCATCCATGCATGTATCATTTTCCTAAGAAGATAATAAATTAGAGATTCTCATACTCAGACATCAACAAGTTCCTATGGAAGATATGGCTAAAGAAATTTGGTAATGACAAAAATCATACTAGACCAATCCATACATAAATAATTTTTCAATACTAGAAACCAAGAAGTGAAAATCATGAGATAAGCATTAAATAATAGTTTTACTCTATATTACTCTGAAACTCTTGAAACCAGCTGAAGTAAATAATACAGCACGACAATAACAACACCTAATTTGAAGCAATATAAAAATTCATTCGATCTAGTGCATGCATATAATGCCATCATATAGGACCCAAAAATATTTTTCCATGCATTATGGGTATAAACAAAGCATAATAACATAATACCAACAAACCTTTAATGTCAATGATCTACCACCTACCACTTATTTCTTTATTATTCATCCTTTCAGTAATACCAAAAAATTATCAAAAATTAATCAATGATGGATCACTCCGACGATTCCTACATCCATCATACATAAACTCCATAAAAAAGTAGCATGCCAGAAGCCATAAATCGTAAAATCTTTCCTAGACAACATCCATAAATAATCTCAAATTTAGAATAGATACCCAAAACATACATACATGTCAACATATTGATCTAAAAAATAGAACCAAGCACTTATCAAAAGGGAAAGATCATAAGCAAACGATCCGATGTACGAACAATATTATCACCATCTCATGCACTACAAAATCATTCATTTGAAAAAATAACTCGTCTTAGAAGAAATTATTAGAATTATTGAACAAAACCATGAGCATCCTAAAGTAAAGAAAAAAAAACTTTTAGAAAAAAAAAAGAAAACCGACTTCGGAATGCCCTAAAAAGGATGAAATAAATTTTTTGGAAGTGGTGCCATATCATATTTTCCCCCATTCTTTTGTGATGGTGCAGATGTTGGAAGTATCTATGTTGAAATGGGGAAATTGATTTGGCACCGCTTCCAAAAAAATTATTTCATCCTTTTTAGGGCATTCCGAAGTCGGTTTTCTTTTTTTTTCTAAAAGTTTTTTATTTCACTCTTTTTAGTGGCAAATTTTTTCATTTCAAACCATTCAAAACTCTGTTTCATGAATACATTGTATCATGTTCTCGTATATTAAAATATCATTTTTTACTGCAATGCAAAAACCACTACGGCTAAAATCTGACGCGTTCATAGGAATCGAATTTAGCTCTGGTACATTAAATCCACGATCACATCAAAGTCTACCTTGAATTTAGATTTCATAATAATCCAATATGAATTGAAGCTTTGAGAAATTTTCAAATTTTGCACTTTGCATAGCCCGCCATTTTTATATTCTGACCTGACCCTGAAGTGCTTTTTATCGTTCAACTTTTTTCGACCTTTGAGCGACCGCCATTTCGTTTCAAATTGTTCAAGTTTGGATTTTTTATTGTGAGCTTTATCACACAATTAAATAAATCTTTGTACTAGTTTTGGTACACACTGGAGCTATACTTTGGCCACAATAGAAATATTGCTGAAAATTTGGAGAAAATCGAAGCAAAGGCACACACATAGCCACATATGTATTAGTATTATGTATTAGATATAATACATATATATATATATATATATATATATATATATATACATATATATATATATATATATATATATATATATATATATATATATATATATATATATATATATATATATATATATATATATATATATATCTATACATATATATATATATATATATATATATATATATATATATATATATATATATATATATATATACATATATATATTTATATATATGTATTATATATATATATATATATATATATATATATATATATATATATATATATATATACATATATATATATATATAATACATATATATATATATATATATATATATATATATATATATATATATATATATATATTATACATATATATACATCTATACGCATATATATACATATATATATATATATATATGTATATATATATATATATATATATATATATATATATATATATATTATACATATATATATATATATATGTATATATATATATATATATATATATATATATATATATATATATATATATATATATTATATACATATATATATATATATGTATATATACATATATATATATATATATATATATATATATATATATATATACACATATATATATATATATATATATATATACACATATATATATATATATATATATATATATATAAATATATATATATATATATATATATATATATATATATATAGATATATGTGTGTGTGTGTGTGTGTGTCTGTAGACATATGTATTTATATATATAAACATATAGTTCACTCCGCAATCAATCTCATGAAATTTACTTAAAAATATCCTTCTTAACCGCATCATTCGTTCACGTTTATTCGATACCCATCGCCTTCGTTTTCACTTAACTATGGCACCTAATTTTCATGAAAGTTTCAAGAAAATCATACCATAATGTTCAATGAAAACTCGGCTATGCATTTTCATCTTCATCTGTACAGTTATGATCAATTATAGCAGGAAACGTCTCTTTTTTAAGGTTGCGATTCTCGCCGGTTTTTAGTATGGAAATCACTGATTTTAGATTTCTGGGCATATGTTCTAATGTAGATATAATATTAACTGAAAAGTAACGATTCAACTCTATAATTTGCAATCACCCACTCCTTATTATTTCTTCGAGGGATTTTATAACCTATATGTAACGTTTACGTCTAAGGACGTAAGAAGGATCCTATACCAAGCTCATTGGTAAGCAAAGAATGAATGCGGACGAGAAAAGCATCCTGAAATGTTCCCTTTAACTGTTGTATTTATGCTGCACCTAGAATTAATTTATGGGTTATTTCCGGTAGAAATGATGGACTAAAATGTTTATGTTAAAACATTAAGGATACTGTAAATTTTTATCATCCGTCACCAAAGGACTCGGTATCTCCAACAAATCCTTGCAGAGTGCCAACTAATTGGCACTTTTCGTACGAAATATCATTTAAATTTAATTTCTTGACATCAATGTATCATATTTAACTGTTAATATCTACAGAGTCCTTAGAAGGATTTCAATTCTGTTCCGACACATTTTACATCAATATGTTGTCCTTCATTTGAAACCCCTACAATCAAAATCCTTACACGCGTCGATCAGTTACGCTGTAAAATCGGGGTGAAACTCGGAATTTTTTTAGTTTTAACGGTAAAAGTCCTTTACCGTTACTTGAATTTTTTATCCTTTGAACGGGACCTAACTAGAAGAAAGACGTATCATTTGCCAAAAACAGGACTCTTCTATCTATCTCCGTTTAAAAGTTATGCGTGAACATACAAAAAAAAGCAAAAAAAAAAAATATACGCAATGAATTGATAACCTTCTTTCTTTTGGAAGTCGGTTAATGAATGAATATAATGTCATACTTCTAGCATAATATTAAAATCAGAGAATTAAGTATAGAAACTGCTTTAAGAAATATGTGATGATGATGAGGACAAACGAAATGCTGCTACAAGCAAACTAAAATTTGATACTAGACTAAATATCAAGAACACATTACAACAAGCATTAAGATATCTTTCCCTACATCCATAGATTTGAGCAATCAGTATAGTAGTCTAACCGAATAAAATACATTGTAGACGATTCTTAAAGTACTATAGACATGAAACCGATAAAAGGCAATAAGACGTAATAGCAATGAGTCTCAAAACAAAGAACCAACATACCCAAGCAAAAAGAAACTGAAAACGATCAATAAAAACAATATTCGGCAAATTAGAGCAGGCGTATCTGTGAATGGACATTTATGAAAACATGTCTCAATGCCACGCATCATATTACCCGCGACTCACGACCACCACACGAAACCAAAAAAGCAATGAAATGTGATAGCAATCAGTCAGAAAATGAAAAAACAACGTCCTCGAGGAATGAAAGACCGAAAACGATCAATGTAAATAATAATCAGCAAACTAGAACAGGCACATCTTTGAATGGACATTTATAAAAACGCATCTCAATTCCACGCATCACGTTATCTGCAGTCCATGGGCACTACAAAAACTTTAGTAATTTTGAAAATGTCCATCGCCAAGCAACGCGCAATGCATACGCTATCTTTTTCAAGCAAACATTATCGCCGCCAACAATCAAAGCCATCCTACAAAGCAATGTACGCCATGCCACTTCTGTTCCATCATGTAGATTCCGATCTTCTAAAACTCCCGGCGACGGGCAAGTCTACGTGCACGAAACACTACTCGTAACAAGCAAAGTCACTTGCATATGCCACGCGTCCCCGACGTCAATTCCTATGCCTAACAGTATTCACCGCTGTGCAAATCTACTTCCCGATCATCATCCTCCAAAAAGCGACGCACATCGGTCCTGCTCGCCGATAAGGCTATCCATACTTAACAACAGGCACCCTTTGATGAGCGACATGGAAATTTAACCAAGCAATCATAAACAAAATTTTTATGGCAAATAACATGCACTGCCACGGCAAACTACACCTCAAATTGCATTCTCGAACAAGCGACACGCATCCATCCTTAACCGCAGACGCCAATCCAGGAGCAACGTGCACCTTAAGCAAGCACCCACGGAGTAAATTCTCTTGTCTTAGAACACCAGTGGAAAGGTAAACCCATCCCCCATCTATAATGCAATGTCACCCATCTATAGCAGCGCCCTCCGTCGAAACGCAACCACTCACGTCATAAGAACTTCCCGCATGCGTATCATGATCAAGCAAATCGATCATTTCAACACGCTGTCGTCCATCCTTAGCAAAATACATCAATCAATGAGCAACGCGTTCCTTAATCAAGCGCCCATGAACCAAATTCCCATGACTTAGAACACCAACTGACGGGCTAGCCCATCACCCGTCAATAACGCAGTCACCCATCTATATAAGCACCCGTCATCACCTCGCAGCCATTCGCACCATAAAAAACGTCCAGCACACCTAATGTGATTAAGTAAATCGCTTGAACCAAACGCCTTCAATATGTGACATACTAAAGGACCTCAAGCCCTACAACCAGCAAACCAACTGCCTGGAGCACCACCTGTCCATAGAGCTTCCTTAATGGATCAGCAACCCTAATACTTCAAGCTATCAATCCTATCCACGAATCTACTATACATTTTTTTTCGTGTGGTAGGGAGGTGAATACCATTTATGCACAGAGTGTGGTACTCCCATGCTCGCAAGAAAGTCACTGGGCTACCCACTAAATACCTCCCCTTTCAACCTGAGAGCCCAGCCTGGAACCGTTTGAAACATTACTTCGGGCTACTATACATTAAAATGACCATGGATAAAAAAACGATCTACCACTAGGAGCGTATAAGACTCGAGAAACACTTCCACCAACGATGAATACTAAAACCAAGCGAAGACTATGAGCAACGATTATATGAGAAATCCTTCCACTATAGATGAATAACAACCATGGATAGTATAATCACCTACCACTAAACGCGTCACAGGCTAGCTCCTATTAATTTTAAACATATATATCAACTCTATATAAACATATGCTGAGAAATCCAGGTATTAAATGTATTAATTGAAAATATGGGACAATCCTAGACAGGATTCAATTTTCTAGTTTATATGGGAGACTGGCAACCGATCACCTATATCCTAATCCTGGAATCTCACCTACATAGCCAAGACACCTTATCAGAACACAGATCTATACTTATCTAACGCCCGCACATACTCATCCCCGGCACCCACCTGTACCAATTTGATACACATACCCACATATCTAAGGCCCGCACTTACACTAATCTGATACATACACACATACCTTAGACACACACCCTCACCACCACCATCCATGACATCCACACCTATTCTGGACTCATACCTTCTTATCTCAGGCTTCTACCTATACCACCCTAATACAAGCACCAACACATCAAAGACACACACCCTCGACAACATTTGAAGTTTGTATGGAAAAGTGCGCCAGAACGTACATTCTCTATCTACTGAAAGCTATCAGAGATTATGAAGTCAGAGAAAGTTGAGGAAGACTATTCACTGCCTTACACTCCTGAACTAAATGGTATGTCACATAGATCCAACAAAACTCTCCAATGTGATATATTTTTTTTTTAAGTAGGGAGGTGAATGCCATTTATGCACAGAGTGTGGGACTCCCATGCTCAGAAGACGGCGACTGGACTATCCACTAAACACCTCCCCTGTCAACCTGAGAACCCAGGCTGAAACGGTTTGACACATTACTTCGGGCCAGAGAGACCCATTGACCCATTTTGTACACGTAAAAAATGTGTGGCAGGCATTTTCCTCCTCTCCTGGGCAAAAACGACAATCGGGGGACCGTGACTTACCAATCTTGTACAGGTAAGACTGAAAACACCCATGCTCACTCAAAAGCTGGGTCAGATAGAAGTCAGTCTCACCATGCCTTCAATTCAGCCATAGTCTCACATCCGGGATGAGGCACGCAGTCCACCTTCCCTTCGTACAACTCACCTAAGACTGCTGCTAATCATTGAGCGAACGCTTTATCTCCTCGCGGACAACCATCTCCCTCGCATTCTCGTTTCGGCGCAGGTAAATAGCGCGGCGATCTCTTTCAAGGAGGGCGACAGGTATCACGCCTGCAATAACTCTCACCGCCGGATCAGAGACTGTTGGATACGAAGATGCGATTTTCAGTGCTCCTCTTCTCTGTACCTGTGCCAATCGTTTTCGGTATACCTCCTTGCTAAGAGCGTTGCCCCATACCTCTGCTCCGTACAGTAGCACTCATCAAGAGGCTCTGATTTGCTCAAAAAAACTCATCTTCGAATCGATCAGTAGCCCCAGGTACTTCATCGATGGTTTCGATTCGATTTGTTTGTCTCCAATACTGATCATCCTTACTCTAGGGATTCTCTTTTTTGTCAAGATGACCATTTCGGTTTTCTCCTGTGCTAAACTCAGCCCACGAGCAGTCATCCACTCCCTTACTCGGCGCATTAGCATACCTAACCTAAGTTGCGCTTGTGCAACGGTGCGTCCAGCGACCAGAGCCGCAACATCATCTGCATAGCCGACCAAGCGTTACTCATCTGGCATCTTCAATCTCATTAGCCCGTCGTAAGACAGGTTCGGACCAAGAATAGATCCCAGGGCAACACCCGATGCAATTTCCATCCTTCGTTGGTCCTGAATCGTGCCGTAGAGCAGGCTTCGGTCTTTTACGTAATTCCTCAAAAGCCGCATTAGATATTCTGTAACTTGAATAGAGTTTTCCAGCGTATCCAGAATATCAACCCATCTAGCGGAGTTGAAGGCGTTCCTGACGCCGATTGTCACCAACAGGACGTTCCGTCGCTTGGTGCGACTATATGCCTCTGCCTTTTGAATCGCGTTTACCACCTCTGCAATCGCATCGATGGTAGAACGTCCTGCTCTAAAGCCGTACTGCCCAGCAGAACGAATCGCGTCAGTGAGTCCTCATTTGATGAGTTTCTCTAGCACTTTCCCAGCCGTGTCTAGCATGCATAACGGTCGGTATGCAGACGGTGATTCGGGATTTCCCTTCCCCTTTCTGATCAGCACGAGCCTCGCCACCTTCCATCGTACCGGGAAAGCTCCGTCCCGTAGGTAAGCGTTGAATGTGCTAAGCAGCAATTCAGGACAATTGTGATAGACGAGCCGCAACATTTCAGCCGGAACACCATCTGGACCTGGAGCCTTCTTTACTTTCAATGAGAGGACTGCCTCCTCCAGTACCGGCTGTGTGAAAAGTGGACACTCAACTGCTGTTTCACCATGGACCCTATTTGTTTGTTCAGGAATTGTTCGGCGTCCTTTTCGGTCAAGTCAACTATGGCCATGCGTTGTCCCCTGTTGTTTTCTGGTGTCAGTCTTGCTTTGATCCTTCCCACGCTAGGGAATATCCTCTTGATGGCCTCTTCTACCTTGGCTAGATCCATGACGCAGTCGGTGTCTCTTATTCCGATCGTTGCCATCGGTTCAAAGAGTTTCTTTACTGCGTCGCAGAATGCGTCCTTATTGCCGGCCTCTCCTCCAGTGGGATATTAGAGCTTTACTACTGGACACAGGACTACTAATATAAAACATATGTGGATGCTAGCACCAGAGGGTCCCGTACATTTATACATTGGACTCCACTTACTAAACTGAATCCTGATTATAAATCCCATCTGGATAAAGTCAAACGTTTTGGATGTCTTGCATACGTGAGGACTCCCTTACCAGACTCAAAATTCCAGAAAGAGCTATCAGAGGCATATTAATAGGATAAAGTTAATCTAGATATGTAATATGGCATCTTGAAACTGAAAAATACAGTGTCCAGATATGTCAGATTTAATGAGGCAATTATATATAAAAACATTTACCACATAAATGACTCGTAAAACTCAAAAGTTATGTACCATAAATGACGTAAATTGACTGGAACAGTCTGAAGAAATTTCAGAGAAAAAGTTATCGAAGAATGAAAAACAAGGCAAACAATCAGAGGAAATCAATATCAGTGAAAAGCAGAAGGCCAAATCAGGATACCCCAAAAAGAGAAAGCTACACCAAAAAAAATGATTCAGGGGTGATTACAAAACAAAAACAAATCCAGAAAGATTAATAAAGACAAAAGACTGACCTGGTCTTACCTCAGAAAAGGACTTTGTCAGAACACCTACTATATTATAAGGCCTCTGTACCGCATACATTCTAATAAAGAAAATTATATACAAAAAAATACCTCAGAAAAGCGCAGGAAGACGAAATTAAACACATCTTCTTAGCTAAAACCAATAGTGATCCGGTGTGCTACAAAGAAGCTATAGCATCAAAGGAAAAGGCAGAATGGCTAGATGTCATCAGAGAAGAACTGAAATCAATGAAGGACTACGAAGTTTGGGAAATGATAAACAGACCTGTCCTAGAAAATGGAAAAAGATTTCCAACAATAGATTCACAATGAGTCTTTAGAAGAAAATGAGATATAAATGGTAAAAGTAAATTAAAAGCCAGATTAGTTATCAGAGGCCTTAAAGACATGAATGAATATGAATTTATGGAAACATATGCTCCATTTTCTAGACTTCCAGTAATCAGAGGAGTGTTTGCAATTATGAACAAATATGACTTAGAAGCCTGTCAGATGGACGTAAAGACTGCTTTCCTGGATGGAGAACTGGATGAAGATATTTTCATGGAAATTCCAGAGGGTCTTAACGTTGATTCAGAGAATCATAGATTGAAAGTGCTAAAACTAGGAATGGCTATGTATGGTTTAAGAATTAGTCCTAAGAAATGGAACAAACGATTTTCAGAGGAAATACATAAATTAGGACTACATAGGAAATTAACGAGGCACGCTTGTTCACGTGGAAACAAGAAAATCAGATGGTGATTGTTATAACATACTCGTACGTTGATAACATAATTCTAGCCGGAAATAATGGAGATGGACAAAACAACTTAATTAAACTGGTTCAATTAGAGCATATTCCGAAATGTCTGAAGCGCTTCAAGATGAGATCAGCTGTGGACTCTACTCAAATGGATGGGAGTCACAGAATGAAATATTTTGATGATTCCATCGAAAACATTCAGAGAAACCTCAAAATCAGAGAACAAACAGGTAGTATGGTTCACAGGGCCACTACATACGGGGATTATATAAAAGCATGTACGCTAGAAGACAAAGTGAAATCCTGGTAGATTCCTACCACAGAGAATGAAGCAGACGTAATGACAAATCCTTTGCCTATTCCTGCCCATGAATATCTCAGAAACAAAATTAAGCATACCAAAACTAACTTATTAATGAGTTTCCATTGTGATCTTAGAGAATACAAGAAACCCAGACAGCAATGGGTAGTAAAAGTCAGAGTCGAGATAACGGTAGGAGATATGCAGTTCTTGGAGTCAGATCAAAGGTCACGAAGGGAGGGAGTGTTAAGGTATAAAAATTTCGTGACACCTGCAGGCAGATGGGTGCATTCATTTTCATCCTAGTCTCTCCTAGTATTCTTATGTCCAGTTTTTCAACTTAAGTGTAGACGCTTCCACGCGCTTCACTTCAAGTTTGCTGTAGCTGGGTGCGCATGAAAGAAAAGAATAAATCCGGTGTGTTAAACAAAGTGAAAGTCTTTCCTTTTATTTGTTTTCTGTGCAAAGTAAGAAGGCTAAGTAGACGCACTATCCAAACAACGTTATACCAAAGAGTAGGAGCACTGCTCCAATAGGGGCTGTATTGATATCATACTTAACCTGACATTCGCTTCGGAGTTTCTAGTACCAAGTGTAAAAAATTGAAGTGTTCTAGAGGGCTACTCTATCAGTAATCACAGTATACAGCACTTGAAATCAATGATGGGGCTCCTCGACACTTATATTCAGTCTTCCGAATCCCGGTAAAATGTAGACGCGGTGGACTTTAAGAGGTTTTGTGTTTTTTTTTTTGTGGTAGGGAGGTGAAGGCATTTATGCCCGCCGAGTCTGGCAGTGTGGGACTCCTATGGAGGATACCTTTGGACTACCCACTAAACACCTCCCCTGTCAATCTGAGAACCTAGCCTGGAACCGTTTGACACATTACTTCGGGCCAGGTCTCGTTTTGTTACGCCGTGGGGCGCCTTCAAGCTGGGGAGTCCCTTTCCTAGCGGGAGGGGAGGGGAGAAGAGGAATTGCCAGAAGAGCGATCCCCCAGCCCCAGGCCTCCGGGTGCTGTGAGTCCCTTTTATATTTTAGGACTGCCCGAGCATAATGTGCCACCTGGTTCCATTTGTCAACCGATTCGAGCATCACCGCAACTATATTATCCGGGGTGAGGTCTCCCGTCTCCCTGTAGAGTTCCCTTCGCAGCCTGGCCCATTTGGTACACGCAAAAAATGTGTGACAGGCATTGTCCTCCTCTCCTGGGCAAAACCGACAATCGGGAGACCGTGACTTGCCGATCTTGTGCAGGTAAGACTGAAAACACCCGTGCCCGCTCAAAAGCTGGGTCAGATAGAAGTCAGTCTCACCATGCCTTCGATTTAGCCACGGTCTCACATCCGGGATGAGGCGCGCAGTCCACCTTCCCTTCGTGCAATTCCTCCAAGACTGCTGCCAATCGTTGAGCGAGCGTTGTCTCTCCTCGCGGACAACGATCTCCCTCGCATCCTCGTTTCGGCGCAGGTAAATAGCGCGGCGCTCTCTAGCAAGGAGGGCGACAGGTATCACGCCTGCAATCACTCTCACCGCCGAGTCGGAGACTGTTGGATACGAAGATGCAATTCTCAGTGCTCCTCTTCTCTGTACCTGTGCCAATCGTTTTCGGTATACCTCCTTGCTGAGAGCGTCGCCCCATACTTCTGCTCCGTACAGTAGCACTGACCCTACAGCACTCATCAAGAGGCGTCTTCTTGATGGGCTGGGTCCCCCTACGTTGGCCATAAGTCGACTTAAGGCCGATATTCCCGAAGCAGCCTTCTCAGCCGTTGCCCTGATTTGCTCAGAGAAACTCATCTTCGAGTCGATCAGTAGCCCCAGGTACTTCACCGCTGGCTTCGATTCGATCTGTATATCTCCAATACTGATCATCCTTACTCTAGGGATTCTCTTTTTTGTCAAGATGACCACTTTGGTTTTCTCCAGTGCTAAACTGAGCCCGCGAGCAGTCATCCAGTCCCTCACTCGGCGCATTAGCATACCTAGCCTAAGTTGCGCTTGTTCAACGGTGCGTCCGGCGACCAGAGCCGCAACATCATCCGCATAGCCGACCAAGCGCGACTCATCTGGCATCTCAAGTCTCAGTAGCCCGTCGTAAGACACGTTCCACAGGTCCGGACCAAGGATAGATCCCTGGGCAACACCCGATGTAATTTCCATCCTTCGTTGGCCCTGTGTCGTGTCGTAGAGCAGGCTTCGGTCCTTTAGGTAGTTCCTCAAAAGCCGCATTAGATATTCTGGAAAAGAGGAAAAGAGTTTTCCAGCGTATCCAGAATATCCACCCGTCTAGTGGAGTTGAAGGCATTCCTGACGTCGAGTGTCACCAACAGGACGATCCGTCGCTTGGTGCGACTATATGCCTCTGCCTTTTGGACCGCGTTCACCACCTCTGCAATCGCATCGATGGTAGAACGTCCTGCTCTAAAGCCGTACTGCCGAGGAGATAGGTCCCCAGCAGCACGAATCGCGTCAGTGAGTCTTCCTTTGATGAGTTTCTCTAGCACTTTCCCAGCCGTGTCTAGCATGCATAACGGGCGGTATGCAGACGGCGATTCGGGATTTCCCTTCCCCTCGCTGACCAGCACGAGCCTCGCCACCTTCCATCGTACCGGGAAAACCCCGTCCCGTAGCCAAGCGTTGAATGTGCTGAGCAGCAAGTCAGGACAATGGTGATAGACGAGCTGCAAAACCTCAGCTGGAACACCATCTGGACCTGGAGCCTTCCTCGCTTTCAGGGAGAGGACTGCCTCCTCCAGTTCCAGCTGTGTGAAGAGTGGGCACTCGACTGCTGTTACACCATGGACAGCGTCAACACGGACGGGATGGGCGGGGAAGAGTCCCCGCACTATCGCGTCCATCTTTTCCGCGTCATGTATACAAGGCTTCCGTAGGGCACTAAGTTTCCCCATGACCAGCTTGTAGCCAAGGCCCCACGGATCCCTATTTACATCGTCCACGAGGTCTTGCCAGCATCGGGCCTTGCTCTTGTTAATAAGCCTACGAAGATATTTCCTGCCGGACCTGTATGCTGCTAGCCTAGTATCTGCCTCCTCCCGTGTTCGCGCCCGCTGGGCCTCTCGCCGAAGTTTGTGACACTCGCTTCTTTGTTCGGCGATCTCGTTTGACCACCAGTATACTGGAGGCTTACCATGTCGGGGTCTCCGGCGGGGCATGGAAGACTCGCAAGCAGCTATGATGGTACTCATAGTTGAGTTCACCAAGTCCTTGGCTGTAGGCCCTCCACTCCCTGGCGGAGCTCCCAGCAACGGTGCGCCTGCCGTAAGCGCGTCAGTGAACTTCTCGACGTCCATCCTCACAGTCCTCCATCCGAGGATTGTAGTTTGGGCATATGCACGCAGAGTGGCACCATCGTGAATCTCAACAGCTATATACTGGTGATCACTAGCCGAGTAGTCCTCTAGTACTCGCCAGTTGTGTACTCTAGGTACCAGGGACTCCGAAGCGAGTGTCACATCGGGTATGGTTCCTACGCAACCCCAGAGGCGGAAAGTAGGGGTGTTACCAGTATTTAGGACAAAAAGCGCTGTTCTGGCCGCCATGTCCAAGATTTGCTTTCCCCTTGGGTCGGATTGTGGCATACCCCATTCGATGGCTCTAGCGTTGAAGTCTCCCCCGACCAGCATGTGGCCCTCTGTGTTCGAGACAGCGTCCTCCAGGGCATCGAGTTTGGTTCGAAAGGATCGCATTGCCTCTTTAGGCGTCAGGTAAACACTGAAATATGTTATCCCTGAACACCGCACCCACACAAAACCATCCCCGCGTCCATGGCCCTGCACCTGAAGGCGGACGCTGTCTCGAACCCAGATGGCCGAGGTACCAGTTTTGTCAGGGTACCACGCTTGCGAGTCCTTGTTATGATGTTGCTCGCTCAGCAACAGGAGGTCAGCTTTCTTATCCCTCGCAAACTGCTCAAGTAGGTCCTGGGCGTTTGTGCTTCGGTGCAAATTGACCTGCAGGATACGGATCATTTGAGTATCGATTTGGCTTTAGTTAGGGCCTCCTTGAAAGCCCGGCATCTCCCTGTCCCCGGCTCATGTTTGAGGTCGCCGGGTGCTAGCTTAGCATCCTTGCAAAGAATGCATTTTGCCTCGTTCTTGCACTCCTTCCTTTTGTGCCCCGTTTCACCACATTTGTAGCACAGAGATCTCCTGTCGGGTCCCCTACAGCCATACGTGGTGTGTCCGTATTCGAGGCATCTGAAGCAGCGGATAGGGATCGCTCTTCTCCGTATCCTGCAGATCACCCAACCTATCTTAATTTTGCCCTTCGCCAGGATTTGCTGGGCGTCTTTATCAGCTAGTTCGACAATAGCCATGCGTTGCCCCCTTGTGTTTTCACGTGTCAATCTTGCCTTGACTTCACTTAAGCTGGGGAACTCCCTCCTAATGGCATCCTCTACTTCAGCTTTGTCCGTGACGCAGTCGTGGTCCCTGATTTCCAGGGTGGCCATTGGTTCGAGCGAGGCAACCGTTGCCGCATCTCCAAGAACCTTTTGAACCGCGTCACGGAATGCATCTTTGTTTGTGGCCTCTGGCCCGAATTCCACCAGAAAGCCACCGGTCCGGGCTGGTCGAACTGCTTTGATGGCAGTTTTGGTGTCGTCTGGCTTGACCGCTCCTTTAATTTCACGGAGGACATCTGCGTAGGTTCGGCCCTTAGTGGGTTTAATAAGCAGTGCCTCTCGCAAGGGTTTGCGCCGCGGTTTGCTTTTTGTTTTCTGCGGTATATCGGGGGGTTCTTTGTTCTTTTCGTGGTTGAGCTCTTTGTCTGTTTTTTCTAGGAGTAGCTTTTTGGCCGCTTTTTTCACTGCCTTGTTTCGCACCACATGAAACTCCTCGCCTGGAGTGTCAACTTCGTTTATGGTCTCGTCCTTCCTCCTTTTCTCACAGTCGCCTTCAATTGGGCTACCGGCCATTCTTTTGCTGCTGCTAGGACCCACTGATGCCTCGAGGGAGAGCGTGTCTTTTTGGTGCTTTTCGGTTGCAAGCCACCTCCGCCTGTAGTGCGTTATGCGGCCAAAAAGCTCCTCCAGTTCAAGAATGCCATTTTTGACACTCTTGCCTATGTTTTTCTGCACTTCGCAGGCAGCCCTCAGTTGTTTGACGATATTCACCGCTTTCCGAGTAAGCCGCTCCTCTTTGGCGCGGTCAAGGGCGATTGTGTTATTTGGCGCCACCTCTTGGGAGAGGCCCCCGTTTCCTAGCCCTTTTGCTTCTATCGCTTGGGTCACGTTTGAAGTGGCGTCGGCCAACGGCAAAACTTCTCCCTCCCCCAGTCTTACACTGGCCTCCGTTGGTGTCACAGCTTGATCCGGATTGTGTACGTCTTGCACTGGGCGCTCCGGGGTGCGCATAGTCCTACTGCGCCCAAAGGCCGCAATGATGTCAGGTTGCACAACGCACTCTGCCTTCTTTCGTTCGTTAGTCCGTCTGTGGTCTTTCTCCGATGATTTAACCTGTGATGTTGACTTTGACAGTGTTTCTGGGGTTTGCTGCCTCCTCCCGCAATCGGTGACTTGTTTAATCGGTGTTCTTGCCAACAGCAGTTTTTGCCTGAAAGGGTTCTCCGTGCTAGCGCCCTGTTTGCTTGTGGTTTCATTTGTTTGCTCCATTTTATTGGGTCCCCCCTCGGAGCCGCTATCTCCGTTCGTGTGTGTAGTCGCCTTTTTGGTCCCATGGTTATCTTTGCAGAGCAGGGAGGCCATGCGAGGGTTGGCACAAGCCCTTATGGGGACAAGTGCTCAGAGCCAGACCAGCGCTAATCGGGAGTCCGTCTCAACCGAACCTACACCACCAACCCAATGGTGCGAACTTCGAACGTACTCCGAGGCCTGCCAAGGTTTTACCGGGACGGAGACGGTATGATAGTTGAATTGGAGCCGTTCACACACGAGTTTCACCTCGGCGCTACTGTGCAAAGCAACTAGGTCCAAACCATCACATCCGCCACCCCAAAGCGTCAATTCCAGTTCGTTGTCCAAAGCGTAATCCAGATACAATAAGAGGGAACCTCACGGCACCCCCCATATCCTCGGGTCCGTGGGGGCGGCACTCCCCAAAGAATGCTAGCCTCCAAGAATGTTCTTGTCGACCGGCTTTCTCCCTGCGGGAATTTCCTCGGGTACGTGGGGGCGGAACTCCCCAAAGAATGCTAGCCTCCAAGAGTGGTCTTGTCGACCGGCATTCCCCCTGCGGAGTTTCCTCGGGTACGTGGGGGCGGAACTCCCCAAAGAATGCTAGCCTCCAAGAGAGCTCTTGTCGACCGGCATTCCCCCTGCGAGGGGACTTTAAGAGGTTTACAGAAGTGCGAACGGCACGGTCACCGCCGACCGTGGCTCCGCTGGCGATAGAATTTGTAGCTAAAGATGTGGTGAACTCAACAATGAAAATGATGACGTCTGCCTGCAGGTCTTACAGGTTCCGCCAGCATGGCATGTCACCAGTGTATTGGTGGTCCACCGAAAGTGTCACAAGTTCTGACGAGAGCCCCTGCAGGAACGGACTCGTGACAAGGCATACACCAAAGTGACATGCATTCGCATTAAGCGACTCCAGACTGCTCGCCTTTCGAAATCATCATCTAAAATATAATTTTTTATTTTAATACGACCTGCTTTCCCTTAAAATTTTATTTTTATGCAATCTGTTATTCCCATTACTTTTTTGAATTTCTTGAAATTTAAATTGTGGACATGAAAAATGTCTTTGATTGCTATTTCTGATTCAACCGACATTTTGTTTCTATAAGTTTCGAGCAATGAAGAAGTACTACAGGAACACTGTTATTCCCCTTCTTGTGAGGTGAAATCCGATTGGTGTTAGTGAAACCCCTTATTAGTCGGTGCGCTCAGTGAAGTGTTGAACAAGTTGTTTTTAGAAGGCGTAAATTTAGTGAACTTTCAAATTTGGCGGGAGTTTCATTATCGAGAGATGAATTTGATGTATCTGAATGAAATGTTTTAATGCAGGAAATGTAAAAAAATTTGAATGAAGTAATTAAAACAAGATAAAGTATAGCCACTTAAATATTACATATATAAGTATATATATATATATATATATATATATATATATATATATATATATATATATATATATATATAGATATATAAAAGCATAACATTAAGCCTTGTTCCTAAGCGCTCAAGAACTAATGTCTGTATCGACGCTTACCAAAAAGCAGATATGTAGATTCTGATTCTTGGTGATTATTAGTGATTCTGTACCACAGGCAGTTTAGAAAGTTGAACATCCGTTAATTGTATACTGAATGGTATAATTTTAAAAAAGATAACAACAGGGACCCGAAGTCTTTCTCATCTGCATACGCTTTAGACAAGCATATAATTATTTCCCCTTACAGCTTTCTTCTTCTTAAAAAATGCAATTTTGACCCAAATGAAAAAACCACGCTGTAAAGCTTTTCGAGTGCGATTGTAGACTGATTTATTCTCTTCTAATCAAAATCTTTTATACTAAATTAACAAAGCCCAAATATGCTGACGCTATAACCTTGAGTGTAATTACTTTCCCATGCAAACTAAAATTTGAAATTTTCCCACATTTGAAAGTAATTTGAATATGCTGACAACATGTCTAGCATTCAAGTGGAAAAAATTCTTATGCGTAAATGGGATTTGATGATAGCTACTCGTATTTAGTTTGCATGGAAAAAGAATTATGGAATTTGCAGTTATGAAATGATCTTATTGCATTTACAAAATTGAATATTAGGTACTGAACACACGGCTTCTCGCATCATAAGGGCCAGCTGCGTCGCTTTGGCGGAAATTGCGACGAAAGACTTCAATTCCTTCTCTAAACTCGGAAGGTCGAGATCTTAGATTATAATGCGCATCTTTTGCACGTCTTGCTTCCCTTATCTTCCGTCTGATTTGTTGGCGGAGATCGCTTAATCTTTTGTGGGGCTTCAGAGTAACGACGGGCTCCCCCAAACATTTAAATCTCCATAACAGCTTGAAGTATTTGTCAAGACAAAGCATGTGCTGTCCGAAGGTGGCAAAGTAAGGCGAGACACCCATGATGCAATGATAAGACGACCGTAGAGCGCAAGTAATGGCAGACAATCTACGGTCCCAATCCCTCTGAGTCGGATGGACATAGGAACGGATCACAGCTAACAGGGTACGATTCAAATGTTCTGATGCGTTAGATTGAGAAGAGTATATTGGCGTCAGTTGATGTTCGACACCGAACTGTTCGAGTAGACTTTTTAAACTGCCGAGATCGAAACTGTACTGCGTTGTCCGAGTACAAGTTTTCTGGAACAACAAACACATGGAATACTCGGCTCTCTAAAAATTTCACGAAAGTTTGAGTCGTAAATATGCGAATAGGTTCCACTAGGGGGAACGTAATAGCTGGTCAAGAACAACGATAGCTCCAACGCGTCCCATTGAAGAACGGTGGTTTGGACCAACTAGATCTATATACAGACGTTGGAATACGCGCTCCGGAACGTTGAGTTGACTCATCGGAGGTCAAAGAGGCTGGTTAAGAGCCTTAGTGCTTTTATAGGTCTCATAGGTGCCTACATACTGCTTGACCTGAGATGACAGTTTAGGCCAAAAGAACTATTTCTTAAGGCACTGAAGCGTCCGAGCGTAGCCTATGTGGGCACTTAGACGATGGTCGTGCGCGCAAAGGATCAGATTGTGAGTCATCTCCTCCGGCGGCGAAAGCATCCAAGACTCTTCTTCTTGCAACGAGTCACCGGTTACGTATTCATTAGTTCAATAAACATAGTCGTCGACCACTTTCAAATCAGGCAACTGTGTTTGTTGGGTTACGATGGTTTGCGTCAACTTGTTGTACTTGTCTGAATTGAAATGCGGGCTCTTTAAATCTATTTCGATGGGATTATCGTCATTAATTGCCAATTCCCCTCCCTCGGGTGAAAACATTGGCGAGAGAGTACCGAGCGCAATGTTTTGGGTTCCATTTCGGTGTTTGATGGAAAACTTAAACTCTTGCAGTTTCAGAGTCCATCGGGTAGGACGTCTGTGTAGATCCGCTTGGTTCATCAGCCATTGTAACGATGCTTGGTCAGTAATGATTTCAAGCAGGTGGCTTTCTATGTACGCTCGGAATTTCTTGACAGCCATCACCGCTGCCAGGCATTCTTGTTCAAATACGGTGTTTAGCTTGCTAGATATAAAATCAAAGGGAGCTTCTTCTCCATCTTCGATTAATTGCACTACCACGGCTCCAACTCCATGTTGACTTGTGTCGCAATGAATGGAGAATGGTTTCTGGAAGTCAGGGCTGTGCAAAACTGGGGCAGATATAAATGCTTGCTTGAGCTCTTCGAATGCTTTTCGGCTGAGTTTGGACCAGACAAACTTACCCTTCCAGAGCATGACCAACAGAGGCGCTGAAACCATTGCGTAGTTCCAAAAAAACCTTCGGTACCAGTCGCGCACTCCTTGGAAACGTCGTAGCTGCTTAACGGTCTTCGGTAAGGGAAATTCATCAACCACCCGAGTTTTGTCCGGATCCGTTTTGATGATTCCATGTCCGATGACATTTCCTAGATATCGGACTTCGGTCATGACGAATTTGCTTTTCTGGACATTGATGGTGAGTCCCGCCTTGTTGATATGCAGGACTGCTTCTTGCAGCAGTGAAAGATTTGGTCAAACGTTTCTGCGATGAGTAGAAGATCATCCAGGTAAACGACCACCTGGTGTTTCAGATGAGGTGGTAAGACTTTGTCCATCAGCCGGGTCATCGTTTGCGGGGCGTTATGGCCAACTGATATAGTGGTCGTTCAGGCACTGTGAAAACGGTTTTATCCTTTGACCCTTCATCGAGTGGAATTTACCAGAAGGCATCCTTCAAGTCGATACTCGTAATATAGTTTGCTTTCGGCAGTCCTCCCGATATTCCATCGATGAGTGGAAGAGGGTACAAGTCTTAAACAGTAGCTGCGTTGACTTTCCGGGGCGTCCAGAAAAAGACAAACTTAACCAAGTTTCACCACCAAGGTTACTGGGGAGGACCAGGCGCTTTGCTATCCCTCTATAACCCCCAACTCTAGCATTCTGTCCAACTCTGCATTCACTAGCTTTTCCATGGCTGACGAGACGGCGTAGTGTCTCTGCTTTATTGGCTTGCTGTCGCCAATGTCAATGACATGTGAGACCAGAGTATTGCGGTCAAGGCCTTGCGTAGCGTACGATGGAAAAGCAGCGATGGATGCTTCCAGACGTTGCCGTTGGTTTGGAGTTAATTCGTGCTTGTCGGGCAGAAAAGTCAGTTCATGGACGTGTCTAGTATTAAAGTGTGTATCCACGAATAAATCTGGGGTCCAACCAAATTGTAGGACGAAATCGACGCCAAAGTACACGTTCTGAGTCAGTGAGGGGATGATGAAACTTTTAGTATCCTTAGTTTGACCTCTAAACGTGACGGGTGTTGTCAATCTACCCTTGATAAGATGTTTGGGGCCATCACTTGCACTGATTTCAAAGCGCCAAGGTTTTATCAACGTAGGGTGTTGATGGAGTACCTTTGAGCTGAGGCAAGGCAGCTTCTGCTTGCACCCGTACAAATTAATGCGACAGCGATTTTGCCCAACACTTAATGGTGCATAAGGTCTGATGTCAATCTCGGAAACCTGCAAGATGTTGCATATGTTCAGGATTTGACCGCAGGTGCGCACTCTCTTACGGAAGCTGCGCCAATAACGAGTGGACCATTGTATCTTGTGCGAGTTTCCGCAGGTCAACTCCTTCCTATCTGCTGACGGCTTGCAAAAGTGACGCCATGTCCTGAAGGTCAGAGTTCACAACGAGGCGGCGAAGCTCAGACCGCAAACTGCGCTTTAACGGCAATTGGGTTTGGGTCAAAGGCTCCGTCATTTGATCGTTGAGCCGTAAAATATTGGCTCTAAATTTGCGGAATGGTTCGTCCGGTCGTTGCCATGTGGCATGAATTTTGTCCAGCATCCTCTCATCTATATTAAGGGTAGGATACTCCATACGGAGTATTTCCTTCAGCCGTGACCAGTGGTGGGATGGAAGAGTGGCATGTATGCGCTAGTAAGTTTCGAGCGCTGCTCCTTGCAACAACATCGGCAAGTAGCCGACCAGGGCCGTGTGATCCCCCGCCAGCATCTGATCAATAAGTGACTCTACCTTAGCAATAAAGACCTCAACTGTGATGGAGTGATGTTCTCCACTAAAATGAAAATTCCAGCCCTGTATGATACTGGGGATCTGAGTCGGCTTCAACTTATAGGGTAGGTAATGAGATCCGCGTTGCTCCGAAGAAGTCACTGGACCTAATATCAGTGGTTGCACCAGGCTGAGTCTCAGCCGGTATACCGGGGCCATCGGGTTCATTGGCGAACTAGGAATGTTTCGCTCGGACTCGAGTCTCGAATCTACCGGGAAATCCCAAGGATTTGTGTTCAAGTCCCACAGCGGAGGCATTCGGGGACGTGCTTGGGGAGAGCTCTCCATCTTACTCTCGAGATCGGCTACTCGGGGATCAAACCCTGCAATAATACCGTCATGTCCTGCAGGATTGTTGTATCTACGGATACGTTGGTCCCCTTCCCTCCAACAGACGGCACTGTTCCAGCTCCTTCCATGTCGTCAAGATCACCAGGTAGTGGTTGAAGTATATCGATACAAGCAAGTCCATGCGAGGAGTGTAAGTAATTAGGCATATGTATGAGTGCGAGAAATTAGGATAAAGCAAAAAAAAAAGTTCAGTTCAACTGCTGACGAGGTAGAAGTAAAATTTTCACCGCCATATTATATTGACCACAAGAGCAAAGGAAAAACACGCTATATAGTTATACGATATACAACGCCAGTTTCGATACAGTGGACGACGAGCTTCGCAGTTTCATCAAAAAACATAGGAAATTTTTTTTCGTCGATGAGATAATGAAGTGAAAAAGTGTCGAAATCAACAAATTGTGCAAAGTTTTTAACATTCTATCAATTACTTGCACAGAAGTGAGAAAGAACATAAATTACGGGTGCAGCATATCATATACAGTATACACATATACACTCTGTTACATACGATATCGGGTAGTGCTCTCTTTGTACATACATTGTCCGTAGACAATTCAAGGAAAATTCTACGCAAATTAAGGGAAACCCAAATTACAGCGAAAGTAGAATCAGCGGAAAAGGAGAAGCAGGGCGCAGAAGAAAACATTGAAACATCATCGAGTACTTCCGCAGGAGTAGACGAACAGAAGGACAAAATTAGACCTACACACACAGATTCAGAAGACAATAACATACCAAGTGACGAGCTCATAGTCGACATAGAAGACGTAAACATGGATTACAAGGTAGATATGAAATTCAGTAAAAACGAAGAATTTGATATGAAATGGGAATTATATTTCGGTGGTCACGCCATTCCCGCTGAACGTCAAACAGCATTATTTCTAACAAAATCCGGAGCACAAACTTTCAGACTAGCAATCGATCGATGTGCACCCGGCAAGCCAGCTGAAAAAAGTTTTGCAGAGCTAACGAAGCTCATTTAAGAACATCTTAGCCTGAAAAAAATGAAAAAATGGAACGATACGATTTCGGTAAAGCCGAGTAGAAACAAAATGAATCGTTTAGTGATTTTGTGGCTAGATTGAAAGACTTATCACTAAACTGTAGTTAGACGATGCACTGTGCGACAGATTCGTTTGCGGAGTCGCAGATCATGACATTCGTGTGGCTCTTTTTACAGAGAATGATCCAACTTTCGCAAAAACAGTAAAATAAAAGTCAAAAACGTGTTTCAGAAGGCCGACACCGAGCAAAGCAACGTAGCAGTCTTCAAGCAACAACAGGTCTCAACAGCAACAAAAATACGGTAATAATTCAAACGCGAGTCAGATTTATTGTTATTGTTGTGGATTAAATAATCACTTAACTAAAGATTGTAAATTCAGACACAGCGCAATTCGCAAATTTTGTACTAGGCAAGGACACCGAGAAAAAGTTTTCATTAAAAAACATGGGAAAAATTCTGTATCTAATTATAATAAAAACAAACAACATTTTCAAAAGAAACACAAGCATGACATGCATTTATTACAAGAACAGGGTTCAGAATCACAAACAGAAAGAAGCTTAAATTATTACAATAATAACTACAATACAAAATTTGTAAAACAAAATACAAAATTTTACTCATTAGAATGTCAACAAATTTTTTGGAACGAAATCAAAGCAGAGCTACAATTGTAAAAATACCGCAATCTCTGAAGTAGATTGGCGCAAACATTTTGTAAATATATCATTACAACCAAAGACATATAAACAAATGGACGAGCAACGAGAATCTGTGTACTCGTCCATGTGAGAAGCAAATTTGCCACATAAATAAGTTATAAATAACTTACGCTCTCGAAACTATGTGATTGCCTCTGCTTCTCCTTCCCCTTTGTTACCAGACAGGTTTTTCTTTTCTCTCTTCAGAAGAATCGCTTCCCCCACTGACACCCGCGTACACCAACGAAATTTCATTTCAGTTTGAGTATAAACAACAAACAACTCTCACGGAAAACTCGAACGTCAAAGCAAAAGAAAATCGAAAAGAGCGCGAACCACGCGGGAAAACTCATGTGTCAAAGCGGATGGAAATTTCATAAATTTTTAATTAAAACAGTGAATTAAAGTTCCGATTACGTACGCACGATCTTTAAAATTAAAAACTTTTTAAATGTGAACATGTTTCGCCGTGAATAGAGTGCTAAATGAAAAGCATCTCGCCTCAAACTTCAATTTCACACAACTTTAGCACAGGTTGCCGATTGCTTCGGCTCTCACGACCGGTTGCGGATCCAGTACTCTCTATATCTATGATTACAACCATGCGAATTCTCACTCACATGCTATGACGGCAATGCAATACAGACACTAGGGAAACTACACGTAATGGTAACATTTAATAACAAAGAAAAAATTTTCTATATTTACGTAGCTCCAGGCAAAGGCCCAATGCTATTAGGGTGACAATGGCTCAAAGTTTTTGACCTTTGGCCAACGAAAATTGTTCAAGACTTGCAAATTTCAGAAGCATTCCATTTACAAAGTAAAGATATAAAGCAAAAGATGTTACAAAAATTTCCTCAATTATCCTCAGATACATAGGCAGGAAAATACATTTAGAACTTAAAAAAATAAGAATTACTAACTAAAACAATTGAAACCGCATCACGTACCTTTTACTTTATATCCGAAAATCTCTGAAGGAAAAGAAAGATTATTAAAATTTGGTAACATGGCAGTTAATGGGCAACATCCATAATTCCAGTACTCAAACAAGTTGAAGTAGCAGGAGAGTGCTCCTGCCAGAAGGGTATTGTAAAACCATTAGTAAATCAAACAATATATTCTGCATATCAAAACTTGACTTATATACAGATTCCATAAATTGAGTTCGAAAAATTATTATGGTTATTATGATTTTAAACTCGCCACCATTTTGTTTCAAGTGTTTTGACCCCCTCGCTTGATAAGTCATGATAACACATCAATATTACAAACCATTTCTAAAATTTTTATCAAAATTCCTACATATTTGTAGTGTCTAGGTCCGTTGCAAGCGTGTATCTCCCTTGTATCACATGTTAATGTTGTTGTAATTGTTAAATATTCAATCGGCCGTAATTTAGCTGGTTATTGTTCAATTATTGTGAAATTTTCAAACCATATACAATTACTTTTAGAAAACTTAAATTATAGATTTTAGGAAATTTAAGGGTCCCATCTTGATTTCATAGGCTAAAATGCAAAACTTATAAAATGTACTATCATTAACAAAATTGAGCGAATTTCGACTTCGAATGTATAACAACAAGCCCTTGTGAAGGAAAAATTGTCAGTTTAAGTACTGTTTTGAAAAGCTCTTATAAAGAACTTTCATTTGATATTCATATTGGCTACCTTTGATGAAATTTTTTTCAGCGGCCACTCCCCTGTACTGTAATCATCGATTCATGGCCTATTTCTTCGAATCCTAGAATGGTTACAAAGCCCATTTGCTAGGAGCTCTCTCCTGCCTCTTCGACTTGTGTTACCTATGAGTATTAATAGTAGGTACTCCTCTTCAATCATTCATTAAATTGAATCAAGTGTTAAAAGCATGCGCCTTAAACGTTGAAGTTGGGGTAAAATAACTCAAAATTATTCAATCTTCACATTTAAAACAGCCACCATTTTGCTTTACGATTACTAATACCACTAGCTGAGCTAATTCTCAAAGATATTCATGATACCTATCATTCCTGAAATTTTCATGCAAATCCTAGCAAAGCTGTAGTGCCTAAGTCGGTAAAAAGCGCATATTGTTCCATAGCCATACTCGTATGTTTCCATAGTAATACAATGCATATTGTTCCATAGTAATACAGGAAAATTCAAATCGCTATAACTTCTTCAAATACTATTCGATCTTTATTAAAGTTTCAGGGCCGATTAATCTTATAAATAGTCATCTAGGTACTGAATTTTAATAAATTTAAGGGCACCGTTAAGATTTTATTCAAGAAAACCTAAAATCAATAAATCATACTAGTACTAACAAATTTGAGTGAATTTCGACTTCTCATGTATTTGTTGTTGTTGTACTCATAAAGACCTGCATTCATGATTTTTTTCAGATTTTTCGGGTCAAAGGTGTCCAATCGCGAGGGGGGACACAAAATTTTCGTACATTTCCCCTTCCCCTGCACCCCTCAAAGCAAAATTTATGTTTTGAAAAGTTCTCATTAAGGCCTTTCATTTGATACCCATATTGCCTACATGCGATGAAAACTTTTTTTTCGGGGGCAACTCCCCTATATGGGGAGACCCCCCTTAAAGACCTTATAAATTTCTTTTCGTGGTGAAACTTTGAAGAGGGCGTCACTTATCTTTCTAGCTTATGTAGTTTGCGAGAAAAAGTGGTGTGACACACGGACGGACGGACGCACGGACGGACAGACAGGACGCGATTTTAGTAGGGTATTGTAAAATGATTTTACAATACCCTAAAAAACGGCCAGCTTAAAATTTGTGGTAATCAAACTTACAGTCAACCCACAATTAATTATTAAGAAACACCCAATACCTTTAAAAGAGAAAATCTTCAATACTTTGAGAATAGGTAAAAAATGGTCACGAATGGATTTAAAACATATTATGCAATTTAGTTTGGACGAAGAATCCAAAGATGCTTTAACAATTATTACACATCAAGGTTTATACAGGTGTACAAAACTAGGAGAAGGAGTAGCTTCTAGTCCTGTAGAATGTCAAGATATTATTGAAGACATTCTCAAAGGTATAAAAAATACAGAAGTATACATTGATAATATTTATTGCACAGGCGCTACTAAAAACGAGCAAATTGAAATATTAACAGAAATTTTTGACAGATTGCAAAAAGTAGTTCTAAGAGTAAATTTAGAAAAATGCGATTTTTTCCAAGACGAAATAGAAGTCTTAGGATTTGTTATGAATAACAAAGATTTACAAGCCAGTGAATCAAAAAAAAGAGTAATAAAAAAGCTCCCATTCCACAAAATTAGAAGCATTTTTAGGTTTAGTGATTTTTTATGATTTTTAAAAAACAGGGCAGAATATGTCAGATCACTATATGACTTATGCAAAAGTAGAAATTATCATTGGAATGTATTGATTGGAATAAAGTCAAATTACTTCCGACAATATACTTACACTTTTCGATCCAAAAGAACAATTAGTTCTAGCATGCGACGCTAGTAATTATGGATTATCAGCGATTCTATCACACCGATACGCAAACGGTGAATGATTTAATTCACAGAAAGGCACAGAGCCATTAAAGATAAAGAAGCAGCAGCTATTATATTTGGATTCAAAAAATGTTATCAATACGTTTATGGAAATAACATAATTTTAAGAATTGATCACGAACCATTAAAATTTATATTTGGAAAAAAAATATTTCTACAATGCCACATAGCCGTTTACAAAAATGGGCATATTTCTTATCAGGATTCGCATACGATATAGAAGTTGTAAAATCAAAGTCAAATGGTAATTGTGACGTATTCTCAAAACTACCAGTCGACGACAGTACACTCGTTTTTGAAACCGAATATTCAAGCGTAAATTTTTTAAGAGAAGAATATCCTACAATAAATTTTAATTTAATTGGAAAGACGACGGGTACAGATAAAATATTGAACCGAATTACTAGATTCATAAAAACTAAATGGCCAAAAATGAATGCACTGTCAGACGCTGAGAAAAAATATCATGCGGAACAGCATGAATTAGATTACGAACACGGTTGTTTATATTGGGGACACAGACTTATTATAACAGAAAATTTACAAAATCAATTTTACAAATGATGCATTCATCACATCTAGGAGTAATTAAAATGAAACACATTGCAAGAATAGAAATAGAAAATTTAACAAATTCTAGTACAAAGAGAAAAATTTAACAAATTCTAGTACAAAAGACCATATCCAAATAAAGCACGATTAACCCCTTGGGTTTGGGCTACAAAGCCTTGGTCACGAATTCATATAGACCTTGCGAAATTATATGAAAATATGTTTTTAGTAAGAAATTTTGTTTGAGGAATGCTGGTTGTCCTAAGTGAAAGAACTACATTGTTCTTTCACCCGAGCATTTTAGCTATCAACATAATAGCATTTTTCGCTCGATGGACTTCAGCTGGTTCCAGCGTATGGGCTGGTTCCATTAAAATCTGGAACCCCGCAGTCGAGCTGCCCCGAGGTGACTGATGTGGCTGCTCCTGAGGAATATATCGGTCACCTCGTACGAAACTGCGAGATGTTTTTAGTAGTTATAGACGCACATCCGAAATTTCCAATAATTGATAATATGAAAAATGATGACATACCTGTACATCAGCTACAAACCTAATCAAAGAAATAGATATAATTTGTTCCGACAAAGGTTATCCAGATCACATAGTAAGCGACACTGGACCACAACTAACAAGTGAAGAATTTAAATTATATTTAAAGAAACCTTGAATCAAACACACATTTTCAGCACCGTACTTTCCAGTTAGAAACAGCGCAGCTGAGAATTTAGTAAAAACTTTCAAAGAAATTTTTTAAAAAATTATGCAAGATGGTCATTCTTTAGAATTTTCATTGAATAGACTTTTAGCTGATTATAGGAACTCACCGCATTTTTCAACTGGAGTAACACCACCTCAATTTATGTATAATCGTACACTTAAGACAAGATTCGATGTAGTTTAAATGAATATTACAAATACAATGGAAAAAAGTCAATAAATAAAAAAATAGTAAGTTCTCAAGTACAGCCATCTTCAAATAGGAGAGAGTTGCGGAGTGCATCTCATGTAGAAAATAAAATTAATGAAATTGTTATTGCTACACGTCGACGTTTCCCCAGACTTGCACAAAGAAATTTAAACAAATACCCAAACTAACACAACAATTTGAACACAACAATTTTTATTGGCAATATTTCATGAAGTACATATTACATTGCCCAAACTAAACATATATCGGGCAATACATATCAGATTGAGTCAAACTGACCCATTTTTCATCGCCCGTAATGATTTGTTTCAAAAATTTGCTCAAATTCGTTGCGTTTAATTAACATTTCGCAAATGGAAAATCGGTCGATCAAATTTTTTATGTTAATTCATGCGGCACCCAAACGTTAGGCTTCTTTGTGTATCCAGCCTTACGCAAATGGTTCAAAACTGTTTGGTGTTGGATATTCAGCTTTTTTGGCAACATCATGGCTGCTTATGTGTCGGTTTTCTTCAATTTTTTGTAAGATTTCATCGACTTTTGAAGTGATTGGTCGACCTGAGCGAGGTGAATCTTTGACATTAAAATTTCCAGAACGAAAGCGAGCGAACCACGTCTTGACTGTGGCTTTCGATAAAGTATCTTGGCCGTAGACACAAAAAATTTTTACACGAGCCTGCGATGCATTTTCACCTTGATCGTGGGGATATTGTAAAGTATATCGAATTTTTTCAGAGATTTCACTCATTTTTAAATGAATACAACTTTTCACATAAATAACGAAATACACAACTGTCCACATAAAAACTATAGACATTCCCCTTTCAAGCGCAGTTTGACTCAATTTGATTAGTATTGCCCGATATATGAAACCAAACACTATCTGGTGACAAAACGGCTCAATACTTTTTAGACTATCCAATATACATATATATGTATATGTATATATATATATATATATATATATATATATATATATATATATATATATATATATATATATATTATATATGTATTGTTACATGGCCAAGCATTTCCGCGAGCTCCTGTCGCAACTATGAATGACATCATGATCAACAAACGAATGTACTCGAAAGCACAAGAATCGACCAAGCATGATCAACATCTGAAAGTGACGTCACTGCTTCCATTCAGAATTCCTTGAATATTCCAGGTAATTCGCCAATGTACGAGAATGGATTGAATAACTAGAGATCCTATATAAAGCCGAGCTGACTGAATGGGGGAGATAGTAAAACCACGATAGTAAAACTGCGATAGAGCGGAGCGTCAAGTAAAGGCGATATTAATTGAGTAATAGTGAATTGATTTTCGTTGATAGTTAAGACAGTTGAAATATAAAGTTAATAGACAGTAAAAATTAGATTTAAATGCGATTTGTGAAATGGTGAAATTCATGATTGTGCATTCTTTGTAAATAAACTCTTTTAACTTAATTTAAAAGACAGTGCGTTTTCACTTTCCCGGAACATTAAAATTATTGGCCGTGAACCATAACGCGAGACATCGGCATTGCATATGATTTTTAAAAAACAGGGCAGAATATGTCAGATCACTATATGACTTATGCAAAAGTAGAAATTATCATTGGAATGTATTGATTGGAATAAAGTCAAATTACTTCCGACAATATACTTACACTTTTCGATCCAAAAGAACAATTAGTTCTAGCATGCGACGCTAGTAATTATGGATTATCAGCGATTCTATCACACCGATACGCAAACGGTGAATGATTTTATTCACAGAAAGGCACAGAGCCATTAAAGATAAAGAAGCAGCAGCTATTATATTTGGATTCAAAAAATGTTATCAATACGTTTATGGAAATAACATAATTTTAAGAATTGATCACGAACCATTAAAATTTATATTTGGAAAAAAAATATTTCTACAATGCCACATAGCCGTTTACAAAAATGGGCATATTTCTTATCAGGATTCGCATACGATATAGAAGTTGTAAAATCAAAGTCAAATGGTAATTGTGACGTATTCTCAAAACTACCAGTCGACGACAGTACACTCGTTTTTGAAACCGAATATTCAAGCGTAAATTTTTTAAGAGAAGAATATCCTACAATAAATTTTAATTTAATTGGAAAGACGACGGGTACAGATAAAATATTGAACCGAATTACTAGATTCATAAAAACTAAATGGCCAAAAATGAATGCACTGTCAGACGCTGAGAAAAAATATCATGCGGAACAGCATGAATTAGATTACGAACACGGTTGTTTATATTGGGGACACAGACTTATTATAACAGAAAATTTACAAAATCAATTTTACAAATGATGCATTCATCACATCTAGGAGTAATTAAAATGAAACACATTGCAAGAATAGAAATAGAAAATTTAACAAATTCTAGTACAAAGAGAAAAATTTAACAAATTCTAGTACAAAAGACCATATCCAAATAAAGCACGATTAACCCCTTGGGTTTGGGCTACAAAGCCTTGGTCACGAATTCATATAGACCTTGCGAAATTATATGAAAATATGTTTTTAGTAAGAAATTTTGTTTGAGGAATGCTGGTTGTCCTAAGTGAAAGAACTACATTGTTCTTTCACCCGAGCATTTTAGCTATCAACATAATAGCATTTTTCGCTCGATGGACTTCAGCTGGTTCCAGCGTATGGGCTGGTTCCATTAAAATCTGGAACCCCGCAGTCGAGCTGCCCCGAGGTGACTGATGTGGCTGCTCCTGAGGAATATATCGATCACCTCGTACGAAACTGCGAGATGTTTTTAGTAGTTATAGACGCACATCCGAAATTTCCAATAATTGATAATATGAAAAATGATGACATACCTGTACATCAACTACAAACCTAATCAAAGAAATAGATATAATTTGTTCCGACAAAGGTTATCCAGATCACATAGTAAGCGACACTGGACCACAACTAACAAGTGAAGAATTTAAATTATATTTAAAGAAACCTTGAATCAAACACACATTTTCAGCACCGTACTTTCCAGTTAGAAACGGCGCAGCTGAGAATTTAGTAAAAACGTTCAAAGAAATTTTTTAAAAAATTATGCAAGATGGTCATTCTTTAGAATTTTCATTGAATAGACTTTTAGCTGATTATAGGAACTCACCGCATTTTTCAACTGGAGTAACACCACCTCAATTTATGTATAATCGTACACTTAAGACAAGATTCGATGTAGTTTAAATGAATATTACAAATACAATGGAAAAAAGTCAATAAATAAAAAAATAGTAAGTTCTCAAGTACAGCCATCTTCAAATAGGAGAGAGTTGCGGAGTGCATCTCATGTAGAAAATAAAATTAATGAAATTGTTATTGCTACACGTCGACGTTTCCCCAGACTTGCACAAAGAAATTTAAACAAATACCCAAACTAACACAACAATTTGAACACAACAATTTTTATTGGCAATATTTCATGAAGTACATATTACATTGCCCAAACTAAACATATATCGGGCAATACATATCAGATTGAGTCAAACTGACCCATTTTTCATCGCCCGTAATGATTTGTTTCAAAAATTTGCTCAAATTCGTTGCGTTTAATTAACATTTCGCAAATGGAAAATCGGTCGATCAAATTTTTTATGTTAATTCATGCGGCACCCAAACGTTAGGCTTCTTTGTGTATCCAGCCTTACGCAAATGGTTCAAAACTGTTTGGTGTTGGATATTCAGCTTTTTTGGCAACATCATGGCTGCTTATGTGTCGGTTTTCTTCAATTTTTTGTAAGATTTCATCGACTTTTGAAGTGATTGGTCGACCTGAGCGAGGTGAATCTTTGACATTAAAATTTCCAGAACGAAAGCGAGCGAACCACGTCTTGACTGTGGCTTTCGATAAAGTATCTTGGCCGTAGACACAAAAAATTTTTACACGAGCCTGCGATGCATTTTCACCTTGATCGTGGGGATATTGTAAAGTATATCGAATTTTTTCAGAGATTTCACTCATTTTTAAATGAATACAACTTTTCACATAAATAACGAAATACACAACTGTCCACATAAAAACTATAGACATTCCCCTTTCAAGCGCAGTTTGACTCAATTTGATTAGTATTGCCCGATATATGAAACCAAACACTATCTGGTGACAAAACGGCTCAATACTTTTTAGACTATCCAATATACATATATATGTATATGTATATATATATATATATATATATATATATATATATATATATATATATATATATATATATATATATATATATATATTTATATATGTATTGTTACATGGCCAAGCATTTCCGCGAGCTCCTGTCGCAACTATGAATGACATCATGATCAACAAACGAATGTACTCGAAAGCACAAGAATCGACCAAGCATGATCAACATCTGAAAGTGACGTCACTGCTTCCATTCAGAATTCCTTGAATATTCCAGGTAATTCGCCAATGTACGAGAATGGATTGAATAACTAGAGATCCTATATAAAGCCGAGCTGACTGAATGGGGGAGATAGTAAAACCACGATAGTAAAACTGCGATAGAGCGGAGCGTCAAGTAAAGGCGATATTAATTGAGTAATAGTGAATTGATTTTCGTTGATAGTTAAGACAGTTGAAATATAAAGTTAATAGACAGTAAAAATTAGATTTAAATGCGATTTGTGAAATGGTGAAATTCATGATTGTGCATTCTTTGTAAATAAACTCTTTTAACTTAATTTAAAAGACAGTGCGTTTTCACTTTCCCGGAACATTAAAATTATTGGCCGTGAACCATAACGCGAGACATCGGCATTGCGCAGTTTGATTGTAGGATGAAGCCTTGTAAGATCTATAAGGAATGGACGCGTGCCAGTGAGAGTCCTTCACACCGCAGACTCAACCACGAGCATCAAAGCAGGAGAAGTCATCGGCAGCTGCCAGCGTGTTTCCACCATCGCCTCTTTGGAAGCTACTCACGACCATCACTGGAAGTGGAGGCAAGACACAGACAAAGCCCAGGAATCCACGTCTGCAATATTGAAGCAGACCGAATTGCAAGTGCAGCTATTCAAGCGAGCCTCTGATCTGGTCACCAAATACAGTGACATCTTCTCAACAAGCCCGGATGACCAAGGCCGAACGAGTATGGTAACTCACGTTATAGATACACAGGCAGCCAAGCCGATTCGACAAGCATCGAGACCTCTTCCTATAGCCAAACAAGGAGAAGTGAGCACTCTGAGCTCAGACATGTAAATACAAAGCGTTATCGAAGCTTCTGTCAGTCCATGGGCTGCGCCAGTAGTTTTAGTATTGAAAAAGGATGGTGGCACTCGTTTTTGTGTCGACTTTAAGCAGCTTAACGACGTCGCTAAGAAAGATAGTTACCCACTTCCACGTATCGATTACATATGGACACAAAATGCAAATGCAAAATGGTTTTCTGCACTCGATCTCAAGAGTGGCTACTGGCAGGTAGAAATCGACAAGAAGAGCCGAGAGAAGACCGCATTTTCAGTTGGGACTGGATCGTGGCAATTTGTGGTGTTGCCATTTGGGCTTTGCAACGCTCCAGCTACCTTTGACCGCCTGATGGAATACGTACTACGTGGCCTAACCTGGAAAACCTGCATAGTGTATCTAGTTTACATCATTGTTATCGGGAGAACGATCGAAGAGTATCAACGGAACTTAGAAGGGGTTTTCTCCCGATTGCGACTGGTGAATCTGAAACTTAGTCCCGACAAATGTACCCTTTTTGCAGCTGAAGTTATACACCTGGGACACATTGTATCAGCAGAAGGGGTCAAAATAGACCCTGAGAAAATTGAAGCCGTGAAAAGCTGGCCAACACCAAAGGACGTTTCGATGCATGGCGGCACCCTGATAGGTTATTGGGCACAATGGAACTCCCTTCAGGTGGAGGTTGGCGTACTCAAGTGGAAATGGGAAAAGGCGGATGGCAGCTCCTATAGGATGCAAACTATACTTCCCAAAGCCCGAATCCACGATGTGGCTAAGGAGATGCACGAAGGATCCTCGGGGGGCCACCTTGGTGTTAACAAGACATTAGCAAAGTTGTGGGAAAGCTTTTACTGGCTCCACTCTCAAGAAGACGTAGAGGACTGGTGTCGCAGATGCACAATTTGCGCTTCCGTCAAATGTCCAAAGTGACGACTGAGAGGACAAATGCAAACATATAACGTGGGCATGCCATTTGAAAGGGTTGCTGTTGACATCGCAGGACCCTTTCTTGAATCCGATTGGGGAAATCGATACATGCTGGTTGTGGCCGATTATTTCAGCAAATGGCCCGAGGTCTACCCCATTCCCAACCAGGAAGCAACTACTGTAGCCGAACAGCTAGTGTTAAATTGGGTCAGTAGGTACGGCGTACCTTGCGAACTACATTCGGATCGAGACCAAAACTTTGAGTCACTAGTTTTTGGCGAAATGTGCAAACTACTGGGAACGGTACGTTCAATAAACATCTGGCCAAGATGGTTGACGAGAACCAAAGGGACAGGAACCGACACATCCCACTATTTCTTATGGCGTACAGAGCTGCCGAACATGAATCGACGGGCGAAGCCCCAGCCAAAGTCAATTTTGGAAAGACTATTCGTCTGCCGGCTGATATAAAGTTCAGAACGCCCCTGAGAAGCCACAAACGATCTCGGCGTACGCAAGTGAGCTAAGGCAACGGTTGATCCAGATACATCGGACAGTGCGAAAACACTGGCTGCTGACTGTATGAAGACCAGGTATGATCTAAAGGCAAATTCTCTTGGCTTCCAGCAAGATGACTTGGTGTGGCTATATAACACACAACGGCGCGAGGATAGGTCTCCGGAATTGCTGCGTAATTGGGAGGGACCATACCGAGTTACAAAGCGAATCAATGACGACGTATATCACATACAGGTACACCGCAAGCCGAGAGCCAAAATGAAAATCGTGCACCTGGACCGTCTTGCCCCATATTACACCCAGGAAGACTTAACTACAACTGGCGACACATCTTTTCGGGGCGAATAGAACTGAGGTGGGGGCAGTGTTACATGTCCAAACATTTCTGCGAGCTACTGCCGCAACTATCAATGACATCATGATCAACAAACGAATGTACTCGAAAGAACAAGAATCGACCAAGCATGATCAACATCTGAAAGTGACTTCACTGCTTCCATTCAGAATTCCTCGAATATTCCAGGTAATTCGCCTATGTACGAGCAATGGATTGAATGACTGGAAACCCTATATAAAAAGACGAGATGAATGAATGGGGAGATAGTAAAACCGCGGTAGTAAAACTGCGATAGAGCGGAGCGTGAAGTTAAGGCGATATTGATTGAGTAATAATGAAGTGATTTTGGTTGATAGTTAAGACGGTTGAAATATATAGTTGGTAGACAGTAAAAATTAGATTTAAATGCGATTTGTGATATAGTAAAATTCATGATTGTGCATTCTTTTTAATAAACTCTTTTAACTTAATTTCAATGACAGTGCGTTTTCACTTTCGCGGAACATTAAAATTATTGGCCGCAAACCATAACGAGTGACAATAGATATATATATATATATATATATATATATATATATATATATATATATATATATATATATATATATATATATATATATATATATATATATATATATATATATATATATAGCCACTCGTTATGGTTCGTGGCCAATAATTTTAATGTTCCGCCAAAGTGTAAACGCAATATCTTTTAAATTAAGTTAAAAGAGTTTATTTACTAATAAATGCAAAATCATTAATTTAACACTTTCACTAATTTTAATTTTCACTTTGTCTATAAATTTTTCACATTAACTGTCTTATCTATCACGAAAATCACTTTACTATTACTCGATCAATATCGCTTTCCAATTCGCACTCCACACTATCGCAGTTTTTAGTATCGCGGTTCTAATAATTCCCCCCATTCATTCAGCTCGCCTTTATATAAGGTCTCAAGTCATTCAATCCATTTCTCGTACATTGGCGAATTGCCTGGAATATTCGAGCAGCTTAACGAATGGGCAGTTACTCACTTTCAGATGTTAATCATGCTTGGCGGGGTTTCGAGTACATTCGTTTGTTGATGTTCTTAATGGTTGTGAAAACAATTGCGACAGTAGCTCGCAGAATTATTTGTACATGTAACACTGCCCCCACCTCAGTCCTTTTCGATCGAAAAGTTGTGTCGCCAGTTGTAGTCAATGCTCCCTGGATGTAATATGGGGCAAGACGGTCCAGGTGCACGATTTTCATTTTGGCTCTTGGCTTACGGTATTCTTGTATGCAGTATACGACGTTGTTGATTCACTTTGTAGCTCGGTATGGTCCCTCCCAATTATGTTGCAACTTTGGAGACCTACCCTTTCGCCGTTGCGGGTTATATAGCCACACCAAGTCATCTTGCTGGAAGCCAGTAGAATTTGCCTTTACATCATGCCTGGTCTTCATGCAGTCAGCAGCCGATTTGAGGTGTTTTCGCACTGTCCGATGTTTCTGGATTAACCGTTGTCTTAGATCACTTGCGTACTCCGAGATCGTTTGGGGTTTCTCAGAGGGTGTTCCGAACTTGATAGCAGCTAGCAGACGAATATTCTTTCCAAAAATAACTTTGGCTGGGGCTTGGCCAGTCTATGCATGTTTGGCAGCTCTGTTCGCCATAAAAAATAGTGGGATGTGTCGGTCCCAGTCCCTTTGGTTCTCGTCAACCATCTTGGCCAGATGTTTATTGAACGTGCCGTTGAAACGTTCGACCATTCCATCGGATTGGGGATGCAGCGGTGTTGTCCTCGTTTTCCGTATTCCCAGCATTTCACAAATTTCACCAAAAACTAGTGACTCAAAGTTTCGGCTTTGATCCGAATGTAATTCGCAAGGTACACCGTACCTACTGACCCAATTTAATACTAGCTGTTCGGCTACAGTAGTTGCTTCCTGGTTGGGAATGGGGTAGACCTCGGGCCACTTGCTGAAATAATCGGCTACAACCAGCGTATATCGATTTCCCCAATCGGATTCAGGAAAGGGTCCTGCGATGTCAACAGCAATCCTTTCGAATGGCATGCCTACGTTATGGGTTTGCATTTGTCCTCTCAGTTGTCGCTTTGGACCTTTGACGGAAGCGCAAATTGTGCATCTACGGCACCAGTCCTCTACGTCTTCTCGAGCATGGAGCCAGTAGAACCTTTCCTGCAATTTCGCTAAGGTCTTGTTAACACCAAGGTGGCCTCCCGTGGATCCTTCGTGCATCTCCTTAACCACATCGTGGATTCGGGCTTTGGGAAGTATAGTTTGCATCCTATAGGAGCTGCCATCCGCCTTTTCCCATTTCCACCTGAAGGGAGTTCAATTGTGCCCAATAGCTTTTCAGGGTTGCGCCAACCATTGAAACGTCTTTCAACTCAGGTCGCCCAGTTGTCTCCTTCCATACGAGCAATGGTCCGATGTCTTCATCGGTTAACTGGGCATTTCGAATCTCCTCCGGTGACCAACCTTCATCAAATTCGGCCGTTATCACTTGCAAATCAACGGTCGGCTCCTTTTCCTCAATCCGCCAGCAATGCTTGCAGTTAGCTGGACATGGATGACGAGATAGGGCGTCAGCATTTCCATGAACTCTGCCCATGGGAAGTAATTGGGGCCTCACTACGTCTGGTCGGATAGTCGATCGGGTTGCACCAGTGTCGCTTGTTATGGTGCAATGTTCTCCCTCAACTTGACCCGGAAGGCATAAGCCTGCTTCTCCACGATGTTGCCTTGACACGGTGGTGGGGGTGTTGGGGATGTCGATCCTCCTAGCCAACGTCCGCTCCACGAAGTTGGCTCCTCCCAGTTTGATGGGCTTCCATTCTAGGCTCCTGACTCGGTCTGGATCTCCACCATTCTGGACAATACCTCCGTTTTCTTCGCTTCTTGCAGTCTCTTTGCAGCTGCCCCTTCTCACCGCACTCCCAGCATCTAGGCACACCATTCACCTGCGGCTCTTGCTCATTGTTCACGCGCTCACACCTGCACTCGTCTGCCACTACCTCACGGACCCGGGCAGTGGTATGAGTCGCATTTTTCGCTGCCACAAAGTTCAGGCTATAAGCCAATGCGTCCTTAACCGTTTGCTTTTGAGCTAAACGCACGGCTTGTTGCAATTCCTGGTCCTTTAGTGCGCTGATGAATGCTTCTGTCGCTGCGTCATCTCGATGTTCTGGGTCGTAAGCTGGATAAGCCAAAAGTGCCAGTCGCTCAATGTCTCAGGCTAGCTGCTGTAAGGTTTCGCCAGACTTCTGCATCCGATGCCGTAGCCGTGCCCAGTATATCTGCTTCAGATGATCGTCTCCATAACGCATGTCGAGCGCATTCATTATAGCAACCAAGTTTGAGTGCAACTCAACTCTGCAAAAGCTCGGCAGCTGGGCCTCTTAGAGCAAGAATCAATGCAGTTGCTCGTTCCTGCTCATTCGAGTGATTTATCCTAGCGGCGGCTTCAAACTGGATTTTGTAAATACTTCAGGCCGTATGTCCGTCGAATATTGGTGCTTGCACATTTCTGGATGTGCTTTTCGCTGCAGTTATAAGCGGGGCTGGTGAGGTGGTTACTACTGCCTTCGCTGCTTCCAATTCCTTTTTCATGTTTTCCATATCATGGTTGATTCTCTCCTCGACCTGGCTGATATCATGGTTGATTCTCTCCTCGACCTGGCTGATCTCATGGTTAATTCTCTCCTCAACCTGGTAAACCTTTTCCTCAACGCATTTAATTTGGTTGTTCAGACTACTCAGCTCCACTTTTATTTCCGTTGACTGTTTTTGCAAGTCTGCCTCCATTTCGATCGTTTGCTGGTCCAGCTTCGCTGATTGTTCATGTAGCTTCGCTGATTGTTCATCTAGCTTCGCAGTTAGACTGGATGATATCAGCATTAACATTTGCATTAATGCATCTTCTGGTTCCTTTGAATTTGGCGTTTCTGCGTCTCCCTTAAGCGCGCTATGGTAAATTCATTTATTTTTATTATTTCAGCTTTTATTTAGTTTTTTTTTTTCCACCAGTTTCCACGTTACATTTCACTATTGTGCTTTTTTTTCTTATGTTTAAAAGTTTTTCATTTTCAAAATTTTCTTTCTCACTTCTTGACACCACTGTCGCGTGTTATGGTTCGAGGCCAATAATTTTAATGTTCCGGGAAAGTGTAAACGCAATATCTTTTAAATTAAGTTAAAAGAGTTTATTTACTAATGACTGCACAATCATTAATTAAACACTTTCGCTTATTTTAATTTTCACTTTTTCTATAAATTTTTCACATTAACTGTCTTATCTATCACGAAAATCACTTTACTATTACTCGATCAATATCGCTTTCCAATTCGCACTCCACACTATCGCAGTTTTTAGTATCGCGGTTCTAATAATTCCCCCCATTCATTCAGCTCGACTTTATATAAGGTCTCAAGTCATTCAATCCATTTCTCGTACATTGGCGAATTGCCTGGAATATTCGAGCAGCTTAATGAATGGGCAGTGACTCACTTTCAGATGTTGATCATGCTTGACGGGTTTTCGAGTACATTCGTTTGTTGACGTTCTTAGTGGTTGTGAAAACGATTGCGACAGTAGCTCGCAGAATTATTTGGACATGTAACAATATCTATATATGCATATATACATGTATATATATATATAAATATATATATATATATACATGTATATATATGCCTGGCAAGCGTCGCCTGCGTTCAGACGCAGAACAGACAGCGCTTTGCGCTATCTTTCAGCACGCGGCGATGATGACCCACCGATGTAGACATCAATTTCACCGCATTTGGTAACGACACCACCGAAAGAAATCAAATAGCTGCCCGCTGAGCCTGTGCAACCCTGTCTGAGCTTCATCATGAACCCAATAGCTCCTGAATACAGCTTGTTGGTGCCACCACCACCATCTCTGTGGATTAACCCTGCATCTGAAAACATAGCATGAGGCCATCATGAAGGAACGTCACAACCACAAAGGACAGAAACTACACCACCAGAGCCTACGTACGATCTAGCGGATGTGACTCGTTCGATGCCATCGTATGCGCCGGATCTTTCCACTCAAAACAATGTGAAAGACCGCCGATTTGACATGCGTGCTAATCAACATCCACGTTCACCACCACAAGTTGGGAGCAGTGTAGATAGAATTGGATCTCCTCGTCCACCCACATCCAAGGTACCAGCGATGATTGCTAGCTTGAAGATGGTATTTTCTGGCCAAAATGATCCAGCCACAATTATAGCTTTTCTGGGGGAGTAGAGCACATGACCGGCGTCAGCTTCGGAGGAGATATACAGCTGATAGCCAAACACATGCAGCTGTTGTTTATGGGGCGCGCCCAGCGTTGGTTCTGGAGATGTGTGGAGTCCGATCCCTATTATGACTGGAGCACCCTGACGTATGCCAAGTTACGTAAATTCTTCTCAGTTGAGAAAAAGCCTTCCTGAAGCAGAAGCTCTGTAGTAGGTGTCAGGTCGAGCATGATACAGTGGATGACCACCACGAAGCCCTCCGTTTTCTTTTGGAGCGCTCAGTTAGCCTGATGTCCGACCGGGCACCTCTGCGAATGTTCTGAGAGGGTATTTGGCATGACTTGCGTGAGAGATTGGTTTTTTCACTCTGACATAACGTCCTTGCACTTTGTGCTTCGGCAAGGGAGTTAGAGGCAATCCATTACCACCGAAAGTTAGCATATGAAAGATAGCAGAAGGGATCAACAGGACCGGCGATATGTAGTGGAGATTAACCCTAACTTACCAGCATTACACGTGTCGTGCCGAAGCAATTAGCAACCTTCGCTAAAGTTGTGTGAAGTTGAGGTTTGAAGTGATATGCTTTTGTTTTTGCACTTAATTCACTCCGAAACAAGTTCACGTTTAAAAAGTTTATAATTTTGAAGATCACGTGTACGAAATCGGTACTTTAGTTCTCTGTTTTTATTAAAAACTTACGAATTTTCCATTGGCTTTGACACATGAGTTTTCTCGCCTTAAGAATTTTATTAGCTTTGACGTTTAGTTTTCTGTGAGAGTCGTTTGTTGTGTTGTAATCAAACTGATCTACGAATGATAACGAAGGTGCGATAGTGTGCACGTGAAATGAAATTTTGTCGGTGTCCACAGGTGAAGAGAGGAAAGAAAAACCTGTCTGCAAACAAAGGGGAAGGAGAAGCAGTGGGAGTCATATGGCTCCGAGAGCGTAAGTTATTTATAACTTATTTATGTGATAAATTTGCTTCCCACATAGACGAGTACACAGATTCTCGTTGGTCGTGCATTTATTTATACGTCTTTGATATCAGTGATGTCACGGAAAATGCTCCCAGACCGTACACACCTGGCTTACTCGACATATGTGCGAATATGAACTGCTTTGCTTCTAATATTGGGGCTAAAATTCTGTCAAAACACCTCAACATTGTATGATCTTGGCACTTTGACATCAGCCCTACTGATGACATCAAGCACATCATTAAAGGAGTGCTGACGACACCTGTGACCTTCCGGTGTCAAATAAAGGTAATTAACTTTTATATTATTCCATCATTCAGTCAAAACGATTATCTTGTAGTTGAACTTGACTAAAAATTTGGTCTAGCCACGGATATATTCACGGATGTGCCAGTTAACAATCAAACTGTCAATGAACATACGACGCTAACGAACTGACACTCGTTGAACAGCAGTTAAATGCTGCCATTGCAGATTTTCTATCGTATGCTATAGAAGGATTCGGGCATACTATCCTGGTCACTCACAGTATCGACATCGGAGACAGTAGGCCGATCAAGCAGACGCACTATACCATTTCAACGACAATGCAAAAACAGGTTTACATTGAACTCGCCTGAATGCTAGATCCGGGAGACATCGAAGAATCGCAGAGCGCTTGGTCTTCTCCTGTAACTTTAGTGGGGAGACCCAACAAATTTCGTCTTTATCTTGGCGCCCAAAAGGTCAACGCGGTCACTATCAAAGACGCATGTCCTCTCCCGCTGATCGACGGAATACTAAGTCGGCTGCCCAAAGCAAACTATATCACGAGCCTTGACTTAAAAGATGTCGTTTGCCAAATACCATCCAACGAAGAATTAAGAGATAAGACAGCGGTCACCATGCTAGGGAGACCTTTATATATAAGCAAAGTGATTCCGCCACACCTTCGGCACCAAGTCATTGGGTACCTTGATGATTTCCTACTTATCTCTGAAGCCATTGCCCAGCACACAGTCCTGTTGCAAGAAGTAGCGTTGCACATCCGCAAAGCATGAGTGACCATTAACATACCGAAGAGTAAATTCGTTATGACAGAAGGCCGATACCTGGGACCTATAATTGGTTGTAGCAGCATCTAAACTGTCCCAAACAAAACGAAGGTCATTGACGAATTTTCACTGCCCAAAACAGTTAAACAGCCACGATACTTTCTAGAAGTCTGGCGTTAGTATCCCAAGTTCGTTCGAAATTATGCCACAGTTTCATCTCCACTGTCAGACATGCTTTAAAAGGGTAAATTCGCCTGGACTGATGTCAGCTGAAAGGCATTTGATGAGTTGAAGCAATCTTTGACTACTGCTTCCATTCTGCACAGTCCCGATTTCAGTAAGCCCTTCTCCATCCATTGTGGCGCAAGTCAACAAAGACTAGGTACAGGGCTAATGCAACCAACAGAAGACGGTGCGGAGGCACTCATTGCATTCATGTTCGATAAGCTGAGCTCCACCCAGAAGAATTATAGAATTATACCATGACCCAACAGAAATTTCAGGCAGCAGTAATGAAAATGAAGAAGTCTTAGACTTTAAGTCGGGGAGATACACAGATTTACGGCAATCCGTTGTCTTCCAACAGTCGCAACTGCCCGAATTAAAAGATTATAGATGGATATATTTACAAACGTAACAGGTAAGCAATAGGTGAACCACCTCAGGAAGAAGAGTCGTGGAAGTTGTGGGTGCCGGAAGAAATGACATTTACTCTAATCTCTCGGGCACATGACCTTCACCTTACTATGCACGATGGCTATGGGCGAATACTTCAGCAATTAAGAAAATATTTCTTCTGGCTGAAGATATTTGGGCTAATCAAAGAATATGTAGCTGCCTGAGAAACTTGGTAGAGCACTAAAGCACCCAATCAATTCTTGGACCATCAATGAGCCAACTAAACGTTCCCGAGCACGTGTTTCAGCGATTGTATCTGAACCTGCGTGGGTCTTAACCTCGTTAGAGAAGGATTGAGATAACAGATTGTCCGCAATTACATGCGCATTAACCTCGTCTTATCATTCCCTAACGGGAGTCTCACCTTACTTCGCCGCTTTTGGGAAAAACATTATCTATCATGGAGAACCATATGAGCCGCTCCAGCGACTCAAATGTTTGGAAGACCTGATTGTGGTGGTAGAGCCCCAAGAAAAGCTAATAAGTCTACATCATCAAATTCTTCAGGGATCAAAACAGTCGGAAGTGTAAACGAAGCGCGTTTTGATTTGCGATCCAAACTTTCGGAGTACAGAGAAGGAGATGAAGTATATCGGCGAAACTTCCGTCAAAATGACTCAAAAGCAGGGTGTTAAAAGTTGTAGGGCCTGGATGCTCTCTTTTGATGGATCTGTCTGGCAAAGTAGGTATATACCACGCAAAAGACTTGCGTCAGTAACAACTAACTTAGTTCTTCGTTTGCCTTACTGTTTGCGTTCATACATGCTAGATTTCTTTTTTCATCCAAGTAAAACAGTCTACCTGTGCACAGGTATTCATTTGTTTGTCCGTCGGTCAGATATTTTTCCTCTTTTCTTCCACTTAGGCTGCCCTAACTCATCCATTTGAGGGTGATTCCTTCAGTTTCTTTTTTGCAATCTCCACTTCGCAAGGATTATGAAAAATTAGCTGCCCTGTAGTAATTGATTAGTTCATACGTCCGAAATGCTTGAGAACCTTCCCAGAAAAAAAACTCTCAAATTTCATGCATTTAAAATGTCCACTCGGAATTTGTGCCGCTTACGTTCTGTTGCACGCCTTGTAAGCTCAAACCAAGATTTACCATATCGCCATGTTCTGCTAATCTGATAGTACCTAACTGCATTTTAATCACAAGAATCAAATCTTGTCTCTGTGCGACACTATGCGAAAAGCGAAAACAAAAAGAAAGAGAAAAGCTAGAAAGCTGCCGAAGTTGAAATAGACGATTTTTTAGGGTTTTGTTAGAAAATACAAACCCCCATTGGAAGCACAACCTGTGTCCGTCTGTCCGTCCGTCCGTCCGTTCGTCCGTCTGTATGTCACAGTACTTTTTCTCCGAAAGTATAGAGGCTACAGCCATGAAACTTTGTAGAAAGATCAGAAGTGGTGACTTCTTGAAAGTTCAAGGTTGGAAAATTTTTTCAAAGGGGTTTAAGGGGGTCTCCCCATATAGGGAGGTGACCCCTCAACAAAAATGTTGACCATTGGTAGTCGAGTAGGGTGTCATTCAAAAGGTCTTAATGAGATCTTTTCAAAACAAGTCTTAAAATTGCCCTATCGCTACCGAGAGAGGCAGGGGAAGGGGAAATGTATGTTTTTGAAATTTTCATAAACATCAAATGGTATTTAATGAAGTTATAGCGATTAGAATTTTCCTGTATTACTATGGAACAATATTCGCTGTATTACTATGGAAACCTATAGCTATGGAACCATATGCGCTTTTTACCGACGCAGACACTACAGCTTTGCTAGGATTTGCATGAAAATTTCAGGAATGATAGGTATCATAAATATCTTTGAGAATCGGTTCAGTTAGTAGTATCAGTCGTAAAACAAAATGGTGGCTATTTTAAATGCGAAGATTGAATAATTTTGAGTTGTTTTTCCCCAACTTCAACGTTTAGGGTGCATCCTTTGAACACTTGCTTCAATTTAATGAATAACTGAAGATGAGTACCTACAATTAATACTCATAGGTGAAACAAGTCAAGGAGGCAGGAGAGAGCTCCTAGCAAAAGGGCCTTGTCACAATTCTAGGATTCGAAAAAATGGCCATGAATCTTTGATTACAGTACAGGGGAGTGGCCCCTGAAATAAAAATTTCAACAAAGGTAGCCAATATGAGTATCAAATGAAAGTTTTTTATGAGAGCTTTTCAAAACAGTTCTTAAACTGACTGTTTTTGCTTCAGTGGGGGCACAGTGGGGGAGTACATGAAAAATGTGTTTCCTCCCTCGCGAATGGACACCTGTGATCTAAAAAATCTGAAAAAATTGGATAGAACAATGACAAATACCTCAAAGTCAAAATTCGTTCAACTTTGTTAATAATAGCATGATCCTCGAATTTCACATTTTCTCCAATAAAATAATCTTTGACATGTTTCTTGATTTTATTCGTTGCTTGTTACTGCATTTTGTAAGTTGAGTACAAAACCCTTCTGACATGAGCGTAAGTCTGTCTACCCAACTTGTTTCTTTTTGTGGTTGGGAGGTGAATGTCATTTACACACAGAGTGTGGAACTCCCATGCTCGCAAGGATGCAACTGGACAATTTACTTCGGGACAGGTCTCGTTTTGTTACACCGTGAGGCATCTTCAAGCTGGGGGATCCCTCTTCTAGTGGGAGGGGAGAGGGGAAGAAGAAGTTCCAGATAAGCGATCGCCAGCCCCAACGCCCTCGGCTGCTGTGAGTCCCTTTTATGTTTTAGGGCTGCTTAAGCATTATCTGCCACCTGGTTCCATTTGTCAATCGCCTCGAGCATCACCGCGGCTATTGTATGATAATATTAATTCACTTATAACTGCTTTATAATTGTATAATTTTTGAATCGTTTTGACAAAGTACTTTAACATGTTAAAACCGTCGTGTCGTATTAAAAGAATAAAGTTGTTTTAACCAAGCACTTGAACTTATTCAAACCGTTGCTGCTGCAGATAAATTTGTCGTTGAGAATTACAAATAAAGCGCATTAATTGTGCTTGGAAGAATGTTTGCATAATTGATATATACAATTACGATGTTGAGAATTAGAATTATATGATAAATAAAGTGAAATATATTTTTTGAACATTTGAATTTAATGCATGAATTTATATCCTGGATGATTTAAGACAATTGATAAATGAATTTGGGTTTTAAGGTTGACTTTAGATGATAAAACTGTACATTTCCTCCCTGCCTTGAACGTCGATCAAAAAACTTGCACTGAATAGTCTGGCTGCAATGTTGATCTTGGTGTTTGTACTGGAATTGCTTCTCTCCTAAAAATTTTCACTCGTCTAGTCCAGGTAAAGCAGATGAGACATACCATCATCAAGGGTAGTGCAACATTCCCAAGAATAGTGTAATGATGATGGATGGAGTTGTTAGGAACGAGGTTGAAGTCATCTTCAATGGGCAGTGAAGTTTGCAGTTTTTCGAGCTCTGGGATGGAAGAAATATATGGGTGATAGGCGTTATTCAAAACTAAGAGCTCTTAATTGAATTTCGTCAAATGGCAAGGATACTAAGATATTTGTGCCATTGTAAGATGTGTTGAAATTGCTTGATTTGAGGTCATCTCTATTAATTGTAAAAAGATCATGCTTGATCACGCAGTTGGGTTGTATTGAGAATAAGCCTGAGCCATTTATACGAATTTGGTCGAAGTAGTCTCCACAAACTACTTGTGAGCGAACGGGTGATTTGAATCCATAAATCCATCTATTCTTGTTTTGTAGTTGCGTCAAACTGTAAGCAGACGTAACGTTCTCTACCTCGCATGATGTTGATTCTTCAGTTCGCAGCAGGCTCAATTCATGAGATGCAAGAGATAATCCTTGATGATTTATAAGATTATTGATTTTACAAACGAATGATATATTTTTTATCAACTTGCAAGAACTTAGTTGACGTTCTGACATAGTAAAGTATGAGTTACGATAGACCTTAACGGCAAAATATTTACTTGTTTTAAGCCTTATCAGGATATCTCCCCGCCCTTTTGGTATGGGAGTTATGCAAAGAGATCAAATTTTTGGAGATCTACCAATGGCGAGCAGATAGTAAGAACGAGATATTTCTTTACAAGTCTTCCTTGAATTTTCATCAACTTATAAAGATGCAGAATATCTATTTCTTCTGTTGGTAACTGGATAGATGATGGCAAACTATTTCTAATAATTTCTAATTCCTGAACTAATTGGGGTGAGAGAAGTAGTGGACTAATTTTTAAATGATGTGTGTCAGTAAGCACACAGTAAGCTTGCGCCTGCATCATTTGTGTTTGGCAATCATCTGTACGGTTTTAGCGGATTTGATTCATTATGTATTTGAGTTTTTCGTCAATTTCTGAGAACTGAGTTTATGTGTTACCTTGGTTGAATTTCATAATATTGATTGTAGAATCTACTATAGAAGTCTGATTTTTTACTAATTTTAATATATGTTGTTCGTTGGACTTGACGTTTTCAATAGTTGCAGTTATCTCATTCGCATATTCTGAGCCAAGTATTCCAAAGATTGAGTGCGCCATACTACCAATTATGTTAAAGGCCCCACGACATTTGCGTATAACCGAGGAGATACTTTTGCCCAGGCGCAAATCTTCCTGCATCTGTTCAAATTGGCCAGCTTTATGGTCGGAGCCAGGATTTTTCTCTGTTGTTCTGCAGAGTGTTTTTAATGAATTGATTTCCATCTCAAAAGCGTTGACTTCTTTCCAATATGTGGACAGATTGGAGTAGATCATTCATCTCCATTTGCTGTTCACATGAGATATTTTTCCAACATGTTCAAAGTGTAGTCCTCCCCGCAGGGGGAATGCCGGTCGACAAGAGCACCCTTGGAGGCTAGCATTCTTCGGGGAGTTCCGCCCCCACGTACCCGAGGAAATTCTCGCAGGGAGAATGCCGGTCAACAAGATCACTCTTGGAGGCTAGCATTCTTTGGGGAGCGCCTCCCCCACGGACCCGAGGATATGAGGGGCGCCGTGAGGTTCCCTCTTGGGATGACAGGTAACGACTCTGATTGGATCTGGACTACGCTTTGGACAACGAACTGGAATTGACGCTTTGGGCTGGCGGATGTGATGATTTGGACCTAGTTGCTTTGCACAGTAGCGCCGAGGTGAAACTCGTGTGTGAACGGCTCCAATTCAACTATCATACCGTCTTCGTCCCGGTAAAACCTTGGCAGGCCTCGGAGTACGTTCGAAGTTCGCACCATTGGGTTGGTGGTGTAGGTTTGGTTGAGACGGACTCCCGATTAGCGCTGGTCTGGCTCTGAGCACTTGTCCCCATAAGGGCTTGTGCCAACTCTCGCATGGCCTCCCTGCACCGCAAAGATAACCATGGGACCAAAAAGGCGACTACACACACGAACGGAGATAGCGGCTCCGAGGGGGGACCCAACAAAACTGGAGATCACAAAATCAAAAGACCACAAATACCCAGAAAAAGAAACGAAGAATAATAACCACAACGCAACCAGCGGTTGCAGCCACGATGTCAACAGTACATCGCGAGCGATACTAACAACGACAAAAAAGAAGACTAACACAACGACAGTGAAGACGGACGAAAAACGGAGAATACAGACTGAGATTCCTGCGGCGTTCGGGCGCATTAAAAAAATGATGCGAACGCCCGAGCGTCCTATTAAGGAGAAACGGGAAACTCTGCAGGACACTTCAGGTATTCGAGCGGTGGGAGATAACATAAAGAACACCGAAAATCCGATTGTCACTGCTGCGATCGTTACCGTAGCGACCGATGCAAGGGTCGCAAATCCCGACATCGCAACGAAAAATCCAGAAGCCAACGAGGAGATTGCGGCACTCAAAGCAAAGAGTGACCAGACACCGCGTGAATGCACCGCCAAAGTTGAAAATGTGGCGGAAGTACTGCACTCAGAAACGGAACGCGATAACCTCTCCCAAGGATGGTTGCAAGGTACAATTTCGGCCCAGCGATATGAAGAAGAAAGGCTACTCCAAAAAGCGGGAGATGTTCTGAAAAGAATACAAGCTGCATGCGACTCCCCAAAAATCAGCAAAGCAGCAAAGGTAGGGCTCCTTGAACTAGAGGAGCTCCTAGATCGCATAGGGCACTATCGAAGAAGCTGGTAAAGGGCCGAAGACGAAGAGAAGGCTAAAGATGCGCTTGGGGCGAAATCTAAAGGCGACACGCAGATAGCCCCACCATTAAACGTCAATAAAAGAATGGCATCTAGCCCAATCGAAGGAGATCGGGATAAAAGAAGGAGGGAAGAGGCACTTGATGGGCAGGGAGCACCAGATCAGGGGTTCCAGACAGTGCTGATAAAAGGAGCCAAGAAAGCCGCAAAGAAACTCCTTCAAAAAAAGCCAGAAAGTAAAGTTCGTACGGACGCCCAATTACAAAAAAAGCCTGATGCAAAGCAGGAGAAGCAGAAGCCCCGACGAAGACCCCGGCAGCAGGCACTGCTCGTAAAGCCCCAAGATGGCCGATCCTACGCGGAAGTACTGCGGGACATCAGGGGAAACGTAAGGCCCGAAGACACCAATACTACCATTAAAGTAGTACGACCAACGCGGTCGGGCCACATACTGGTCGAATTCAGAGCAGAGGCCGGCAATAAAGATGCATTCTGTGACGCAGTAAAGAAAGTCCTCGGCAAAAGCGCAACTATAGCACCGCTCGAGCCGATGGCAACGATCGAAATACGGGACATTGACTGCGTGACGGATCTGGCCGAGGTAGAAGAGGCCATCAAAAGGGAGTTCCCTAGCGTGGGAAGGATCAAAGCGAGACTGACACCAGAAAACAACAGGGGACAACGCATGGCCACAGTTGACTTGACCGAAAAGGACACCGAACAATGCCTGAACAAGGGCAGAGTACGAATATGGTGGGTTGTCTGTAGGAAATGATGAAGAGCAACGCCTCTTCAATGTTTCAAATGCCTTGGTTTTGGTCACACCACACAAGTATGCAAAGAACCCGATAGGAGTTCCCTATGTTACAAATGCGGTGAAACGGGTCATAAAAGAAAAGAGTGTACGAAGGAGGCACACTGTATCCTTTGCAAGGATGCTGATCCAAAACTTGATTTTGGACACGTCTTGGGATCAGGAAAATGCCGGGTGTTCCAGGAAGCCCTAGCCAAGGCAAAATCAGAACTCCGATGACCCGCATCCTGCAGCTAAACCTACACCGCAGTTCAACCGCCCAAAATCTGCTTGAGCAGTTTGCGAGGGACAGGAAAGCCGACTACTTGCTGCTGAGTGAGCAACACCATAATAAAAGTCCTGCATTATGGTACTCTGATGAAACTGGTACTGCCGCTATCTGGGTTCGGAACAGTGACTTTCAAGCGGAGAGTTGTGGACGGGGGGATGGTTTCGTGTGGGTTCAGTGCTCAGGGATCACCTTCTTTAGTGTGTACCTAACGCCTAACGAGTCGATATCATCTTTCCAAGGCAAGCTTAATGCTCTGGAGGGCGCTGTTTCGAACGCAGAGGGTAAAGTGCTCGTTGGGGGGCGACTTCAATGCTAAAGCAATCGAATGGGGCATGCCTCAGACGGATTCGCGGGGAAAACGAATCCTGGAAATGGCGGCCAGGACGGCCCTCGTCGTACTATACTCCAGAAATACGCCGACTTTCCGCCGTATTGACTGTGAGGGAACCATACCGGACGTGACATTCGCCTCGGAGTCCTTAGTACGGAGGATACACAACTAGAAAGTATTAGAGGACTACTCAGCCAGTGATCACCAGTGCATTCTGCATGAGATAAGTGATGCTATCTTCCGACGTCCATGCTCTCGGCCTTCTACAACTGGATGGAACATTGGAAGAATGGACGTCGAGACGTTCGTCAAGGTTTTCACAGCAGGTGAGCCGCTGCAGGGAGCTCCGGAGGGGATGGAAGAACGCGCCGCTCAAGACATGGTGAACTCTACTATGAGCATAATCACGACTGCTTGCTGCGCTTCTATGCCCCGTCAAAGACCCCGGCACGGCAAGCCCCCAGTGTACTGGTGGTCTACTGAAATCGCTGAAAAGCGGGGGGAGTGTCACAAGCTTCGGCGTGAGGCTCAACGGGCGCGGAACCGTGACGAGGCATGCCCCGGTTGCATGCAACCAGGTGGCAGCATATAATTCGGCCAGGAAATGCCTTCGCAAACTGATCAACAGTAGCAAGGCTCGCTGCTGGCAAGAACCTAGTGGACAATGTGAACAAGGATCCGTGGGGCCTTGGCTACAAGCTGGTCATGGGGAAACTTGATGCCCTACGGAAGCCTTGTATACATGAAGCGGAAAAGATGGACGCGATAGTGCGGGGACTCTTCCCCGCCCATCCCGTCCGTGTTGACGCTGTCCATGGTGAAACAGCAGTCGAGTGCCCACTCTTCGCACAGCTGGAACTGGAGGAGGCAGTCCTCTCCTTGAAAGCGAGGAAGGCTCCAGGTCCAGATGGTGTTCCAGCTGAGGTGTTGCGGCTCGTCTATCACCATTATCCTGAATTGCTGCTCAGCACATTTAACGCTTGCCTACGGGACGGGGTTTTCCCGGTACGATGGAAGGTGGCGAGGCTCGTGCTGATCAGCAAGGGGAAGGGAAATCCCGAATCGCCGTCTGCATACCGCCCGTTATGCATGCTAGACACGGCTGGGAAAGTGCTAGAGAAACTCATCAAAGGAAGACTCACTGACGCGATTCGTGCTGCTGGGGACCTATCTCCTCGGCAGTACGGCTTTAGAGCAGGACGTTCTACCATTGATGCGATTGCAGAGGTGGTGAACGCGGTCCAAAAGGCAGAGGCATATAGTCGCACCAAGCGACGGATCGTCCTCTTGGTGACACTCGACGTCAGGAATGCCTTCAACTCCGCTAGATGGGTGGATATTCTGGACACGCTGGAAAACTCTTTTCTAGTTCCAGAATATCTAATGCGGCTTTTGAGGAACTACTTAAAGGACCAAAGCCTGCTCTACGACACGACACAGGGCCAACGAAGGATGGAAATTACATCGGGATGTTGCCCAGGGATCTTCCTTGGTCCGGACCTGTGGAACGTGTCTTACGACGGGCTACTGAGACTTGAGATGCCAGATGAGTCGCGCTTGGTCGGTTATGCGGATGATGTTGCGGCTCTAGTCGCTGGACGCACCGTTGAACAAGCGCAACTTAGGCTAGGTATGCTAATGCGCCGAGTGAGGGACTGGATGACTGCTCGCGGGCTCAGTTTAGCACTGGAGAAAACCGAAGTGGTCATCTTGACAAAAAAGAGAATCCCTAGAATAAGGATGATCAGTATTGGAGATATACAAATCGAATCAAAGCCAGCGGTGAAGTATCTGGGGCTACTGATCGACTCGAAGATGAGTTTCTCTGAGCAAATCAGGGCAACGGCTGAGAAGGCTGCTTCGGGAATATCGGCCTTAAGTCGACTTATGGCCAACGTAGGGGGACCCAGCCCATCAAGAAGACGCCTCTTGATGAGTGCTGTAGGGCCAGTGCTACTGTACGGGGCAGAGGTATGGGGCGACGCTCTCAGCAATGAGGTATACCGAAAACTATTGGCACAGGTACAGAGAAGAGGAGCACTGAGAATTGCATCTTCGTATCCAACAGTCTCCGACTCGACGGTGAGAGTGATTGCAGGCGTGATACCTGTCGCCCTCCTTGCTAGAGAGCGCCGCGCTATTTACCTGCGCCGAAACGAGGATGCGAGGGAGATGGTTGTCCGCGAGGAGAGACAACGCTCGCTCAACGCTTGGTAGCAGTCTTGGGGGAATTGCAGGAAGGGAAGGTGGACTGCGCGCCTCATCCCGGATGTGAGACCGTGGCTAAATCGAAGGCATGGTGAGACTGACTTCTATCTGAGCCAGCTTTTGAGCGGGCACGGATGTTTTCAGTCTTACCTGCACAAGATCGGTAAGTCACGGTCTCCCGATTGTCGGTTTTGCCCAGGAGAGGAGGACAATGCCTGTCACACATTTTTTGCGTGTACCAAATGGGTCAGGCTGCGAAGGGAACTCTACAGGGAGACGGGAGAGCTCACCCCGGATAATATAGTTGCGGTGATGCTCGAATCGGTTGACAAATGGAACCAGGTGGCACATTATGCTCGGGCAGTCCTAAAAGATAAAAGGGACTCACAGCAGCTGGAGGCCTGGGGCTGGGGGATCGCTCTTCTGGCGTTTCCTCTTCCCCTCTCCCCTCCCGCTAAGAAAAGGATTCCCCAGCTTGAAGGCGCCCTACGGCGTAACAAAACGAGACCTGGCCCGAAGTAATGTGTCAAACGGTTCCAGGCTAGGTTCTCAGATTGACAGGGGAGGTGTTTAGTGGGTAGTCCAAGGGTATCCTCCATGGGAGTCCCACACTGCCAGACTCGGCGGGCGTAAATGCCTTCACCTCCCTACCACAAAAAAAAAGTGAAGTCCTAGTCTCTGGCTTAACTGTTTGTATACAATCACGGGCTCCGAATGTACCATTGTTGCAAGGCACACAAAAAGCAAGCTTGCGAGCACTGATCCTTTGTTTACTTTCATCCGCTTTCATTTTGTTTATATGTATGTATGTGTATACTGGGCCCTGTTGATTATTTTCAGATTTGCTAGGTAAAGTTGATTTTCGTTTTCTTTCATCAGGAACTGACTCTTCCTGATCACTTGCATTTGATTATTTAGGGGCGAAGAAATCGTCTGTCGGGAGCGGGGACAGTCTGGGAATTGTTCTAATTCTGATACCATTCACAGTTTTCACATCAACAACTCGAACTGCTCCATCACTTCCATGATGGAGTTTCGCAATCCTACCGAGTGGCTACTGCATAGGAGGAATATTATCCTCTTGAATAATAACCATTGTGCCTAATTCAACATTCGAAGCTCAATGATTCCTGCGCTGATGGCCTTGTAGCTCATGCAGGTATACTTTTGACCACCTAGTCCAAAATCCATGTTTTAATTCGGAGACTAATTTCCATCTTTCAGCTAAACTACCACTTGCTCCTTCTAATTTCTTCGTTCAAATTGCGTGACTAAACGTTCACCGATCAAAAAATGTCCAAGAGTAAGAGCAGTGAAGTCATTTGGATCAGCTTACATTGGGATGATAGGTCTTGAATTGAGCACTGCTTCAATTCCAATAATCACGGTCTCCAATTCCTCGTATGTTAAGGATGCCTTAGATATCTCCTCACTAGTAAACGCTTTGCCGATTTGACTGCAGCTTCCCACAGTCCTCCAAAATGGGGTGCTCTGGGTGGAATAAAATGGAATTGTATACCGTTGGAGCTGCATTGATTCTTAATGTTTGTTTGAGCATTGCTGGAATATATGTTTCACTCTAGTCCAGCTAACTAAATTTCTAGCTCCAACAAAATTAGTAGCGTTATCGCAGTTTATGTTCTCGCAATGACCTCTCCATTTAACAAATCTTTTCAAAGCACCGATGAATGCTTCTGTGGTCAGAGCAGTAACTAGCTCTAGGCGAATAGTTTTCGTTGTGAAACAACAAAAAACAACAATGTAGACCTTTTGAGGTTTCTTGCCACATTCTCTATAATGTACCCATACAGGGCCACTAAAGTCTACACCTGAGCTCAGGAAGAGACAAGCTGGCCGCACTCCTACACTTGGAAGATTTCTCATAATTTTATTTAAAAGCTCCGGTTTAGCCCAACAACATGTGATACATTTCTGAACTACTGATCTTGTCATTACTTTGCCTTTAATGATCCAGAATCTTTCCCGTACGATATTTAATAGCTTTTGTAAGCCACAATGGAAGTTGTTTTCATGAATTTTCTACAACAGCGTTTTCAGAATTGGGTCATTATAGGGCAAAATAATTGGATGCTTTGGATTATCTTCCAGCTATGAAAACTCCAATCGGCCTCCCATTCTAATGACTCCCTTTCATCAAGTTAAGGGTCCCTGTCCTCCATGGGAGTCTATTGGGGCACTTTCTCACCCTTTTTAAGATTTTTGATTTCAGTTTGAAATTCAGAATGTTGAATTTGTTTTATTATAGCGATCAATGCATTGTCTAATTCATCAGTTTCAATACAATTTCTGTAGGCTGGACAACCTTTTCGTAATTCTGCAGATTGTGGTGATTTGTAACATATATGCTACTATTCTTTGTAATGTTTCAAAATTATTGCTGTGATTTATTGAATATATAGCTTCATCTGATGCCACTATTGGCCTTGCTGTTGCTGTTTTTGCTTCCTTTCCATGTCTTCTTGTGTGTCTACTTCATTAACTAGCAATGACGGCCATGTTGGCTCTTTTCCATGTAAAAAGATTGGTCCATAAAATTAAAGCTACAGGATTTAAAAAGCCTTGGGAACAGGATTGTCCCTTGATTTCACGTGCTTCCATGGCTCAGGTGATTAGTGTTCCTGGATTTCGGAACTTCGGTTCGCCACAAATGTGTGAGACAAAGATGCCGCTGAATTGATCCACGCCAATACAATTTATGAATCTGTCCAAAAGTAGGTTTGAATGTCCTTATAATCCAGCTCAGATTTGACTCTTGTAACCAAACGTGTACTCAGCATTGCAGCACAGAGCTCGAGCCTTGGGATTCTTGTTTAATTGATCAGTGCTACCTTTGACTTAGCACAAAGTGATCTGCCTAAAATTTTAACCATCATTTAAAACCTAAGATTAATAAGAACTGGATGGGCTAAGCTCATATAAAATGCATGAGAGAGCATGCGACCGGTTTCTGTTCTCTTCCATGTGAACAGTCTGTCATTTCCTCCCTGTCTGCCTCTTGCTGGTCACTTTCTTGTTCCAAAAGCTGACTAGGTGTGAACAGACTGTCAAGTTGACTGATGCAAATTGGACGCCAAATTGGCCAGTTTGCAAGTTTCGTCACGAATTTTATCCGATATTAAAACTATGGAAAATGTTCGCGATCTAAATTCGTTCCAAGTGTTTAAACATTTGATTGGAGTTTGTGATTCAAGGTACTTTAATGTGTGACACTGTGTAATTAAGTTAGAATTTCAAAATGAAATGTGCAGTGCCTTCGTTGAAAAAATCATAGTGGAAAAGGATCTGTACGTGTTTCCTTTCACAAGTGAGTAGTTATTATATTAATGTTTTGCATGTTTTTCATACAATGCTGAAGGTTTTTCAAATAGAAAGCAAATTTTTGGCATTGTATGAAAATTTGTTTACATTGAGCAGCAGCCATGTTTGCTTGTGCAATTTGGCTCTCTCTAAGGTTGTAAACAAGTAGGAAAAGTGGTCGCAGGGGTTGTTGCAACCATATTGTCACGTGGTTGTCCACTCCAGTATTATTTAATTACTCAATGTTTAAAACAGAACGTAGATAAATTGCTGCACCAAACGCCATATCAAATGCGTCCACAAACGCATGAAGTTGTATGGTTCTTGGTGGTTGCTGTGAATAACAGTGCCCAGTCAAGATATTCAATTCCTTTTGGAAGGCCACCCATTCTCTTTTAATGTCAAGTGGCACACTTTCATCCCAAAAATTTTTTAAGCCCCCACAACTTTTGAATCGTAATTTTTGCTGTCACTACTACCAGTGATAAAATTCTAAGAGGATCGAAGACTCGAGCTATTTCCGAACATATTGTTCTTTTTGTTATCTGTTGGCTTTTTTGCAGCGCCACTTGAATAAAGAAATTATCAGTTTTCGGAGACCACATTATCTCAAGAATTTTCATTGATTCTTGGCACTCATCTTCGAAATCCAAATTCACCTCCCTTTCTTCAACAGGCACATTTTTGAGTAACTTACAATCATTTGCGCACCATTTTTGCAACTTGAATCCTGCTGTTTCCAAAATTGCAGTTAGTTATTTAGTTTCAATAGTGGAGGACAGGGTATCAGCGCGAATTGAACCATCGTATACGTAGAAATTTACTTGTTATGCCTAAGCTCCCAATGGGTATCTTGATGTACTTCGAATTCTAATTTTTTTAAGCATTTAATCGCCAAATAAGAAGCTGATCTTGTACCATAGGTAACTGTATTTAGGGCAAAATACTGCAAAGAAAGGCTTGGATCTTCTCCCCAGACAATTAAAATTTGCAGTCATCTGGGTTCATAAAAATCTGCTACACAAAGTTCAGTGCTGGTGCTTTCAGGCTTCAATACATAGTGGTGTGGAATATAATAATGTATACCTATTATCGATTTTGGATCAACCCGTGACATGTGAGCTAAAGACTCATATTTCCTCGTGAACTCCACATATTGTTGCTTGATTCCTTTTTTTCTAGACAAACGTGCTTCTAATGCATGAAATCTGTTTCCCGCTATGAGTCTCGAGCTTCGAAGAGTTGTTGGATTTTCTAAAAACGGAAGTTTAACCATGAACCGTCCAGACGAAGTCAGTATTTTGGTAAAATGAAAGTCATAACGTTTTTCAGTTGAAGTAAATTCCTGTTTTGAATCGTCAACTTCTTCCAGTTTCCAAAATATTTCTAGAAGTGCATTGCTTGTTTCTTCTTCAGCCATGAGCCATGAGTATTGCACATGCTAAAGTACTTGTTGATTGAATGTTGGTTTTTCCAGATAGAACCCATCCAAACACTGTATTTTGGAGAATCGATATTCTATCTCTCAAGCATATTTGCCCTGGCACTACCATTTGGTGAAAGAATCTTTTATCTGCTAAATTAATATCCTTAGCAATACTCCATGTGGTAATATCAAGCATTTGCGTTGGTTGCATCGAGACTACTGATAGCAAGACAAATGCTTTTAGACATGTTTCAAATTTGCCGAAGAGAGATTGCATGATCACGTTAATCCGGCGATTAGTTCCTGTCCTTTCTCTGCCAATACATTCTATACTTAAAAATGATGGTGTTGTCGTTAGTTTGAGTCTCTTTATGATTCGTTCTGTGACAAGGTTAACTCGTGACGCAGAATCTAACAATGCCTTGCATTCAATCGTTCTTCCAGTCAGAAGTATTCTTGCTGTCCCTAGCAACACATAGCCATTTTCATTCATGGTTTGTGAAGCAGCCATACTAGTTATAGTGGTTGACGTAAGTTGTTTGATGTTCGATTGCTGGGGTTTCGGAAGACTTGTTCTCCGATTGTTTTTGGCTGCCAATTGTTTTCTCTGAGGGTTCCACATGCAGCAAAGTATTATTTTTCCTCTGACATCTTAAGCATGGTCGAGAAGGACAAGTGCTATATTTGTGACCTGGTGTCAAGCACTTTATACAGAACTTGCATTTTTGTACAAAATTCAACCTTTCAGAAGCAGCCATCTCCAAGAACTTTTTGCATGCATAGAGACCATGATTAGGAGCTTTGTATAATTTGCGCACTGATTTGGGTTTACTTGTTCCGGTAGCCGATGTTTTTGCACTTGTATGTTTCTCATTTTCTTTCGATTCCTTCTAATGACTGAAATCTGTATTCCAGGAATTTTAAAAAGGCAGAGAGTGTTTGATTCTTCCTAAGCTCATATAACATATGTGTTTGTCAGTCAAGTTTCTTTAACATTATGTGTAAAATGATTGGGTCCCAACTCATAGTATTTACTCCAATATTTTTCAACGCAAGTAAACTTTCATGTAAGGTATCATGAAATGTTCTTATGGCTGCAGCTGACTGGCCTTCTAATGAAAAATTCGGTTTACTGAGGACCTTTTGTATGAGAGCAGATGTCAGCACTCTTTTGTTATCATATCGTTCTTTCATTGCCGTCCATTCTGCCTCATAATTTTCTTCTGTCATGGTTAAATGGCTGATTAATTTTTCTGCCTCACCAGTTACATTTGATTTCAGATACATTTTTGTATTGTTGAAAAGGTTGCTTGTCGATCATTCCCGAAAACATTTCTACGAATTGAGGCCATTTCAAATAGTATCCATCAAATTTTTCGATCGTAATTTTTAGCAGATTCACAGATTTTGGTGCAGTTGTTTTAAGTTCCTGAAGTTCAGTCTTTTCCCCTAGTAAAGCAAGTTCCTCTCTTGCTGCATCCTTAATTCTGTTATATTCACAGGCAATGTATCCCGAATGCTCTGAGTTTTCAGCGAGCTTGTAAATATTATAATTCAAATCCTCAACTTGCTACCATAGCCGAGACAATGTTTTTCTTTGAACGTCAACGTACTCTTTTGATTGTTCTTCTGTTCCTTGGGACAACCTTGATAACAAATGCTGCAATGAACCTACCATAGCCCTTTGTTTGCGAATCATTGTGATCACATCATCTTTCTCAGATTGATTCATTGGCTTAAACTGTTTTGGCTCCTGTGAATAATTTGTTGCTTGTCCAGTTTCTTCAGTCAACGCAGCATCGAAGATGTTCAAATAACGATGGACCAGATCACTGATTTCCTTATAATACTCTTTCTTAAAGCACTCATGACCAGTAGCCACTGGAAAATTTCTCTAATTCTGTTGTCCTTTTCTTCAAACGGTATCCATAAATACTCTAGCTGTGCTCTTCTTGATTCATAGTATCCGCTGACCTTTCTTGGCCATATTTTTTAAAATTAGAAATGATTTGTTGGATTTCGTGTCCACACTCAACCTGCTTTACCGCGTTCTCCTCCATTTTGTATTATTTAATTGATTGTCTTCAAATGTTCAGACACTCTTTGCAATTATCCAAATTTGTTTCACTTGCACTTGTCCGAATTTATGTTTAATTTTTACTAATTTATCCCTCTATGGTAAATGATTCCAAAGCCACACTAATAAAGCAATTGTCCACATTCACTCGCACTAAATCCTTCCACGATCGATCACGTCGGGCCACCAAAAAATTACGTATGATAACATTAATCATGCATTAATTACTCTAGCATATTAACTAGGCGAATCATTTATAACTGCTGTCTAATTGTTTTGACCCAGCACTTTAACTTGTTAAAACCATCACACCGTATTAAAAGAATAAAGTTATTTTAACCAAGAACTTGAACTTGTTAAAACCGTTGCTGCTGTAGATAATCAAGAACAAAACTAGGAAGCACTTAAACCTCTAGCTCTCGGCAAAATGAAAATCCTGACTGGCAATGAACTACTGAAGACTTTATTTTCGTACAAAACAATTTATAACTAACTTTTGCTGACAGTTAATTATTCCATACCCACAAAATTCATATTTTTGGTTAACGCTAAGACAAGTATGCTATGAATGCAACTGAACATGAACTTACGATATCGGGTTTCGACAAGAATTTGTCATGAGAATTACAAATAAAGCGCATTAATTGTGCTTGGAAGAATGTTTGCATAATTGATATATACGATTACAATGTTGAGAATTAGAATTATGTGATGAATAAAGTGAAATATTTTTTTGAACATTTGAATTTAATGTATGAATTTCTATCTTGGATGATTTAAGACAATTGATAAATGAATTTGGGTTTTAAGGTTGATTTTAGATGATGAAACTGTACAACTATATAATCCGGGGTGAACTCTCCCGTCTCCCTGTAGAGGTCCCTTCGCTGCCCGTCCTATTTCGTGCACGCAAAAATTGTGTGGCATGCATTATCCTGGGCAAAACCAACAATCGGGGGACCCTGACTTGCCAATCTTGTGCAGGTAAGACTGAAAGCACCCAGGCCTGCTCAAAAGCTGGGTCAGATAGAATTCAGTCTCACCATGTCTTCAATTTAGCCACGATCTCACATCCGGGATGAGGCCCGTAGTCCACCTTCTTTTCGTGCAATTGACCCAAAACTGCTGCAAATTGTTGAGCGAGCGCTGTCTCTCTTCGCAGACAATCCCTCGTATCCTCGTTTCGATGCAGGTAAAAAGCCCGGTGCTCTCTAGCGAGAAGGGCGAAAGGTATCACGCCTGCAATTACTCTCACCGCCGAATCAGAGACTGTTGGATACGAAGATGTAGTCCTCAGTGCTCCTCTTCTCTGTACCTGTGCCAAGCGTTTTCGATATACCTCGTTACTGAGAGCGTCGCCCCGTATTTCTGCTCCGTACAGTAGTGCACCATATTTCTGCTCCGTACAGTAGCGCGGAGCCTACAGCACAAAATAGATGAATCATAATTGCCTGAAGTTATCAATATCGATGGTTTCAATGATCAAATATAACGCGCTCTAGATACACTGTGAGAAGAATTCATTGCTACGATCGACCACTGCTGCCATCAAAACTTTCATCATTTAATTACATGGTGTTCAACATAAATTACAGCTGTTGAGGGAAAGTGCTTGGAAAAATTCTAAGAATATTATCATTAATAGATCATTTCCCCTAATAATTCTTAGCGTACTGAAGACCATACAGAAGAGCGGTATGAACTTGAATCCTCAACAAGAAGGTAGTACACTTTTTATTCCTACACTAATAGTCACCACAGAACATCGCGACGGCAGGGCAAAAGGCGCTAAATCTTTATTTATTAAATGTCGAGGCGTTATTCGTGATGCACAGAATAGCAATATTCATAAATATAAAAACACTTCACGATCGCTTGTCAATAGTTTGTTGCAACCCCGGAAGTCACCGCAGTTGCAGACATTAAGTTGTAGTAGAGGGATATGTAACCCGGGGACTTTTTCTATATTCCTTTGCTTTCACAGCACCAACACTCAGCATTTTTTCCCATCTCCTCATAAAGCTATTCTTTTCCACTCTCCACTATCGCTAACAACTGCTTCCGTTACCGCCAAAATTTACCAAAAAAAACCTCCTATCAAATCAAGACTTTTCCTCCCGAATTGAAACTCACTCCTCCAATCCAAATCAAGAGTATCTCACAAAAACTAATCCCACAATCACCTTCTTCCCAATTGCCGCTACCGCATCGAGGTATCGTAATCGAAGTTCAATACACTTCGATTCCGTTTCCCACACATCTTTCCCATTTCGACAAATGAACAATTTCCATTTGCATATATGGCCATTTGCATAGCCATGATTGCGTTTAGTTGTTTACAAATCGTCATACATACGGAAACAATTGCTTTTGCTGAAATTAAAGAGAGTGTTCCTGCGCCCGGGGATCTTAAACCCAGGGTGCCAGTAGACTCCTAAATTCAGAATCCACCGCACTAGCACCGGGGCTACCTTCTGATAATCGCCCACTCATCACAAAGTAAATTTGCATGGCTACGTGGATGTCGTTACAATTTGTTAGAAGGAATGAAGGAATCAGATTTTGTTAGTAAAAGGTAATGAATGAAATTTTATTAGTGGGAAAGATAAGATTCTTTTTTTTTTTTGTTAAAAATAATATAGGAGAGATAAAATTAAAACGACGGGGTAATCAAAATGAAGGTAAATGAATAAATGTTTTTATTAAAAAAAAAAGGTATATTTGCCCATAAGAACATGGAGATGATAAGTGGGCTATTTGAATTTGTGAATGGGACAATGTCGGTACGACCGAAATACGCAATAAATTTCATTACGCTCAAGGCGTTCTTTGTTAATAAAATGCCCAAATGCATTCGATTGTTCACGGCGTACTCCGCCAGCAATATTATTTCAAGTTATCATGCAAATTGTCCAAGGCGTTTATGCTGGCATTTTCGCTTTGGAACCTTTTGCATGAGGAATCATTTAAATTTTACAGAGCGACCCTGCTCACTCAAGTAATATAGATTTAGGGCCAATTGAGCCTGACAGTCGTGACATCACAGGCACCACAAAACCGGCTTCGGGGGCGTTTGGGGAAACCCTCTGTAATTTATGGGTTTTTTGAGACGTATGAAGTCACAAGGAGTCCCCAATGCTTGAGGTCGATGACCTTGACATATACACACAATATACAATTTTTTTTAATCTCAAGTCTAAGCCAAGAAAGGTAGAATGTTTTCAATAGCTGTATTAGCTAGTACGCTACTACAATGAAGATTTGTTCAAAAGTTTCTTTCACTTTTGCGATTCTCTTTCATTCTTCCATTCATAGAAATCCAAAAACATGTAGCAGAAGGAGTGATCTCAATGCATATGCAAGTCAGTGCGTGAACTTTTCATAAATGTGTTCAGTGCAGAAAAAGCTTTAATTTCTTATGGGGCTCGCATTGAAGTGATTTAGCGAAAATTACACGACTTCAGTTATGCTAACCTGTTGATTTAGCGAGTATTATGGGTACTCTAAAATATTTTCTTAATCTTTATTTTCTTTTTCAAAATAAGCTACTTCAGCCAAAAAAAATAGGCAGTCAGTTTCCCAGATCACGAAAAATCTTGTAAAGATGCAAAATCGTGCCTTTAAATGCGCAAGGATAACAGCTGATAGCGAGAGTAAGTAATATTAAATGAAACATTTAAAACTTTTGTAAATATTTATCTTTTAAGGGTTTTCTAAAATAGCGTTTTAAATTCAACAGATTGGCGTTTGTTTAAGTCAAATCAATATTTGTTATTTATAACTGGAATATGCCACACTGCTACTGAATACTGTATCGTTTATTTTAAGAATAAAATTCTTCTTCTTCTCAGCACTACAACTGCCTCGGTCCATTGACCGCGTTATCCAATTCCGAAATCCGATCAGCGATGAACTGTCTTCGTCGACCGAGTCAGACTAGCGTTTCCTCGGTTTCCCCACTCGTTTCCGCCCTTCAGTTCTCCCAACGAATACCTTTTTTGGTATCCGTTGTTCTTCCATACGTTTCATGTGGCCAGCCCATTGCAGCTTCCGCAGTCTTATGATCGTTGAGATCTCGGGTTCGTCAAAAATTTCATACAACTCATGGTTGTATCGAATTCACCATTGGTCCCTGTCTAGCTTCGCTCCGATTATTTGCCTCAGGACCCGTCGCTCAAAGGCGTTCAATATATTTGCAGATGCTTGGTTTAGAGTCCATGTTTCACAACCATAGCATTCCACAGGTCTTATCACAGATTTGTATACTTGGAGCTTTATTTTCCTGTGTATGCAGTCAATACTGAATAGAATATTTTATTTGTGAACTGTATTCTTCGGCGTATTTTGTCTCTTTCATTGCCCGCTTTCGTTATTTTGGCGCCTAAATATACAAATTCGCTAACATTTTCGATACTGTAATTGCCAAGTGTGATAGTTTGTGTACTTAAGGTATTTCTCCTGGACTGCATCATGAGCTTTGTTTCATTTTCATTGATTTGTAGCCCTACTAGTTTTGCTTCGCTGTCGAGTTTCAGGAAGAGTTCTTTGGTGGTTTTTAAAGATTGTGGCAAAATGTTGATGTCGTCCGCATGGGCTACTACTTGGCTCGACTTGTATGGTAATGTACCTCGCGTATCGACAGGTAGCTTCCGTATGACGTACTCCAAAGCCAAATTGAATAGCAATGGGGCCAGCACATCTCCCTGTTTAAGTCAGATATTTGTGTCAAAGGCATCGATGAGTTGGTTATTGATGCGGACTTGGGAGGTCGTCAACGTCATTGTCATTTTGGTAAGACGAACTAATTAAACTGAGATGCCAAAGCAAAGTATTATTTGGTACAGTACGTTAATTTGGTGTACATCTATGTTGAGCTCCCAGCATTTTTCAAGTACCTACTTCACTGCGAAGACTTGGTCCATTGTTGATCTACCTACTCTAAAACCACCTTGACACTCCCCAATAATACTATTGGCATATGATCCGATTTTATATTCTTAGATTTTAGAAAATATTTTGTACGCCGTACAAAGTATTGATATGCCACTGTAATTTTCGCACTGTAGCTTGTCACCTTTTTTGAGGATAGGGAATATAATTGATTGGCTCTACTCTTTCGGCATATGTTCTTGCTGCCAAATGTGCTTGATGGCTTTGTGAATAGCTTGATGAACACTACTGCCATCATATTTGATGAGCTCTACTGGAATCTCATCGATGCCCGGCACTTTATTATTCTTTTGGACTTTGATGATGGAAAAAACTTCATCCAGAGTTGGTGGGGCCAATGGAAGCTCTCCGCAGACATCTATAGGCTCCGATGCTCTAGAGCTGTGCGGAGGATTAACGAGATTCTTGAAATATGATGCCCAACTTTCCTTGATTTTGGTTTCATCAGCGATGATGTTACCGATGTCATCACGACAGAGCGTGGTTTCGGGCTGATAACCACCACTTTGTATGCTTCTCTTGTTTTGTTGCTCGCTAAACTTCTCAATTGGTCGTCATAGCATTTTTTTTTCTCAATCCTAATTATCTCATTCGCTACTCTTCTGAGATTTTCAAAGTATTCTCTCTTCGTCCTGGTTTTCCTACCTACGTATTCTTTATACGCCTGATTCTTTTTGTCTAACGCATTCTAGCACTCATCATCGAACCATTCATTTCTCTTGCACCGGGCTTGATGTCCGATCGTCTGTTCTGCCACGGTCCTAAAAGCCACGTTCATTTCCATCTAGAGCTCGTTCCTCATCTTTAACGATGCGTCTGATAACATAGAGCCAGCTGGTTGTCGAGGGTCTCTGTAAAATTTTTGGCAACAGACGCCGTTTAGAGCCTATCGATGTCAAACTTTTGTAGTCGGCTGGTTCTAGCCGAATATGCCTTTGACATACGACATCGACAGGTTAATTTCATCAAGTTATGATCTGAGTTACAATTGGTTCCCCAGCATGTAAGGACGTCAAGTCTGCTCGAGGCCCAACGTTGTTAGATCAAAACATGATTGATCTGGTTTTGTGTGTTGCCATCCGGTGATACCCAGGTCATTTTATGAATGTGTCGTTGTGGGAAGCAAGATGAACGTACGACTAGATTTCTACTACATGCGAAGTCAATCAGGCGCTGGCCGTTGTCATTTGTTTCATCGTGGAGGCTATATCCTCCAGTCGTTCCCCGATGAGATAGTTCATTGCCAACCTTAGCGTTGAAATCACCCAGGATTATTTTTTTTTCTTTTGTAGGCAATGAGTTGACTAGTCTTCCCAGGTAATTGTAGAAAGTTTCCTTCTTTTCTTCGTCCTTTTCTTCGGTGGGGGCGTGAACATTAATCAGCCAGATTTTGAAGAATATCGCCGTTAATAACGTGCGATTTGAACTCCCTATCCACAATGAAGGCCACTCCGAATTCTCGTTTTCCAGTAGGCTTTCCACTTTTGAATATTGTGTGTGTATTCCGAAGCCCATCTGCAGGTTTTGAAAAATTTTAGGGTTTTCCAGGGACGGGGAGTTGGCATGGTTACTATGTCGATTCCGTAATCAGGCGCGGAAGATTCGCCTTCACCCTCTTACGTCCTCACAAAGGAGGTGTAAGTAGGATTTAGTAGCAGAGCTGTAGATGTATTTACAGTTGTTAGCATTTCTCGGCATTTAACGTCCCGCTAGTGGGGAACCAGTAAACACAATGTGCGACCCCGAGAGCATTTACTGTCATTTAATTAGGGAGTTTGTGATAAGGAATCATGGAAGCTATGGGTTGGGGAAGCAAGGGGTTCCCTCCTCCTTTCTCAAACGGGCATGGGACCGTCTACGGCGGAGTTTGAGAATAAATTTATGTACAGTAAAATTATTTACTTTACATTGTATATATTTACTCGTTTTTTTACAAAAGTATGCACAATATATACTCATTTAAATTTTGATCTTATTACATCGAGCTCATAGTTTAAAATAATATTTTACGATTTTCACATTCATTTAGATGTTGAAATGCTGATCAGTCTAAGATTTCGAAAAGTTTTGAAAACTATTGTATCTTTTAATGGTTTTTCTAAAATATCTAGTTTTATAATCTGTAAACATTTAAGATAAAATGAAATTTACGTTTATTATTTGGAATCGAAATATATAATTATACATTTGGGGTGCCAGATTTTTTTGCGTTAATAATGAAAATTACTACAGTGAACTTATTTTACCTTTATTGAACAAGTACATTATATTATTATTCATTTTAAATTTTTGTATAATTACCTTGAGCTCGTAATTTAAAGACAATAATTTGATAACCTTGCAAAGATTTTAACTGCTACGTTTTAATGCAATTAAAAATTTCAGTATTTTAATTGAATTTACATAATTGTGAATGAAATCTTTTGAATCTGTAAGGAACACAACTATAATCGGGTAAAAATCTGCGCTTTCCCACCCGGGGTCTGTATATTTTTACTTCCGGGGTTGATATTACTTCGTGATTTTCCGTGACGTATATTTGGCGAAATTATAGGGATATGATCATTTTCTTTAGAGTTGAATACCATTTTTTCATTGAATCCAAATTCACAAGTTCAACAGTCTTACGGTTCAGGCGTATACCTTTTACCTTATTTGCTGGTTTAAAGTCGTTTTCGTTTGCATTGAAGTATTCATAAGCAAATTTTTAGGACCTCCGCATACAAGTCGCCTTATGTAACTACCTTTGCAAAAGCATTCTAGTTCATCGGTCATATCCCCAAAAAATTCTCCCTTTGGTGGGTCATATTCTCTTGCTCTGGTAACATAAATGATAGAAACGGTGTCATAATATAAAGCTCGATCTCCAAGTTTTTATAGGCAACCACACAGTTTAAGCCGAGATTGTATGGTAGTATAAGCTGTTATACAAACGTTTACCGTCGATAAAGAGTAAGCAGCCTCTTGTTTGTAATCCCAATTTATGATAATCATGTCTTTATTGACCGAGAAAATATGGTAAACTTTATGGATTGGTTGGTATATTTATTATACTGGCCCTTGGCTGGCTTTTGGGCTGGCCAAACTTTCCCCAAAATGAATTTAATATTAGCTTAGCTAAAGACCATAATCCGGGGTTGGACGTAACTTTATGAAAACCTAGCAATATTTCCTCATGTGTAGCGAATATGAGGTATGAATATGTCCGTAAAGGACTGCAGCGATGGTTTACTGCCTCGGTGAAAGAGGATGGTAATATCAGCCGAGATTTGCCTTGCCTGAATGCGCTGGCAGGCTAGCGTTGTGGTGTCATGGGGCGGGTTCATTCCCCCAGCACAAGGACCCACTACAAAAGAATTTCGCATTCACCAATTCTCGGGTCTCAAAAGAAAGGTCGACCGAAGTCGAAAACTGTAGCTAACTAACGAAGGGGAAGATTGCTTGCTCAGAGAATAAGCCGAAATGAGTCAAAACAGACGGACTTGGGGAGACTTCGTCGTTACCCGACGATTCTCATGGCCCACAAATAAGAGTGGGGCAACCGGATGGAAGTGGTGCCCCCCGCACTCGCCCAACCGGATCAAGATCCTAACGTTGACGTGGCCGTACATCTTCCATTTGAGCGGAAAACTCATACCATCCCCCTCTGTATGAGCCCTCCCATCAACGGGAAATAAGGATGTGACCGATTTATTTTACAGTTTTATGTAATCGGGTCACATAACTCTATGTCATAAAACGGGCAAGTAAGTGGAAGGCCACTGAACCCGGCAAGAGCCCCTGTAAACGACTAAACAGATGGAGCGCACCCGATGGCTAGCCCATTTCATGCGGAAAGCCTTCCATCGTAGCGGGTCCTATACCCGATCAGAGGGACAGAATGGAAAGACCGCGTTTTTAAAGTTTAACAATTCATTTTAATTATGAATATAATGTCAAAACCATTCTAAAGATCTTTGCGATATGGTGTTCTCAATCTGGACTTACAAAGATACCGTGCTTATATAACGTGGTTTTATTAAAAACCAATAGTGTCCATTGCGCGAATCGATTAACTACACAGGCTGTAAAATTATTTTTAATTTATTTTATCTGAAGAAAAATTATCATACACTATAGGAGTAGCAGGCGGAAGACGTACATAATCGGAAAAACACTACTTTGTTCTGTTGTTTTTTTTCCCGTCCCTTTATAAATTGAAAATTTTTATATATAAAAAAAACCAAACATGTGAAATAATATATAAAATCATGCAAATAATAAATTTTAATAAAGAACAAAATTAGAAAACAATTGAAAAATTAATAATTGAAGAGAAAAATAACAAAGGGTACTTACGCACATCCTCCACGAGCGCTCACTGACGATGTGGTGAGTTGCTAATAACTGGAATTGCTGCAATTTAAAGTTTAAGAACTCGAGTCTTACGCCACTACGTTTCATTAAGAAAGATAAAATTTGGTCAAAGCCCGTAATTTCAATAACTGAACGTATAGACGCCACAATATGCAAAATACGATTTACTACCTTTTGTGTACCCAGCATGAATCGGATTTTTCTCATTATCAGTCAAAACGACTTCTCACTACAACTTTATTAGCTACGAACACCATAAATCTCAACTTTGGGTCCATATAACATTAGATTAAACCGCCTTTAGGAGACTATTGCCATAACAAACTAATCCATTTAAGCTATTGGCATACGTTAACTGTTTTACTATGAGCAAAAACCTGCACATCGCAATGTTGCTCTAAATTTCTTATTGATGATTCCTGCAACTAACGCTAAATTCTACGATTGCAATCTCAAAGCTCAAAAGCATCAATAACGTGCAAAAGAACTGTAGTGAATCGGTATTTCAAATGTCCGTGAAGGACTGCAGCGATGGTCGGCTGCCTCGGCAGAAGAAGATGTAGATATCCGCCAAGAATGCCCTTGTCTGGGGACGCGTGAATGCGCTGGCAGGCTACCAGTGCGATGTCGTGGGGCGGGTTCATTCCCCCAGCAAAAGGACCCACTACAAAGAATTTCGCATTCACGAATTTCTGGGGTCGAAAAAGAAAGGCGACCGAAGTCGCAAAAATTGTAGGCAACCGTAAAGAGGGGAAATGACTTGTTCAGAGAACAAGTGAAGCAAGTAAAAAGGGGTAGAATTAGGGTAACTTCGTCTTTACCCGAAGAGGCTCATGGCCCACAAATGAGAGAGGGGCAATCGGGTGGTGATGGAGCCGCCGCGCACCCACCCAACCGGATCAAAATCCATAAATGTTGTAGTGGCCAGGTATTCCTCTTCTGAGGGGAAAAATCACACAACTTAACTTGCATGAGCCTTCCCATCAGAGGAGAAGTACCCCGGTGACCAATTTATGCCATAGAATTATGCAATTCAATTACATAACCCTATGTCATAAAGAGTTACCTTGCTCGGGCCACTCATCCCGCGAAATCACCTGAAACAAAGGAGGTTATTTAATGCCCGATGGCTGGCTTATTTGTGGCGTGGAGAGCCTACCATCGTATCGGGTCCTATACGGCGATTCAATTTAAAAATCCATTTTTATTCAAATTAAATTCTACTGAATTTAAACAATTTACAGCAATTCCTTTTGCCGCGCCTGTTTTGCCCAGGTTTAAAATCTAAATTCACGAAAAATCTAAGAATTTGATTTAAAATGCAATCACTTATAACATTTGCCAACACTTAAAAATTGTAATTAAATAATAGGAAAGAATAACGAAATTAAACAATGATAATGTGTGAATTAATCAATTTAAAAAAAAAGTTATGTTAAAATATATAAAAAAATGTAACAAGAAAGGAAACAAACGGGGTACTTATCCACATGGTCCGTCAAGTGCTCGATGACGATGCGGGTGATTTTCTCCTATTAACTTAAATTTCGCAAAAATTATGTTATCCGAATCGCTGTTGTATTACATAAAGTGACAATCATGCAGAACAATTGGATTTCACGTCCGGGTGGTGTCACAGATGCGATGTTTTAATTCCAAAAGATTATACAAATCGGCACCGCTAGATGGATGTTGTAATTCTGGCAACATGAAACTATCCCGGGACAGCAATTTACGATATAGGGCTCGGTATCGTTGTGCTCATAGGTAGTTGTAAGGCTATACGAGGACCAACAGTTTTTTCCCCGAATTTCCCCAGCTATGTATTTCGCCGGCAGCTCAGTCCAATTTTATGAGATTCAGCCTTAGCGCTACCACAGGATAAATTTGAGATAATTCGCTTTTGGGAATTTTCAGCAAATCGCACTCCTAGACATTGTAAGCTACTACGTATTGCAGTTAGAAGCTAAATCAAAATTAATTGTAGTAACTCCCGAGCGCATCAACACAAACCGAATCAACCACTCTTGTTTTGTTGTCATTGAAGATGCGATACACACTCATCGACGATTTTCTCCTCGGACAGTGAACGATACACACAACATTTCGAGTTAGGGTCTGTCACGAAGGTTGAATTTAGGGAGCTTCACTAACAAGCATGCAAATTTCCGATGCAATGGAATTCCTCTTTTCACACTCTCGAGCAAGAAACACAGTCACACTCAAAGCTATTCGCGCATAACTGTCCCGAACATTAATCCATTTCAAGCTGAAGCACGGCCAAGGTGTTCCCGTAATTTCGATGTTGGGTCATCCGTTATACGAACACAAGCTCGTTGGCTATTTTCGACGATAAAAAGATTTTGTTGGCTTCAAGAACTTAAGTTTTTCGAAATTCCTCGTTCGACCACTCGACGAACGCAATCAAACAGCATCCGCACCCGAAGGTTTTTCTTGAGCACCGTCCATCTTTCCGTTCGATAATCAACCGAACGACACACACACACACGGCCGAGTGACCGTTCCTCCTAGCGGATCGCGTGCAGGGCAACTTCCGGCTCCCCAAAGACGATTCGAAGTTTACGAATTCGCGTCCAATTCCGGTGAAAATCTCGACTTTCCACACAAATTTTGCAAAATATTCCATGGGTCACACTCAAAATTCGATATTTCTCACTTATTCTGCCACTGATTCTACCGCAATTGCTGTTCACCGTCTTCTATTCCACTTTGCAAAATCTACCAGCTGAGCTAATCTGCTCGCTCAAGCCCTGCACATCTACACCTCCCGGCCACGCGCGTTAGCGATTCCAAGCAGACTCCCCCAATGTCTCGCGGCAGGTTCTCAGCTCAAGACGATGATCGCGACGAGCCTCATTGCTGTGTAGGATGCAAAAGCATCCCATGACTCTCTAGATCTGGATTCTGTTGATGTTGTTGTAGCTGTTGTATTGGATCGAACATTGTCATTATGTGATCAATACAAACTGCACACAAATGTATAGAGGCAGGTTGTGGAGCTTAAATGGTTCGTGCGACACGCCTGAATGTAAATGTGCATCCGCGGATAGGATGCACGGAATAGTAAGTTGCGTTGAGTAGCTTGTTCACTGATAAGAGTTGTTACTAACAATTCGATGAGTGTAAATGCGTATTTTGTATGTCTAGGAGTATGATGAGCGGAATGCGAGAATGTGTATTTTGCTTGCTATCAACTCATAGTAGGATTTTCTATATGGAAATGGTTTGCTGGTTGTGTAGTGATTTAGCAGATCTGACCTATATTATGCAGGAATTTTCTTTAACCCTTTGCCTGCGCCGAATTCGAGTCGAGCATTTTTTGTTTATATTTAATATATAAAATATAAAATATATAAATTTGACATAAAAATAAAATTTAAATTTTATATAAGATTATTAAATAATTTGAATATAAAATAATAAATTTAACAGACTGCTCTATTACTACAGAACATTTCATATGTTTCTGCCGTTCCCATACACTAGCATAAGAGTCCGCAACATCTAATTAATGTATCTTGCTTTCAAGCTTCCATTCCAGAATGGCACCGGTACTATCTGCTATTACAATACGGTGCTTCCACTTGTACGTGTTTCCTAACTCGTCTGAGTCAGCGTAGCATCCTTTTACATGTACAATTAAAATAGGGCAGCTTCAATGCATTCAATTTAAGGACTTTGTCGCGAAAAATTTAAAAATAATTTCACAGTTTAAATTATCTGATTAAACAATCGCGAAAAATTTAATAACCACCTCACATCCAAATCATCTGATTAAACAACTTTGACACGAAACGTCAACTTTGTATTCCTCTTCAACTGAAATTTAATTCATCGGAGAGTAATTCTTGGCAATGCACAAATAAGAAAAGTGAACTTAAATGAAGCAGTGGGCATCGAATTCGCAGTTTAAACTAGATGAACTTTGATTTGTACTGACCAATTAAATATCACCAACTACCACTATCGTCATATCACCGCTAGCATCAGCCTCATCATAGATGTCCTACATAGGAGCTCGCGAATTTGGAAATTATTCATTTAAATTATTATTATATATGAGCGTGCGTAATTAATTTCGACAGTTCGTTTATTTACAAACGGAAAACGAAAATTCGCGTGGAGGTTGATTGAATGGCGTCAATATTGGAGTTTATTTGCGTCGCACTAACTTTTCACCTTTATTTGCAAACTAATTTTCGTCACTCAGCACTTGCATGAAAGATTGTCGAGAAATCACTTTTTAAAACGTATATAAACTAAAATGCCGCTTTTCTCGTTTTTGCCACTGTTTTTTACGTTAAAGGCAACGTTTATCAATATTCTGCTCATTCTCCACGGATACGCGACTTGAACTCCCCCGCCATTTCCAGCCGACTCCCCGATCTGTAAGCATACTTGTCTTTTTCCTCTTTTTCCCCCTGTCGCTACCGGTAAAATTTTATCAGCCGCCCACTCAGCTGAACTCGAATGTATTTTTGTGTAATGCACCATTGCCCTGCACTAAATCAGTGGTTCCACATCCTAAATTGTAATGGGCAGATTTGAATTTATTAAAAACCAAAATTTAACTGAAGTAGGAATATTTTAAATGAACTAAAGAAATTTAAATGAAGTAAGGAAATTCAAATGAAGGGAAGAAATTTAAATGAAATAAGGAAATGAAAATTTTAAATAGTAATAAAATTTTAATTTTATGGAAAAGATAATTAAACGAGAACATTTAAATTTTAATATGGAGGAAAATTGCGCCTGTAGAAAAGGTTGCATGCAGATGCAATGGTTCTAGCTTCTAGAAAAGGGTCCACATTACATTCACATTGCACATCATTTACGTAGTAGTTCACTAAATCACGTTGCATTTCAAAGTTGTCATGTTTATGTTGAAACTTATCGCGTTCTTCACTTTTCATTGTAACAGGGCTATAATATTCAACAGCAGGTAGTATACTAGCATAACTCTCATTTTCAAGAGTGTTAAAGAGATGTGGGATATACCCTTTTTATACACCTGTGGTAAATCAAAAGCTTTCGGTAGTTGAGAAAGTGCCATTGAAGAGTAATTCGAAAGAATCCATGAATTTTCTATACCTCAGCTTCATCATGATCATTTTCGTACCTCGCATAATTAATTCAGGTTTGAAACCGGTAAAGATGGAAAAACTTTTATAAATTTTTATTTTACTGGGAGAAATGCATGAAAAACTATTTTTGAGATTTGGTCATCGAAGTACTCATCAGATGCTAACTCTGCCTTCAATGGATTAGCATGATCTCAATTTAGATGTTAAGTAATGTTCATAACTTTTTTTAAAATCTTTATTTAAGTCAATTAAATTTGATTTTCGCATTTACTAGTTATATCGAATATAAATATTATGATCACTTGTGAGAGTCATCTAGCGCTTATTAGGCGATATAACTAGCAAACCATATCCTTATTTCTCGATGTATTCTCCTGCGTTGTCTACACACTTTCGCCAACGATTTGATAGCTTGAATATTGCTTGTTCATTAAAAGTTTTAGGACGAGTTATCAGTCAATTGCGCACGTATTTCTCGACTTCTTCATTCTTCCAGGGGTTCCAACAAAAAGTAGTCGCAGAGGGAGGGTGTTCGAGTGTTTTCCAGCCCATTTCTTTCAGTTTATCCTTTGTCAGAGCCGCTCTAATGGGCATACCTCGTATTTTGTTCCGGTAGTAGGTTTTCGCTGACTGTAACAACTGATTTCTGAAATAGCTAACCGCCGATCACGGTCAATAAGTTCTCGAAGCACGGATAAGCATGAAATGACCAGCGTTGCGTTAATAGCTTAGCTTGAAATGCATACAAATCCTAGAGTAGAAATATGTAAATGGAAATATTTTGCGATGAGTTTGAACGGGAAGGAGAGTAATTGCGGGAGGCTGAATCAACTGCGCGCAAACGCAGTTGCTATACGGATTTCTGACGTATTTTCTATTCGAAAAAGAACTCGGAATCCTACAAGATACAGTTTTTTATTGTGCAACGTTATAACGAGGGAGTAAGGTTTAAGATCTCCGGCGATAAGGCAGAGTCTCTTGCCTCGAACAAATTCCGTTTAAGTGCACATAATGAAATATACATTAAAAACAGTAGTCGCCGACACGTTGATTTCTACCTTGAGCTGATCTGCAGAGATCATCGTTTGAAACGGTTATTTTGTTGTCCAAAAAGCACGCGAGTGAATTCAATGTAAAGAAACAGTTTTTTATGATCTCCTTTGAAAAAATTAAGAGAAAGAAGCGTATTTTATGCATGTGCGTTTTGAATTACCGCGTACTAAAATTTCACGAAATGGAAAACGAAATTGTGATGCCCCCAAAAGAGGATAAGTGAATTTTATTCATGCGACACAGACGGCCGCCGAACTTATAAGAAAAGAGTGAACGTTAGTTGAAATCAATTGGGATGATTCTCTAGAAACTGGATCGATTTCATCGGCCGGAACGCGTATTGTGTTTTTTATGTAAAACTGTTGGCGGAAATGTAGGATAAAAGTGAATTGGTGCTAAATAGGATCTACTATCTTACGGGAACGGTTGAAAGAATGTGATCTTGTATTCGTTTCAAGCAGGCAGTGTTCCCTCCATCAATATCCAATGGACACTGCAGAAAATATATCCATAAAGTGTAGCAGCCAGTGCCGGACACACGCCCATTATGAAAATCGGTTGCATGATTGCATCTCCCGGCGTCAATTTGTTTCGGGAATGCTCGAAAAACGTATAGAAATGAATTTTTCTATTTGTTTTCCACATTTAAATGTTTAAAAGGTGGGATATGACATGGAGTATCTGATGCTTTGTGATTTCCTTTATGATTTATTGTATAGGGATTGATACGGTTTGGTGTGAAAATTGTCCTCCGCACCTGATAACAGAATCGAAGTAATAATCATGCACTGGAATGGAGGTTTGGCGTCGGGCTAACTCCTGTCCCTGGAAACCCCTAAAATGTTTCGAAACCTGCAGAAGGGCCTGGAAAACGATTGGACTCACAGCAACAACCTCGAAAAAGGAAAAAAGGACTATGATATTGAATCCTGGAATGTAAGGTCACTCAACTACCACTGCTAAGGACCTTTTACAGCAGGCTAGTCAATATAAATTAAAAATACTGGCAACCCAGGAAACGAACTGGACTGGAAATGATATTCATCCAAGCGGCGTCTGTTGCCAAAAATTTCACGGAGATCCTCGACAACTAGCTGGCTACCATCTTATCAGACAAATCGCTACAAACAAGCAACGAGATTTGCGTGGAAGTGAAAGCGGCTATTATGACCGTGGCAGAACACACAATCGGACATCAAGCCTGGTGCAAGAGAAATGATTGTTTCGATGACGAGTACCAGAATGCGTTAGGATAAAAAATCAGACGTACAAAGAATACGTAAGTAGGAAAACCAGAACGAAGAGAGAATACTATGAAAATGTCAGAAGAGTAGCAAATAAGATAATAAGAATTAAGAAAGGAAAATACTGTGATGACCAATTAAAAAGTACCAAGATTAAGGAAAGATGGGTATCATATTTCAAGAGTCTCCTCGATTCTCCGCACAGCTCCAGAACATCGGAGCCTATTAATATTTCCGGAGAGCTCCACCAGCTCTGTATGAAGTTTGTTTCACCATTAAACCCCAAAAAAATGATAAAGCGCCGGGCATCTATGAGATTCCAGTGGAGCTCATCAAATTTGATAGCAGCAGTGTTCATAAAGCTATTCACAAAGCCATCAAGCACATTTGGCAATAAGAACATATGCCAAAAGAGTGATGCCAATCAATTATATTCCCTATCCACAAAAAAGGTGACAAGCTACAGTGCGAAAACTATAGGGGCGTATCTCTACTTTGTACGGCGTACAAAATATTTTCAAATATCTTAGAAAATAAGATCGGTTCCTACGCCAACAGTATTATTGGGGAGTATCAAGGTGGTTTTAGAGCAGGTACTCGTAGATCGATAATAGACCAATTGTTCGCTGCCAAGATGCTTGAGAACTGCTGGGAGTTCAACATGAGAGTACACCTAATTTTTGGTTGACTTTAAGCAAGCATACGGCAGTATTGATCGTAATGTACTGTACCAAATAATGGTATCCCAGCCAAATTAGTCCGTCTTACCAAAATGACAATGACTTCGAGGACCCCCCAAGTCCGCATCAATAACCAACTCACCGATGCCTTGGACACAAATATCGGACTAAAGCAGGGAGATGGGCTGGCCCCATTGCTATTCAATTTGGCTCTGGAGTACGTCATACGGAAGCTACCTGCCGACACGCGAGGTACATTACTATACAAGTCGAGCCAAATAGTAGCCTATACGGACGACATCAACATTCTGTCACGGTCATTAACAACTGCCAAAGAACTCATGACGCAGTCGAGGAAAAAAACCTCAAATACACAAAATATCACATTTGGCGAATACAGTACCGAAAATACGAGTGCGAGCAAATTTGTATATTTAGGCATTAAAATAACGAAAACAGGTAATGAAAGAGGCGGAATACGCCGAAGAATACAGTTCGCAAATAAAATATTCTATTCTGTTTTGATCATTTTGAAGACCAGCTGCATACACAGGAAAACAAAGCTCCAAGTATACAAATCTGTGATAAGACCTGTGTTATGCTATGGGTGCGAAACATGGACCCTAACCCAAAGATCCGCAGATATATTGAACGCCTTCTAAGACGGGTCCTGTGGCGAATAATTGGAGCAAAGCTAGACGGGGGCCAATGGCGAATTCGATACAACCATGAGCTGTATGAAATTTTTGACGAGCCGGAGGTCTCAACGATTATAAGACTGCGGAAGCTGCAATGCGCTGCCATATGAAACGTATGGAAGAACAACGCATACCCAAAAAGGTATTCGTTGGGAGAACTGAAGGGCGCAGACCAACGGGGAAACCGAGGAAACGTAGGTCGGACTCGGTCAACGGGGACAGTTCAACGCTGTTCGGATTTCGAAATTGGAGGACGCGGTCAATGGACCAAGACAATTCTAGGTGCTATTTGCAGGCAGGGAAGGCCCGAGAGTGGCTGTAGTGCTACGAAGAAGAAGATAAAAATATCATTGTTTTCAGCAAAACCTACTTCTCGAGCGCTCGTGGCACAATTAAGTTTCGTGCACATGTAGTTAATGATACATATACATGCGTAAGTTTTTAGACACCTGTAATATTACGTACAAAATGTATCATCTTCAATTATTTTTTAATATGCTATTTAAAAAAAGGAATAATGAAATATATTTATGGCCTGCTTTTAAAAATGAAATAACAACTTGGTTTTAATAATTCGATTCCCTAAAATTTTGACAAGTCCCATCAAGAAATCTGATTTACTAGCCGTTAGAAGAAATAATATTTGAGTATTAATGCCATAAACATGACTGCGTCTCCCATTGGTTCATTAGTATTTATACAGGATTTATTGCTGTAATCACATTGCATAGGAAAAGTTAGCAGATTAAAAGATTGTTTAGATGAAGCAAATTTAAACGTTAACCTTTTTTTCAGAGTCATTTAAACCTTTTCTGGAATAATAAAATGAAACATTGAAGAATATAATCGCGTTACTTTTATTTATCCTTGAAACGGATCAGGAACCGCTACGTTGGGGGCTACACCTTTGGATGTGAACCCCCATAGGGTTGAACAAATACTTCGTTGGTTTTAAGGGCTTTCACTACATGGGATGATAGGTCCTCGAAGATGGACCTAGTCATTAGGATTTCACTTCGGATGGGGGTGGGGGGCACTACATTCAAGCAGTGGCCCAATATTCGGGTATTTTTCAGCTTTTCCTTTTAAAACGGAAGGATGACTTGAGTCATCAGTAGGGTAGGCAGGAACTGACCCTACGATTTTAGTTAGGCCAAATAAAATCTAAATTAGTATGTAAGAATGTTTTGTAGTGTTTTTTGCGCTGGCGAAAAGAACCCGCCCCATGATACCGTAGAAGCTAGCTGCCAGCGTGCGTACGCGTCTTCTAGCAAAGTCGTTCTAGCAAGCCCAAATCCTGTCCTTCACGGAACTATTTCTTCTTCTTCGTAGTACTACAGCCCCTCTCGGGCCTTCGCTTCCTACAACAGGTGCCTCCAACTATCTCGGTCCATTAACCGCGTCTTCCAATTTTGAAATCCGAGCAGCGAAGGACTGTCTTCATCAACCAAGTCGGACCAGTGTTTTCTCGGTTTCCCTACTAGTCTCTGGCCTTCAGTTCTCCCAACGAATACCTTTTTGGTATCCGTTGTTTGTCCATACAATTCATGTGTCCAGCCCATTGTAGCTTCCGCAGTCTTACAATCGTTTTCAGGTTTTTACATATATACAATTCATCAATAGCTTAACCTAACAATATACATACGGATCGTGCCTTAGGGCTTTTCCCGAAGTTCTATAATAATTTACTTTAATTACATTATAATATTAATTTTTTTTTTGGTAAAAGAAAACTTTAAAATGTTGACACCCCCAACATTATCATACATTAATAAATTATAAAAGAAGTTTGTAAAAATTATTTTATTTATTTTTCTTTAAGACTACCTTAAAAACTACTCATTCGCTGCGTCCATAGAGCAGTTGTCCGTCGCTCTCCTGACAACTCCTGCATACGATTTTATTGACTCCATTCCTGTCTCCAAGTATACCACCTCGTTGGAATAAGACCGTCCGTCCTCCCGTCTGTACAAACCTGTGCAAGCCCGAAGGATTTTTTGCTCCACTAATCCTATCTTGCCCTATTTCGTTTTCGGAGCTCCGTTCCATATCATCGCCGCATATGTAATGATCGGACGAATAAAGGTTTTATAGGCCAAAATCTTGACTCGCTGGCTCGCTGTCGAATGTTTCCTGAAAAGAGGTATAAAAAGATGGTACGCATAAGTCACTTTTTTCAAAATATTATCAACGTGAGAACTAAACGTAGCTTTCCTATCGAAAACTACCCCCAATACTTCGTTTGCCTAGAGCAGTGCACCATCTGCCCATTCATCTTAATCCTGGAGTCACAGATGCCCCTTTCACGACGACCGAAGTGGATGTGGGGCTCCTTGAACACAATTAGTTCACTTTTCTTTGCATTTACCTTGATTCCCCATTTCCGGTAATATGCAGTGAGAGATTCCAAATATCTTTGAAGCCGCTCCTAGCAAAGTGCAAATTGTGCTCAGATCACCACACTTACAAGTCGTCAGCGAAGAGGTTCACATGGATTCCGAGCTTATTTTCATCTCTTACGCCCGGGACGTCAGAGGTGAATATGTTGAAAAGAAATGGGCCTAATATAGACCCCTGTGGGACCCCCGAGTCAATACTAAATGGGTCCTCAGGACCCATCGCTGTTTGGGTTAGAGCCCATGTTTCACACCCATACTCGTACCATAGCACAGGCCTTATCACAGATTTGTATACTTGAGGCTTTATTTTCCTTTGTATGCAGCAGGTCTGTAATGTGACGCCTACGCCCGGGAATCGAAGTGATTCCGATCCCGAACCCTTGCACCCGGCCAGATGGGTATGACCTCGAAGTGCAAGCGGACTTCATCTTTCGTGCTGATATCGTTGCGCAGAAAATATTTTTTTTTTTCTTTCCAAATATTTAGATCTGTGGATATAAATATTTGAAACATAATATTAATCAAAACCCCGACACATTTCGAGACATATCCATCTGGGAATGCCCCCCTCCACCGTTGCCATCAAAACACTATGCCACTGGCGACAAATAAAAATGCACATTGCCGCCATGTGGCGTTCCATTCCGCACATCTGTTTTGTCCGATGAGAAAACAAAGTAGTCAAGTTGACAAGTGAAAGCTCCTGTATTACATAGTTGTAAAGTAATTTTACACGTCGCTGCGCCTTTCGTCCCTTTTGTGAGTGAAAGTGAACTTTACCGTGTGTGCGCACATGCTGTAGGAAGCAGTAGAAAGGGCTACAATAGGGCAGGACAACATTGTACCAATCTCCCCTTGCTGTGACTAGGGATTCATGCACTTTGGAATTTGAGCAATTAGCCCAGATGGGGATATTTGACCACGCCTGCACAAGCGCCAATACATTGTAACAGGTGAAGAAGTGGCGCTGGAGGTGACTGAGCTCACAGTCGAAAAGAATGGAACCTTTGTTTCGCACAGTTGAATGCCACTTCATTCGTAATCGTTGGCGTGGCACTGTAGGCAATTTCGAATCATCTTTTCTGCGGCTTGAATATCTATGTCAGAGCCTGCCGGGAAGTCCCTCCTCTTGGCCCAGCCATCTGGTCTTGTAGTTGTTTGGCGACGTGCAACAAGTGGTTCGAGTTCGAATGTATTGTTCTTTCATTTTGCGTCTTTGAGAAGGGAGCATACGTTTAAACGAGGAGAGGTTAGAAACAATTGCGCAAGATCCGGATAGGTGCTTTCGAGGACGTTATGATTGGTTTTACACTAGTGGAAATCTTGATCTGATTGAGAATGCTAACAACCATTATGTGATCCATGCAACCGGAAGGGAATTGCAGAACTTATCCAAGTCATAAAATAACAAACGAGTATTTCAACCATCACTCAAAATAATTTCATTTATTCTACACAAGTGTTTACACCTTTACAGTAAAATTGAGATAACAATATTAACATTTTTATAGAAAATTACTTATCAAAATATTTCAGACCATCAAATATCAGTGATTTGGTAGAACAGTAACGATAATTCCATTAAAAATTATACTGTTTAGTAATTTTTGAGAGAAGATTTTAATTCAAATTTAACGCTAATGGAAACATATATTTGATAAAATGTAATTCTTAAGCTCGATTTGAACATGAAACGAAAAAAGGAAAAAACCAAAAAAAAAATAATAATTTTTAATGACATCTAAATAGAAAATTCGCTTGAAAACAATTTGCAAACAAAAAAATATTTTATATATATATATATATTTCAAAAATTCGTAACTGCAAAAGAAAGAAGAAAAGAAATAGATAGTATATACAAATAGAATCTCAGATTTCTATTAGTTGTATTCCTAGTTTATATCTTATTGGTGAGGAAGTAGCATAGTTGCATATTAGGTATAATAAGTAATTGTAGTTTAACTTAAAATAAACGTTAGGTAAACTAGTAAAAAAAAAAAAACTAAAATCGAAAGATTTATCTTTTATATCCTCTGGAGCTAACATTCAGTTTAGTTTTCTTTTTTTAATTTCATTTAATTTTTTGTTTTGATTTGCAATTGGTAACTAAGGATGAATAGCGAATAACTCAAAATGATTGTGTAAAATTTATACACTTTTTAGAGTTTAAAGTTAGGAACGTTACATTTTTCACATCGTGCTTAATAAATATATAATAGTATGATTTGCTTTTAAAGTTAAGTCAAAAAAAAAATAGGTTAACATACTTCATTAAGATTGTGATCGTTTTGTTCGGAAAGTATTGTAAGTGAAATTTCACGTGTGCTAAACGTTGACTAGAAAAAAATGCATCTTTTGCTATGAATCCCTGTCTATACATATATATAGCATAGAATATTATACCAGTGTAACTTTGAAAAGCTGCTAGTTTATGTTGAAGATTGAAAATGATTGCATTCCTTAACATTTAGTTAAATAATTTTAATAACTATATTTTGTTAATTTAATTAAAAGATGAATTTCGAAAATATTAAAATGAATTGCTAATTAATCAAAGACTTTCCTTTTCAGTGGTTCTTTCTGTTTCAGCGGGAAAGTGAGTGCAGGGTAGGTATGCCGTCGCAAGGGTAGGGTTTCGACAAATCCGCGGAGGTCGGTTTCGCGTCGCGCGCGGTACGCGGTACCTTTGTTGTTTTGTCGTTTTATTAGAGTAGTTTCCGTCGGGTTGAGTTAGAGTAGTATACTTTTCGGTACCGCGTCGGAAATTCGGGAACGCGAAATAAAAATTAGATTTTGTATTCTTGACTGGTTAATGAAGAAATACGGAGTAACGTAGAATAGGTTTCTTCTTCGTATGGTTTTGTTTGATAACGCGTTTTGAAAACGGGCATGTTCAGGTGGCTGAAAATATTGTAATTGAGCATAACCCATTCGGAGACCCGCGATCGAAATCCTCTCCGAACTAGCTGGCCGACAAGCAGCCACCGCGTGAATGGGTTACGGTGCACGGATTGGTTGACCTGTTGGTACCATCCGTTGGCACTACTCAGACTTAACGTCTAGAACCGATGAGAGGTCGGTTCCGCGTTCGAACTTAAAATGTTGAAAATCATTACAAATGGCGCCCAACGTGGGGCCTAAGACATCCTAAGGGGGAAAGAAATTCGCGTCTTCTGACGAGTTGGTCCTTTACGGAGGATGTAAGGTACTCTGGTACTCGAGTCCCACTATCAGGAGCAGTGGAGTTGTGTGATACACACTAGCAGTCGCTTCACGTGAGTTGTAGCTTCCGCTCTCCTTTGTTTGTTTTTTTTTTCGCGACAGAATCCTTCCGATGTGTTGTCCCAGGCTAACCCCTGTAAGGACCTTCTATTTTCTTGATGGAACTGCCACCCTGATGGGTTTACCTATCAGCATGGACTCTCAAGAAAATAGAAGGCTACCTTGCCTTTATGTCGCGGAAGGATTCTACTTATTTCGTATGCGTGATAGACGAGTGGTATCGGTTCAACGTTCGGTGGCGTACGCTGGAGTTGCGAAGCCCGGAATGCTTCCACGCGTCAGGAATTTTGACCGCGTGTTGTATTATAGGCCGGACGGCTATCCTATATTGAAAAGAACTGTATTCAGTAATATTCACCTAGTGATTGTATAGCGTCTAGGTAACGCATATAGGTTAGGCGATTGGGCCTGAGTATGACTTTTTCTTAATTTGAGATGAAAGGAGAACACTCCGGATTAACGTCTCAAGAAGAAGTGGTTTATTTCCAAATTGACTTATCCTATTTATACAAATTTCTCAAAGTCTTACTTACAAATACATATTCGATTTTTTAACATACTTCAAACATATTTTGTTTACTCTAGATAAATATTTTCACATACAATTTCTTATTCTAAATATTCTATATCAAAAATCTATGCAAAAAAAAATCCACATTCTCAATACAAATTCTATGCGTTGCATTTCCCGTAATGCATGCATTATTCCCAAAAAAAAAAACATTAACTCTAAATGCATTCATTTTCTATACGTTAATTTCCTATAAGAAAAAAAGGAAACACGACATTGCATTCATATGAGAAGTTCCGCATATGAGCAATGTCAAGTACATAGACGAAAGAGTTCAAGGTAATTTGTTATTGTTTATCATGTGGCGCATGCCTTTACACTGTCACGTAATATGATACACGATTGTCTTCGCCCGTTGTATGTTTATATGTTGTACATATGAAACCATGTGTGTGCGGGATTGTCTGTACGTAAGAACATGGGTTTATATGGGTTTAACGGCGAAGATGCACATTAGTTGGGAATTGTTTTGAATTTTATGTTTAAAGTGTGAAATGCAAGAAAATCATTGTGATTATGTTTTCTATGCTTTTTTGTATTTATAAATGCATTTAGGTTTAAAGTGGGAAATGCGAGTAAATCATTGTGGTAATGTATTCAATATGTTTTTGTATTTATAAATGCATTACACTTCGGTCCTATAGGAAAAAAAATTTTTTTTTGTAACCAGGTATTATATCACCAGGTATTATATTTAATGGGTTTATTTTAATGCTATTTGATTTGGCTCTTTTTGATTTTGATTCAATCAAGGTTTTATATGCGGTTTGTTGTGCATGATATAGTCGTGTTTTAAGTTCAGTTAGGTAGTTGTCATAATCGTAAATGGGTTTTGAACTGTCGTAGTCACTCGTCAAACTAGCTAATCTTCCGAAGACTAGTTCAAAAGGAGAATAATTTGTTTCGCTATGGGGTGTAGTGTTGTATGTGAAGGTGTAAAAGGGAATGTGGTTGTGCCATTCGTTGTCCTCACAGAAAGTTAGTAGGTATTCGTTTAATACTCTATGATTTCGTTCTAGTGAACCTAATGTTTCATGGTGGTATGGGGTTGATGTTTTATGTTCTATGTTCAAAGTTTTGCAAATGCTTTCGAATAGCTCGTTTACGTATTCTGTCCCTCTGTCGGTTTTAACTGTTTTAAAGTGACCGTATCTCAGGATTATGTTCTCGACTATTGTTTTTGCTACTACGTTGGCTTCTTTGGTAGGGATAGGTATGGCTTCTACAAATTTGGTTAGTTCGCATTGTGCTGTAAGTATATATCTGAACCCGTTAGAAATTCGCAATGGTCCGACTGTGTCAATGGCTATGATTTCGAATGGTGTAGATGGTGTATCGGTTATTGTTAGTTTTTCTTTAGTATGTAGTGTTATTTTGTTTTTATTGCAAGTGTTACATTGTTGTATTATAGTTTTAACCATTTTGTTCATATTTTTCCAGATGTACTTTTGTTTTAATTTTGCAATTGTCCTTTTTATGCCCGTGTGACCTCCGCACCTTGACTCGTGATATTCGCTGATCAATCTTATTTGATCGGCTTTTTGTTCAACGTGTCTCGGGGGATTATATAATATTATTTGTATTTTAGTTTGCCTATTTTTTATTATTTTTGCATGCTTTTTATTATACATATCGATTAGTTCGTTTTTATTTATATATTTGAAAATTTCATCATTTTTAGATAGCGCTATCTTCGTGATACTATTTATTGATAGTTCTTGTATCAGTTTCTCCAAAACCTGACCTAAGTCTAAGGATGGATTATCACTGTACTTCACGATTATCATATTTTTATTTTTTATTATCGTTGTAGTTGGCAAACTGTTATTATTATCATTTTTATTGAGCTCAAATTTTAGTATTGGCAAATTTCTGATGTCCGAAATTGAAGTACCTTCCCACATATTGAGTTGATCAGGCTCGATGTTGGAGGTAGTTGTTGCCTTGTGTGTGGTCACAGGGTTTGTTGGTTTATTAGTTTTGCTACGAGTTATAACGTTTATTGTTGTAGGTATCATTTCTTTTAAGTTATTAGAATTTATTTTTATACGCGAAAGTGCATCTGCATTAGTATTTATTTTGCCTTGTTTATACACGATATCGAAATCATAGTCCATTAGGTCTAAGCGAATTCTGGTTAATTTAGGGGAGGGGTTGCGATTTACAAATAAGGATACTAAGGGTCGGTGGTCTGTGACGACTGTAAATTTCTTTCCATACAGGTAGGGGCGAAAATGGTTTATTCCCCAATATATTGCAAGGAGTTCTTTTTCTACTACTGATTTATTGAGTTCATGTTTTGTTAGAGATCTGCTGGCGTAGGATATCGGTAGATCTTCTCCGATGGTGCCTTGTGATAGAACGGCTCCTAGGGCGTAATCAGATGCATCTGTTGTTAGTATAAATTCTTTCTCTAGGTCGGGGTATTGTAGAATTGGTGGGGAGGTTATGGCGTTTTTTAGGGATTGGAAAGCTAGTTGGCATTTTTCGTTCCAGTCAAACTTTTTGTTCTTCTTGAGCAGGTCATTGAGAGGTTTTGCAATGGCTGCGAAATTTTGGACGAATCGTCTGTAGTAATTACAGAAGGCGACAAAACGTCTTACATCATCTGCGTTTTGTGGAGTTGGATAGTTGTTGACAGCTGCGCATTTCGTGGGATCGGCTGTTACGCCTTTGCTGGTGATTAGGTGTCCTAAGAAAACGACTTCGGATTGTACGAAATTACATTTTGAAGGGTTTAATTTGAGATTGTACCTACGGAGTCGTTCGAAAGTTCTTACGATTTGGATTTATAAATGGAAGTAAGTTTAGCTTCAAGATCGGTTATAGTTTTTGGTGGTTCAATGGAGTTTAGTTTATTTCTGGCCGTTGATGATAGTTTCGTGTTTAGTACAAGTTGTAGAAAATCAGATTTCTGTTCAGCTGGAATTGATTTTTCGATGATTTTCACTACGGTTAGGAACCTGTGTAAATCACTAGGTTTGTCTAGAAACTCAGTTATGGACTTTAAGCCACTGAAAATGTCCGTAGTTGCCATTGTTTCTGTTGTCTCTATGTTCTCTCGTTTGTCGGATATGAGTTTAATAATATTTTGATAATAAGTCTTGAATTTTTTCTTAGGTTCTAGTTTGTCTTGTTCACTTAAATGTTTGATTTCAATTTCAAAAAGAGTTTTTAATGTATCTAATTTTAGAAGAGTATTCAGCAGATAAGTTTCGCTGTAAGATCGGTTAGGGTTCTTTTTGAAATTTTCGAAAATTTTTATTAATGTGGACAACTGGGTACTCTTAAACATTGTTTGTTTTGTTAACCTCTTTTACTATGGTTTTCTTAATGAATCGTTTGGCCAACAGATATAGCCCAAAAAGCAAAAACATGACAATTATGACAATAATAATGTATGTAGCAAGTTGGTTTGCAGAGTACTGATTCGATGCGTTTGAAGCTTGATTTGCAAGGACTATAGTCTCCTTTATGTTGGAATCTGCGATACCCATTATATCAAGTTAAAATTCGAATTTGTAAAAGGAAATGATTTTAATGTTTTGTAAGTTTTCGAGACTGAATGTGTTTTTATTATTGTAGGATTTGAAATTACGTTGTATTTTGTTGAATTTGGAAATTACATTATTGTGGAATTTGGAAATTACAAGAAATTTTTATGTTTTCCTAAGAGTTTTGATCTGCTTCCTTATTTGTGCTTTTTCTGTCTTGTTGCCAGTGGTGTGGTATTGTACGTATAATTCAGCAATTGCTTTGCGTCGATTGAATGCTTTTCCGCCGCGTTTTTTCTTTGGTTTTTCTTCGATGTGTTGCACTGGTTCTCGTGTAAGTTTGCCTTGCCGTTGCCAGTATTTCTCGATAGATAATGGTTGTGGTCCTGGTTTTATCAGTTTTTCTGTTGGAACTTTTGTGTTGCTAGTATCGCAAGTATTTTTACTTTTGGCCGCACTTGGGTGGTATGCTGGTATATTCGTCTGTACAGGTCCAGGAACGTATTCCTCTTCTTTGGCTCTGGTCGGGCTAAAAGCTTCCCATATCGTTAAAAATCCGTCGAAGTCCATTTGTATCTGTTATACTAGAAGAAAGTATTCTACGTCTAGCACTCGTTGCGTGTAGACGTGTTTTTAATCGCTCCTGTCATTAATTTTAAAAATTAATTAATTTTTCACAAAAGTCAGTTTCAAATAATTGAAATAATTTTGTACGAGTCAGTCAAAAGCAAGTTTTGATTTTATTGGGGAAGAATTAATCGTCGAAGGCATCGACCAACCGTACCAATAAATCAAGAAAAAGCAACAAACCAAAGACAACTCGGGACTGCTGTATGGAGGAGCCCGACGGCTTCCCTCCGTTGGGGGGCCCCGGGGAAAATGACGGTGTGAAATTGGCAAGTGTCAACAAGCGGAGACACACGAGCACCCAGGATACCGCAGATGCCGGTCGCAAAACACAAGTGCTCGAGGATAGACAGGAAGTGTGCCGCCTTCGAAGTGAAATCGAAGAGCTAAAGGCAAGAATTCAAACGTATGAAGAAATGTTCAAGACGGCAAAACAAGTTCAAGAGAGTGGTCCGATACGAAAAATCGAAAAACAGAAGAAAGCTGCAACTCCAATAATAACTGAAGAGGTATTAAGTGCTGGTGGCACGAACGAAAGCCAGAACTACTTTGCGGCGCTGGATGGACTCCAGCAGGACATGGAGGTAGACGAAGGTAACAAAGACGATAATTTTATCTTATATTTAAAAAATAAAAATAATGAAAGTAGAAATAGGGAGAAGAAACCAGCCCGTAGTTCTGCTGGTCCTCCTCAAAAAGTAGCGAAGAATACCGAGAAAGTTCCACCGATTAATGTCTTCGGGCAAAGCGGAAAAGACATGGTTCGGCTGTTGGCAGCCGAAAACAAATTGACAAATTTCGAAATCAAACGAGTAAATTCTGAGAAGCTGTCAATTAGAACGAAATCACTGGTTGATTTCAAATCAGCGAAAGATGCTTTGAATTCTGGGGAGGTTCCGCACTTCACCTATACCCCCAAGAGCGAGAAGAACCAGACGTTCTTGCTGAAGGGCTTGGACTGCGGAGAAGATACCGTCGATCTTCTTCAGGTTCTCAAGGAAACGGCGCCACAAATCGAGTTTATCTCAGTGAAAACATTCGCGACAAGAAGGTCGACGGTAGAAAAAAAAAACTTACCACTTTATTTGGTACAAATAACAAATAAGAGCAGTCCAAGCGCTCTTCAGCAAATCAGGTATTTAAATTTTCGAGTGGTGAGGTGGGAACGCCTCCAGAAGCGAGAAATCAACCAGTGCTATCGCTGCCAACGATTTGGGCATTCGGTTGCCAACTGCGCCATGCATTACCGATGCGTTAAATGCAAAGACGTGCATGCTCCCGGTGAGTGCAAATTGGCTCAGACGGAGCCAAAAGAGAAGTTATATTGTGTGAACTGCGGTGTTTTTGGTCACCCGGCATCATATCGAGGATGCTCCCGATATCAGGATGCAAGATTGAAATCTGCCCCAAAACAAACACAAATACACCGCAGTGTCTTAGCTCCGAACTTCGTCAAGCCCGGAGTATCATTTGCACTCGCCGCTAGAGGACCAGCAGAAAATGCGGAAAATAGGGTAAATAATGTAAGTGGCAATAATGAGCTGCTTCTCAAAATTTATCAACAATTAAATTCTTTATCAGAGCGAATCGATAAACAAGATTCGAAAATTAACATTGTTTTTCAGCGTTTAGGACTTTCAAATGCCTCAAAATAAGTTGTCATCCAGCCACATTCCCACGGATAGGATTCGTCTCATCTCGATCAACGTCAACTCCATTGTTACTTTACATCGGCGTGATTATCTCCTTGAATTCATTGCCAGACAAAAGCCTGACATCCTGCTTCTAACCGAAACCCACCTCAATTCATGGCACTCCATGACATTCAAGGATTTTGAATTCGTAAGAAACGATAGGGTAATAGGTGATGGGGGAGGTGGCACCGGGATATTGGTACGAAGACCCTATTGTTTCCAAAATATTGAAAAAGTCGAATTCAAAAGCTTTGAATCTCTTGAAGTGTCCGTTATCAAAATCTCACTGCCAGGTGGGGATAACCTCTTCGTTATCTCTGCCTATGCAACTGGTGGAACTGTTCTCAAGCTCAAGGAGGAGCTCAATTCCTTGTTCGAAATACTCGAATTGAACAGGCTGCATAACTATTATATTCTTGCTGGTGACCTGAACGCCAAGCATACATCATGGCTGAACGCCACCAATAATCCAAGAGGTGTATTCCTGAAATCATGGATAACAGAGAACCAAATTGAATACAGGTGCAATCTATATGGGTCGGAGTTCCCAACATACCCTAGGACAAATTCATATTTGGACCTTTGCATTGCTGACGCAAGACTCGAATTCAACTTTAATAGTCCTCAACGGAAACTGCAGGTACTTCCTTATGATAGTGACCATAACGCAATCGTAATGGAAATCAATCATCACAGGGATGATTTCTTCCTCATTCCAGTTCAACATGAAAATCATCGGTTGAATTTCAAAAAAACAGACTGGGGAAAGTTTCAAAAGAAGTTTAATCGGGAGTATCAGAACCAATGTCCCCCTTCTGATGGCGGCAACTCTTGCTCAATGGTTCCTAATGACAGGAATCTAACTAATGATGAAATAGATGTCTATTTGTCGAAGTTAGAGAAGCTGACGTTGGAAACGATTGAGAAAGTAGTTCCCAAAATTAAACATCGAAACAATATGGAAGGATATGAAACACCAACCATCGCAAGGTTGAAAAGATTGAAAAGCCTCCTTCTCACACGCGTCAACAATATTTATCGACGATTTTTGGACTACAACCATCCCTCGTTGTCTTTGTTGAAATTACATCTGAAGAATGTCCGGAACTTAATCCGGTCATACTTCAGGAGTGAGGTCAGCAATCAATGGGCGGAAAAATTGAGGGGTATTAGCCCACAGGACCCAGACGGCGTGTTCGCGAAAGTGAATAGCATATTCCGCAAGAAGTCTCGAGTGAAGGTATCGAATCTTGAAGTCACTAGTGATGAGATAAATCTTCTCGATAGGGCTGGTATCGAAATTGATAGTACGACTCCGGATAGAAATGGAAACAGGATTATTTGTGAAGGATTGGATAAACTTGCCCTGATTGGAACACATTTTGAATTGGTTCATCTACCAAACCCTGAGAGAGGGAACGAAATTTTTTCAGAGGTCGTTGAAGCAAAAGTTTCCGACTTCAAATCAAGCCTGAACGGCCAATCAATTCTTCATTTCGATGAAACATTAACATCTGACCTCATACCGAGCTTGAATCTTATTGATTATTTTGTCAGCTATGAAGACTTATGTTTCATATTTCGCAAGATAAACAACAAGAAATCATGTGGTACTGATGGTATTCCAAATGTAGTTCTCCGACATTTGCCTGAGGTTGCTATTAGGAACTATTGCATATTGTTCAACAACATGTTGAGCAATTCATATTTCCCAAATGAGTGGAAAAAGGCTAGGGTATTTCCGATCTTGAAGAAAGGAAAAGAATCTTCATGCCCGAAAAGCTATCGCCCAATCAGCTTGCTGCCTAACATCAGCAAGGTGTTTGAAGTGATACTCAACAGAGCATTAAACGCCCACATTGAGGAAAATGAGTTGATGCCGAATTGCCAATTTGGTTTTCGTGCCAGGCATTCGACCACACATGCAATAACGAAAGTAACCTCAGACATCTGTTGGAAACTAAATGATAGACAATGTGTTGGAGCATGTCTCATTGATATGGAGAAAGCCTTTGATACGGTATGGTTAGATGGACTTATTTTTAAACTCCTTCAGGACAAGTTCCCCAGACACCTTGTCGCCATGATGTGTAATATGTTATACGGGAAATCGTTTGTTGTAACTGATGGAAATCTGACAACAATGCGCGAGTTCAAGGTCTTGAATGGTCTACAGCAGGGAACAGTTACTGCGCCTCTGCTCTTTTCAATCTTCATTCGCAAGCTATTGAACGGCTTTGATTTTAACGTCTCGCCAACGCGATCATTGGTAGCGTTTGCTGATGATCTGATCATCTATACGGCAGACCGAAAAGCTACAATAGTTCAGAGCAATCTCCAAAAAATGTTCAATGATGTACAGCTGTACACTGACAATTGGCGAATGAAAATCAATGCGCAGAAGTGTGAAACAATCTTGTTTCGGACAACGCTGCAGGGGGTCAGTCAAGACCTGAAACGTAATTGGAAAGATTTCCACATCATGGCTGGTGAGGGTAATCTTGAACGGGTTCCACATAAATCCTGTGTTCGATACCTCGGTGTTTATCTCGATCAGTATCTGTACTATACTGAACATGTGAAAATCATGCTCAGTAAGGCACTTAAAGTAGTCATGGCCCTTCGAAAGCTCTTTCATTCCAGATACATTGATCAAAAGGTCAAAATTATCTGTTACAAGACCCTGGTTAGACCAGTTTTGACATATGGATGTCAGATCTGGTACAACCAGAGCGCTAGTACTATGGAAAAATTAAGAGTTTTCGAAAGGAAATGTCTTCGTGCATGTACTGGTTTGTACAGAAAGCCTGAGACGGATTGGAAACATTATATATCGAATAGAAGAATTTATCAAACTGCTGAAGTGACGAGGGTCGATATCTTCATATTGAGACTTCTTCGGAATCATATCGCAAGATCTGTGACTGTGAGTGAAAACCCTTGGATTTCACAGCCGTTCCACCCTACAGACGGGTATATAGCGACTTGCCTCGCTACTGGCTTCATTCCTCCAGAAGCATTCGTGTATTTGGACATGAATCGATATGTTTTTGATTCTGACGGCGTCCCAGTCATATATCACATATATCGACGGGCCACCGATAAGAAGATAAAATATCCTCCTAATTTGAGTTCACGAGACCAACGATTTCAATGGAGGTACTCATTTGCTAGATTCGTTGAAGCTGATCGAGTTGAGACGGCGCAATCCAGGTATTGGTGGCTGAATGACAATGTCTAAATTATTCGTGTGTATTTTCAGTTTTGGTGTTCTTCGTTATTTAGTTTTTGAGTTTCAGCTCATTATTGCTACATTTAGTGTTGTTGTTTATTTTTGTTAAAAACTAGGTATAGATTAGGTATATGTAATGTTTACTATGTTCCGTTAGAGATAAGATTAAACACTTAGGTTAAGAACATTGTTATTGATTTTTTTTAGTATAAGTTAAAGTTTTTGATTGTATTTTATTAGAAATAAGTTACAACATATTAGGTGTAGGATCAAAGTTTCACTGTTGTGTTTTGATTATAAATAATTTTAGGATAGTGTTGGTTGGTTTTTTCTCCTTTTTCCAATTAAATTTTAAAAATATGTGATAATCGTAATTAATTGAATTTGCTATAGTTTTTTTAATTTTTTGATGATATGAGTTAACGATAACGTACAAATTTAGAGAGCCATTTGGGCCATTAAGTTTTTTGATTGTTATTGTTTGGAATTTGCTTTATATTCTTTTATAATTTATAACGATTAGTATTAAATAAAGCGCTTTTGACTTTGACTTTGACTCTACTAGAAGAAAGTGGCAGGATCGCCATGTTGTATTTTAGGCCGGACGGCTATCCTATATTGAAAAGAACTGTATTCAGTAATATTCACCTAGTGATTGTATAGCGTCTAGGTAACGCATATAGGTTAGGCGATTGGGCCTGAGTATGACTTTTTCTTAATTTGAGATGAAAGGAGAACACTCCGGATTAACGTCTCAAGAAGAAGTGGTTTATTTCCAAATTGACTTATCCTATTTATACAAATTTCTCAAAGTCTTACTTACAAATACATATTCGATTTTTTAACATACTTCAAACATATTTTGTTTACTCTAGCAAAAATATTTTCACATACAATTTCTTATTCTAAATATTCTATATCAAAAATCTATGCAAAAAAAATTCACATTCTCAATACAAATTCTATGCGTTGCATTTCCCGTAATGAATGCATTATTCCCAAAAAAAAAACATTAACTCTAAATGCATTCATTTTCTATACGTTAATTTCCTATAAGAAAAAAAGGAAACAAGACATTGCATTCATATGAGAAGTTCCGCATATGAGCAATGTCAAGTACATAGACGAAAGAGTTCAAGGTAATTTGTTATTGTTTATCATGTGGCGCATGCCTTTACACTTTCACGTAATATGATACACGATTGTCTTCGCCCATTGTATGTTTATATGTTGTACATATGAAACCATGTGTGTGCGGAATTGTCTGTACGTAAGAACATGGGTTCATATGGGTTTAACGGCGAAGATGCACATTAGTTGGGAATTGTTTTGAATTTTATGTTTAAAGTGTGAAATGCAAGAAAATCATTGTGATTATGTTTTCTATGCTTTTTTGTATTTATAAATGCATTTAGGTTTAAAGTGGGAAATGCGAGTAAATCATTGTGGTAATGTATTCAATATGTTTTTGTATTTATAAATGCATTACACGCGTACAAAATCGTTACGGTAGCTCTACCACTTGTCTCGTCGAGTCAAGTAACGTAGATTAGAGACGGTTTGTAATGTATGTGGGTTTAGGGGTGAAATTTCGTAAATCGACCAAAAGCACCTTTTCTTCGGCAGATTACCACGCACACTCATTTCCCGTTGGAGGAGTCGACCACTGGAAAGGAAAGTGTCTATCAAATAATTTTTTTTTTCATTCGAGATAAATAGCTCGCCACTATCGGCCACTAACTTATTCTTAAGTTTTTTATATATATATATATTAGGGTTATAGTAGGGTTATAGTAGGAATAAGTGTATTTTATATTTTTTTTTTTAATATTAGCAACCACACCCAGACTAAACGAAAATGGCAACGAAGCGGACCCCAGAAAAACGTTGGACCAGATCTAGAACGGTCCAACCCGCTAACTGCGGGATCTGTTTCGAGGACGTAGTGGAGGGGGTACACAGCGTGCGATTGGATTGTGGTCATCTATTCCATCGTGCCTGTGTCCAACAGCTCCTCCTCACGTCCGAGCTTTGCCCGTTATGCCGGCGACCCATAGATCGGTCTGCCGTAGACGTCCCCATCGGAACGCCCGTCCCAACGCGTAAAGCAGTGGCGAAAGGAGTTCCAGAGGCCGAACCGTCCCAACCACTCTTAGACCTTAAAGGAGCCGCAGGCGGTGAAGTTCCGGCCGCAAGTGTCGTGTCCGAGGTGACCCCTATGCCTTCCGCCCACTCCATTGACACCCTCGTGGCGTTGATGAGAGATATGTCGGAGAGGATTGGCAACCTGGAGGGAAAGCTCCAGAATCTCCCTATGAGCCAACCACCCAGCCGCGTGAGAACTCCGCTTGGCTGGGAGCCCAATCCCAGTGTGGCTATGCCCCACTCTCGACCATCCGAGCAATGGGTCCCACCTCCAAGGAACTCGTGAATGGATCCCAGAGCTCCCGAATATAGACCACGACACAGCACCGCACCTCCGTTGGTACCTCTAGTCCCCGAGGCAGTTTCGTACAACAGGTTAATCGAGGATGCGATTCCCCCCGGGAACGCATTGACACCTTTTCAAGACCCGACGCCTCGTATCATGGAGAGTTGGCGCCTGAACTTTACGGGGTTCAAGGATATGATATCGGCGGACCGGTTCCTTTTCCGGATTCAGGCGTTAGTATCCAGCACCCTGGGAGGTGATTCCTCGGCCTTCCTCCGGCATGCACATCTTTTGTTCAGCGGCGACGCTGCCGACTGGTACTGGAGCTTTAAAGAGTCAACGCCACGTCCCACTTGGCACTCTTTCAGTGCAGCCTTCCGCAATCGATTTGAGGATGGCTTCACTGAGAGAGAGCTAAGGGAGCAAATAAAGAAACGGAAACAAGGCGCTCACGAACCGTTCGACCAGTACTACACAAGTATAGTGAGATTGAGAAATCGCTTGCGAACTACCATGCCCGAGGACGAACTGGTAGAAATTATCAGAGAGAATATGCGCTGGGAGCTTCAGAACAGCCTTCTGCATTTTTCCATCAACACCATACAGGGATTGCGCCTCCATGCCCGTAGGCAAGAACAATTGGATGAGCGGCGAGGCACCTTCCGTCCACAACCTCGCATAACGGGACCAAATCCCCGAAATCATCATACCGCGGAGTTGATGGCAGCGGACCACCTGCTTGTTGACCCAGTACCAGTACCGAGGAGCGGAGCACCACAGGAGCTCGAGGACCCAGCATTGATTGATCGACCCTCCCTAGAAGCAATCACTAGCCTGACGGTCTGTTGGAACTGCCGACAAACGGGGCATCGGTTCTATGCATGTCCAGCGGAGCCGACGCTTTTCTGCTACCGCTGCGGGAAGGCCGACACCCACGCACCTGACTGCGCAAATTGCAAACTGCGAAAAAACTTGCCAGCGAGTGCCGCGACCACCCGTCGGCACTCCTAAGCCCCGGACGAACCAATCTTGACCCCATCACTAGCTATGACCAAGCTCCCGAAATGACTCCAATTCTGCTGACTCGCACCGCTAAACACAGTTCTCCCGAAGTTCCACAACCGATGCCATCCTTCGCCGAGGCCACCGCGCAGGGAAATGATAGCGAGGCGAAAGTTCCTTGGCATGTCAAACCTTTCCACGTCAGGCTGCGGAATTATTTGGCTACTCGACAGCGCATCTTCCATGAGGAGTTGGCTACAAATGTCCCACCGCGAAGAAAGCGAGCCACCCGTTGGATGTGGAGCTTCTGGAGAAAAGTCAGGCAGTCGAGGAAGGTGCTGAAGGACATACAATTAGACGAATTATTGAGGGATGACGTTCGGCCATATGCGTCAGTACACCTCCTGCAAAAACGAGTGTCAGGCTTAGTCGATACGGGAGCCAGCGTGAATTGCATATCCACCGATTTTGCAGGGGAGGTACTGGCAATGCACGCGGATCAAATTCACCATTTTACCTCCTGGTTAAGCACGGCGGACGAAACTCGTCACTCTGTAGTGGGAAAAATTACGACGGATGTCACCTTTAAAGGAGTAACTAAACCTCTGGAATTTTACATCATACCTCAATTAACCCAGCATCTTTATCTAGGAGTGGATTTCGTTCGAAAATTTAACTTGGCCCCGGCACTATTCTCCGGTACGACCCTGGAGTCCGTCACCACAGCTCCTGACCAATCTCAACCCACTCACTTATTACGACATACACTGGATGTAAATCAGCAACTGCGTCTCGACTCAGCTATATCGGCTTTTCCATCGCATGAGAAGGAAGGTCTCGGGCGGACTGCACTGGTGTTCCACACTATAGATGTGGGGGATGCTAAACCCATAAAACAGAGACATTTTGCCATATCTCCGGCGAAGGAAAAATCGTTATATGCCGAAGTTGATCGAATGCTAGCATTAGGCGTGATCGAAGAATCGCAGAGCGCGTGGGCTTCCCCAGTCACCTTAGTTGTCAAGCCGAACAAGGTCCGGCTATGCTTAGATGCCAGACGCCTGAACGCCGTCACTGTCAAGGACGCATACCCTCTACCGTTGATAGAAGGCATTTTGAGTCGGTTGCCTAAAGCCCATTTCATCACGAGCTTAGACCTCAAGGACGCCTTCTGGCAAATTCCTTTAGACCCTGGTTCAAAGGAGAAAACAGCCTTCACAGTCCCAGGTCGACCCCTGTATCAATTCGTGACCATGCCATTCGGATTGTGCAATGCCCCCCAAACAATGACGCGCCTTATGGATAAGGTGATACCACCTCATTTGCGGCACCAAGTTTTCGTTTACTTGGACGATCTGTTGCTTATAACCGAGGCCTTTGACGAACACATCGACCTGCTTCAGGAGGTGGCTCTACACATCCGGAGGGCAAGATTAACCATCAACATACAGAAGAGTCAGTTCGTGATGACGGAGGTGAAGTATTTAGGTCACATCATTGGGCATGGCCATATCAAGACCGATCCGGACAAGACTCAAGCGATTGACGTTTTCCATTACCCAAGACCCCCAAGCAATTACGCCGATTCTTAGGCTTATGCGGATGGTACCAGCGTTTTGTACGTGACTATGCCACCATTACCACTCCTTTGACCGACATGCTGCGTAAGGGACGTAAATTCGTCTGGGAAGAGCCCAGCTTGCGAGCCTTTGAAGAGCTAAAGAAGAGTCTGACGACAGCCCCCGTACTGCACAGCCCGGACTTTGACAAACCGTTCTCAATCCATTGTGACGCGAGTCAACATGGGGTGGGAGCAGTCTTAGTCCAGGTTGCACAAGACGGCGAGGAGAGACCTATAGCCTTCATGTCTCACAAGTTGAACCCAGCCCAGCGAAATTACACGGTCTCCGAGCAGGAATGTCTAGCTGCGGTGTTGGCAGTGAAACGCTTCCGAGCCTATGTGGAGGGACACACCTTTGAAATCGTTACGGACCACGCTTCTCTGAAATGGCTAATGAGCCAGACTGATCTCAACGGCAGATTGGCCAGGTGGGCACTGAAACTACAGGCATTTGACTTCACAATTCGCCACCGAAAAGGAAGCAGCATGTAGTCCCCGACACCTTATCCAGAATGTTCGCTCTTGGAGGAGCCGAGTTGGTCCAAGAGGACGACAGCCCCCAATTGATCGATCTGGACCATCCTGCCTTCAAGTCAGCCAGCTACACCCAACTGATTCACACTATCCAGAATCAACTGTCCCAGCTTCCTGAACTGTGGTTGACAGATGGATTTATTTATAGGCGGATGGGACACGCATCCGGAGACCCCATACAAGAAGAAGAACAGTGGAAGTTGTGGGTGCCCGAAGAATTAACCACTGATCTTATCAGACGGGCCCATGACCACCCATCAAGTGCGCATGGCGGTTACGATCGTACACTTAGGCGGTTGAAAACCTGCTTCTTTTGGCCTAAGATGGCACAACAGATAAAAGCGTACGTAGCCTCCTGTGAGCTATGCAAGTGCACTAAAGCGCCCAACACCATTCTTCGGCCTCCCATGGGTAAGGTTGAGGTCCCCGAACGCGTGTTCCAGCGCTTGTACATTGATCTTATCGGTCCTTACCCTCGATCTGCTTCTGGTCACACGGGAGCTGTCGTGGTCCTGGACCAGCTCTCTAAATTCCCTATCATAGAACCACTACGTAACATGCACACTGGACCTATACTCAGCTTCTTGGAGAACCGAGTCTTTCACATGTTTGGAGTTCCGGAGAAACTTGTCTCCGACAACGGGGTCCAGTTCACCTCCAGCAAGTTCCGAGACCTAATGTCCAAATACGGCATCATCCACCAACGAACCGCCGTCTATTCAGCACAAGCCAACGCATCCGAACGACTGAACCGTACGCTATGTCCACCCGAATCAGAAGGACTGGGATCGCAAGTTGTCTGCCATCACTAGTGCTCTGCGCTCGTCGTACCACGCCACTTCCGGCATTTCGCCGTATTTCGCATTGTTCGGCCAGTACATGATCTGTCACGGAAGCGCTTACCGGCTATTGCGGCAGCTGAAATCGCTAGAGGACCCAATCGTGGTTCTGGAACCGCACGAAAAGCTCCAACTTCTGCGAGATCAACTGCGGGAGAAGATTGAAGAAGGTAGACGGATGGGAGAGGAGCGGTACAACTTGCGATCTCATCCTTCTGGCTTTAAGGCAGGCGACGAAATATATCGTCGAAACTTCCGGCAGAGCGATGCCACCCGACATGACAATGCCAAACTAGAAAAGAAATTCGTGAAGTGTCGAGTCCTACAAGTAAAAAGCCCCACCCGATACCTCATCGCGGACATGGCTGGTAAAACCCTGGGAATTTACCACGCAAAAGACCTTAGACGATGAAGTACAACTATTTCACACGCAAAACCTTGGCTTACCTAGATCTCTGCCTGGACGAAGACCTCCGAATAACACCTGACTCCCTACTGTATAGCCACTATCGAGTCTTCACGAACATGGTTGTAGCCTATTCCTCGAAATCGACCTTCGACCCGCCACGGCCCTAACCAAGACCTTTTACATAGGAGGCGGGATCGTAATTACTTAAATTTTGGGGGGTGGAATGTGTAATGTGACGCCTACGCCCGGGAATCGAAGTGATTCCGATCCCGAACCCTTGCACCCGGCCAGATGGGTATGACCTCGAAGTGCAAGCGGACTTCATCTTTCGTGCGGATATCGTTGCGCAGAAAATATTTTTTTTTTCTTTCCAAATATTTAGATCTGTGGATATAAATATTTGAAACATAATATTAATCAAAACCCCGACACATTTCGAGACATATCCATCTGGGAATGCCCCCCTCCACCGTTGCCATCAAAACACTATGCCACTGGCGACAAATAAAAATGCACATTGCCGCCATGTGGCGTTCCATTCCGCACATCTGTTTTGTCCGATGAGAAAACAAAGTAGTCAAGTTGACAAGTGAAAGCTCCTGTATTACATAGTTGTAAAGTAATTTTACACGTCGCTGCGCCTTTCGTCCCTTTTGTGAGTGAAAGTGAACTTTACCGTGTGTGCGCATATGCTGTAGGAAGCTGTAGAAAGGGCTACAATAGGGCAGGACAACATTGTACCAATCTCCCCTTGCTGTGACTAGGGATTCATGCACTTTGGAATTTGAGCAATTAGCCCAGATGGGGATATTTGGCCACACGTGCACAAGCGCCAATACATTGTAACAGGTGAAGAAGTGGCGCTGGAGGTGACTGAGCTCACAGTCGAAAAGAATGGAACCTTTGTTTCGCACAGTTGAATGCCACTTCATTCGTAATCGTTGGCGTGGCGCTGTAGGCAATTTCGAATCATCTTTTCTGCGGCTTGAATATCTATGTCAGAGCCTGCCGGGAAGTCCCTCCTCTTGGCCCAGCCATCTGGTCTTGTAGTTGTTTGGCGACGTGCAACAAGTGGTTCGAGTTCGAATGTATTGTTCTTTCATTTTGCGTCTTTGAGAAGGGAGCATACGTTTAAACGAGGAGAGGTCAGAAACAATTGCGCAAGATCCGGATAGGTGCTTTCGAGGACGTTATGATTGGTTTTACACTGGTGGAAATCTTGATCTGATTGAGAATGCTAACAACCATTATGTGATCCATGCAACCGGAAGGGAATTGCAGAACTTATCCAAGTCATAAAATAACAAACGAGTATTTCAACCATCACTCAAAATAATTTCATTTATTCTACACAAGTGTTTACACCTTTACAGTAAAATTGAGATAACAATATTAACATTTTTATAGAAAATTACTTATCAAAATATTTCAAACTATCAAATATCAGTGATTTGGTAGAACAGTAACGATAATTCCATTAAAAATTATACTGTTTAGTAATTTTTGAGAGAAGCTTTTAATTCAAATTTAACGCTAATGGAAACATATATTTGATAAAATGTAATTCTTAAGCTCGATTTGAACATGAAACGAAAAAAGGAAGAAACCAAAACAAATAAAAAATAATTTTTAATGACATCTAAATAGAAAATTTGCTTGAAAACAATTTGCAAACAAAAAAATATTTTATATATATATATATATATATATATATTTCAAAAATTCGTAACTGCAAAAGAAAGAAGAAAAGAAATAGATAGTATATACAAATAGAATCTCAGAATTCTATTAGTTGTATTCCTAGTTTATATCTTATTGGTGAGGAAGTAGCATAGTTGTATATTAGGTATAATAAGTAATTGTAGTTTAACTTAAAATAAACGTTAGGTAAACTAGTAAAAAAAAAAAAAACTAAAATCGAAAGATTTATCTTTTATATCCTCTGGAGCTAACATTCAGTTTAGTTTTCTTTTTTTAATTTCATTTAATTTTTTTGTTTTGATTTGCAATTGGTAACTAAGGATGAATAGCGAATAACTCAAAATGATTGTGTAAAATTTATACACTTTTTAGAGTTTAAAGTAAGGAACGTTACATTTTTCACATCGTGCTTAATAAATATATAATAGTATGATTTGCTTTTAAAGTTAAGTCAAAAAAAAAAATAGGTTAACATACTTCATTAAGATTGTGATCGTTTTGTTCGGAAAGTATTGTAAGTGAAATTTCACGTGTGCTAAACGTTGACTAAAAAAAAATGCATCTTTTGCTATGAATCCTTGTCTATACATATATATAGCATAGAATATTATACCAGTGTAACTTTGAAAAGCTGCTATTTTATGTTGAAGATTGAAAATGATTGCATTCCTTAACATTTAGTTAAATAATTTTAATAACTATATTTTGTTAATTTAATTAAAAGATGAATTTCGAAAATATTAAAATGAATTGCTAATTAATCAAAGACTTTCCTTTTCAGTGGTTCTTTCTGTTTCAGCGGGAAAGTGAGTGCAGGGTAGGTATGCCGTCGCAAGGGTAGGGTTTCGACAAATCCGCTGAGGTCGGTTTCGCGTCGCGCGCGGTACGCGGTACCTTTGTTGTTTTGTCGTTTTATTAGAGTAGTTTCCGTCGGGTTGAGTTAGAGTAGTATACTTTTCGGTACCGCGTCGGAAATTCGGGAACGCGAAATAAAAATTAGATTTTGTATTCTTGACTGGTTAATGAAGAAATACGGAGTAACGTAGAATAGGTTTCTTCTCCGTATGGTTTTGTTTGATAACACGTTTTGAAAACGGGCATGTTCAGGTGGCTGAAAATATTGTAATTGAGCGTAACCCATTCGGAGACCCGCGACCGAAATCCTCTCCGAACTAGCTGGCCGACAAGCAGCCACCGCGTGAATGGGTTACGGTGCACGGATTGGTTGACCTGTTGGTACCATCCGTTGGCACTACTCAGACTTAACGTCTAGAACCGATGAGAGGTCGGTTCCGCGTTCAAACTTAAAATGTTGAAAATCATTACAGGTCATCAAGATCGTTAAAACTGAATAAAATATTTTATCTGTGAGCTATATTCTTCGGCGTATTTCGTCTCTTTCATTGCCAGTTCTCGTTACTTTGCCGCCTTAATACACTAATTCACTCATATTATTGATACTGTACTCGCGAAGTGTGATATTTTGTGCATTGGAGGTATTCTTCCTCGACTGCGTCACGAGCTTTGTTTTATTCTCATTGATTTATAGCCGAGTTACTTTTGCTTCGCAGTCGAGTTTCAGGAAGACCATGACAAAATGTTGATGTCATCCGCATAGGCTGCTACTTGCACCAACTTGTACAGTAATGTACCTGGTGTATCGACAGGTAGCTTCCTTATGACGTACTCCAGATCTCTGCTTGCTATGCTTGCTTAAAGTCAATAAAAATTTGGTGTACGTCTATGTTGAACTTCCAGCATTTTTCAAGTACTGCTTAGCTAAGCAAGAACTTTTTATACACTTTGGCTTTGCATATCTTTAGGCGTTAATTTATCGTTTGAGCTAATTTATCAAAGACTCACTTCTACATATTTATGTAAATTTATTGATCTATAGTTGTAGTGCGTGAGTTTGTGCCTGTGCTAGGTTCTAACTTTTTAATTGCATTATGTCCATCTGCATGGCTACTACTTGCCTAGATAGGCCAAATAAAAGTAAAATCGTGACATGTTTTGGCCTTCGTGGGTTAACTTTCCACGCTAAATGCGTGAACTTAACTGGCCCAGTGGCTTATTATGCGAAGCGGTTCTGGGGTCTACTGGTACTGCGCTAGGTGCTGCAAATATACCATTTCATCATTTGCAGACCAGCTCCGGTCAGCTAATGCTAAAGTGGAGTCCCTATCAACTTCATTTTCTAAAATGCAAGAGAAACTTGAAGAGATTAAAACTTCTTTAGCGTCTCTTGTTTCAATTGCGCAGGCGGAATTTTCGTCGACATGTCGGATGAACCAGCAACTGGAACAGGGTGTTAATGTCCTTCCACCTGAAAATGAGCATGTTTTACAACAACACCAACCTGAGCATGCTTTACAACAACAGCAACCTGAGCATGCTTTACAACAACAGCAAGCTCAGCAATTGCTCCTGAGTCTGCCGCAGAGTGAGGATCAGCTACAGCAGTTTCCAGATCAACCGTCGACACCTCAAAATCTTCTGCTGTCACCGCAGTTACTTTCACCCAGTGTGTATGATGAGCTGGTATCGTCACGCCGTCAATGCATTATACAAAATTCTACCGTGTCACCTCTTGGGCAGCAGCAGCCTCTTACGCGAAGTGTGCTTGCGCAACAATAGCAAGCATGCAGTCAGGAGTCAATTCTGGCTTCAATTAATATAGCTACGGTCCTGCAACAAAATAGTCGGATGCAGCAGTCTATCTTGCCTATTCAACAGCAAATAAAAATTCAACTACTTTAGCAGCTTAGAGAGTTCCCTCGTGACAAATAACCCTAAAGCCTTTTGGTCATACATCCGATCCCTTAAATCTTCCTCTTCCATCCCGCATACTGTCAAATAGAATAACACTGAAGCCTCCCCCCCTCAGTATATTTCTAACCTATTTGCCGAATATTTTTCATCTACTTTTTCCTCTTCTGACATACTACACTCCCCCATAAGCTCAATTCAAACTTATCCAGCATCAAGTACATCCTATTCCACTGATCCTTCTGAAGTTGAATCCCTTATTAACTTGCTCGATCCTAATGTTAGCCCTGGTCCCGATCGATTGCCTAATATATTTGTAAAGTCACTTTGTTCCTCTTTGCGTTTTCTTCTATCCCTTATATTCAATCTCAGTTTTGGTACTGGCATCTTTTCGACGTACTGGAAAGATGCAAATGTTGTTCCTATCTTTAAAAACGGCGACCCATCATCTGCCTCAAACTATCGTCCCATATCACTCCTCTCCTGTTTCTCTAAGCTGCTGGAATGACTTGTACACAACAGGCTTCTTGAGTCAATGAGTTCATTTGTCACACCACAGCAACATGGATTCTTGAAGGGTCGTTCAACTTCTACGAACTTGGCTGAGTTCGAAGATTATATTGCAAGAGCTTTAGATAAACAACTTCAATTAGATGCAATATTCACGGACTCCTCCAAAGCTGTTGACTCCGTGAACCATGTTCTCCTCTGTTAAAAGTTAGCTTTGCTCGGCATATCCGGTTCCCTTCATTCTTGGATTTCATCGTATCTATCCTCCCGTTCATATCGTGTTAATCTCTATGGCACAATCTCCTTTCCATTCAATCCTACATCTGGCGTCCCTTAAGGGTCAATCCTTGGACCTCTTCTTTTCGTACTGTTTATCAATCATCTTCCCTTTGTAATTTCCTCTTCTCGTCTCCTGTATGCTGATGATTTCACAAGGTATTCCGGATAATTAGATCCCTTGAAGATTATCAGAAACTCCAAATTGATCTATAACTGGAGTAATGTAAGCTCCCTTCGCATCAATGTTTCAAAATGTTTTGAAATAACTTTTATTTTGAAAATTGTTCCTTTAACTTTTAATTACACCCTATATGATGTTGTTCTCTCCTCTGCAGACTCATGTAAAGATCTTGGTGTAATATTTAACCCCAAGCTTAAATTTCATGTCCACATTTTTAGCATAATTACCAAGACATCAAAAGTTTCGGGTTTTCTTATGCGGCATTTGCATTAGTTTGCAAATATTGCTACCGGTGTCCGCTTGTTCACATGTCTTGTCCGCCCACTTCATGAGTACTGCTCAGTAGTGTGGACTCCTAGATATTTATATCTTGTGAACTCACTAGAAGCTGTTCAGCGTAAGTTTATTCAAATTCAACTTAGCTTATGAGTCTTATGAGCGTGGTCTAGCCATACTTCGTCTCTCTTCTCTGTCGTCTCGTAGAACCTTCTTAGATCAATGTTTCCTCTATAAGTTGTACCACTAACAAATTGATTCCACCCTAAGCGCAGCCTTGCACTACAGACTGTATGCACGTCTTAGTCGGTCTAATCACATTCTCGAGGTTCCGTACGCCCGGACAGATTTATATTTTCACTCAATTATGTCACGAATCATCAGAATCCAAGTCCTACTTTGTTTTTAAAATTAAACTAAAGACGTTACTTTTTGGAAATATTGGTTAATGTTCCTTATCACTCAATTTTGTCAAACTTTGATCTAGACTCTAACTTCATTTCTTACATGTTTTAATTAACTTTTTTCTGCTTGATTTGTTGTATTAATTTGTCTTACTCTAAACTATATTTAACTATATTTAATTGTCTAAGATTATTTTGTAATTGGATTTCTGTCTGTTAAATGGATTTAAATAAATAAATAAACTGTGAACAATTGGTCTATCGTCGATCTACCTGCTCTAAAACCACCTTGATACTCCCCAATAATACTTTTGGCGTATGATCCGATTTTATTTTGTAAGATCTGTGATATTTTGTACGCCATACAAAGTAGTGATATGTCTCTATAGTTTTCGCTCTATAGTTTTCGCTCTGTAGCTTGTCACCTTTTTTGTGGATATGGAATATAATTGATTGGCTCCACTCTTTCGGTATATGTTCTTGTTGCCAAATGTGCTGGATGACTTTGTGAATAGCTTTATGAACACTGCTACCACCAAATTTATGCCCATCTTTACTTAATCATCACGACAGAGCGTGGTTTTGGACAGATAACCTCGTTTCAGGCTTTTCACTACTTTGTATGCTTGTCTTGTGTTGCTGCTCGCTAGAATTACATCGATACTTCTCAATTGGTCATCATAGCATTTTCTTTTCTTAATTTTAATTATCTTATTCGCTACTCTCTCGTCCTGGGTTTCCTGACTACGTATTCTTTATACGCCTGATTCTTTTTGTCTAACGCATGCTGGCACTCATCATCGAACCAATCATTTCTGTTGTGCCGGGCTTGATGTTCTATTGTGTATTCTACCACGGTCTCAATAGCAGCTTTCACTTCCATCCAGAGCTTATTGCTTGTTTTCGGCGATGTGTCTGATAAGATGGAAGCTAGCTGGTTGTCGAGGATCTCTATGAAATTTTTGGCCACAGACGCCGTTTGGAGCCTTTCGAAGTCCAATTTTTGTAGTGGGCTGGTCTTCGCCGAATATGCCTTTGATATACGACATCGACAGGTTAATTTCATCAAGTTATGATCTGAGTTACAGTTCACTCCTCAGTATGTATGCTTGAGGCTCAGTAAGTATACTCGAGGCCCAACGTTATTGGATCAGAGCATGGTCGATCTGATTTTGCGTATTGCCATCTGGTGATACCCAGGTCATCTTATGAATGCGTCGATGTGGGGGCCAAGTCGAACGTATGACTAGATTTCTGCTACATGCAAAATCAATCAGGTGCTGGCCGTTGTCATTTGTTCCATCATGGAGGCTATATCCTCCAGTCGTTCCCCGATGAGATATCTCATTGCCAACCTTAGCGTTGAAATCACCCAGAATTGTTTTTGTGTCGTTTGTAGGCAATGAGTCGACTAGCCTTTCCAGGTGATTGTAGAACGTTTCCTTCGTTTCTTTCACCTTTTCTAAGGTCGGGGCGTGTATATTCATCAGCCAGATTTTGAAGGATTTCGCTTTTATACAGATCGTACACAACCGTTCATTAACTGCCTTAAAATCAATAACGTGCGATTTGAACTCCCTATCCACAATGGTCACTCCGAATTCTTGCTTTGCAGTTAGCCTCCCACTTTTAAATATTATGTGCGATCTAATGTCTTGAATATCATTTCCAGTTCAGTTCATTTTTGAGTTTGCTGCCGTTAGTCCAATCCATTCCGAGGCCCTTCAGTTTTCGAAACATTCTCGGGGTTTTGCAGGGACAGGGAGTTAGCCCGTCGCCCAACCTCCATTCCGGTGGCATGGTTATTACTTCAATTCCGTTATCAGGTGCGGAAGACTTACCATCACCCTCTCTTACGTCACCACAAAGGAGATGTAAGTAGGATGTAGTAGCATAGCTACAGGTATCTTTGTTGGTATTAGCTATATAAATAAACACAAAACCTACATTCTAATTGCGGAGACGAGTAGCTCTTCGAATTCTGATAAGAGTGCATTCAAACACATTTCAGTATAAAGTTCACGTTTTGAATTAATGACACTTTATCGACTTCCTAAATTTGTATGTGATTGATCATGGTTACCAGTATTTCGATTATTTTATAGTAGAATATTTCGATGCTTTTCATTTTCTGTTTCAAGACATGAAATTCCCGCATGTGAAATGATTCATTCCTCTTGTCAGAGTAATGGAGAATTAAGTTTTGCGTAATATCAGACCATTTCAAAGGAGTTCCGTACATCTTCAGAACTTCATTGACCGGTCCAACAATGTTGTTGCGAATGGCCCTAAGTAGCAGTTTCCCATTGATCGTTCCATTCGGACAAGAAACAAGAGAATGGATTTCTTCAACATGGTTTATGAATTCAAACAACAATATAGGATTTATTTCAAATTGAGGCAAATCCTTAATTGCATCTGAAGCCGCAGCACTTTTTGGTTTTTGGTTAACATAAATAAGCCATGGATGTAAATTTTTCTTGTTCTCCTTTACACTATTGATAAACCGCCGATATGAAACGGGTTAATTTTCCGGTATGAATGGACTATGGGTGAACCGTCGATATCTTACTATTTTAGTGGAATGAGGGACTTATCAATGTCCGTTCAGGACTGCATCGATGGTCTGCTGACTCGGCGAGCGAAGATGTTGGTGCTCGCCGGAATTGGCCTTCTTTGAGGATGCGTGAATACGCTGGCAGGCTAGCATTGCGGTGTCGTGGGGTGGGGTGGGTTTTTTCCCCAGCACAAGGGCCCACCACAAAAAAATTTCGCATTCACGAGTTAAGTGATTGTAAGACCTGTTCAACGGTGTCGAGGCTAAGGTAACCTGCTAAAGGGATGTTTTACCAAGGCAAAATAACAGACTGGGCGTGGAGAACGCGGGCGAGACTTGACGGGATTTCGTCTTTACTATGTATATCGACGGCTCCCCTCGCACCCCCCATCTGGATCAAGATCCATTGCAGACGTGGCCATATATTTTCCATTTAAATGAAAAACCCATACAAACATTATTCGCATAAATTTTTCCTTTAAATGAAAAATATTAACGCTTCAAAATTATTTTAAAGTCATACGATGGTATCACAAACTCTTTAGCATAAATAGGAAACTCAAGCGGAAGGCCACTCTACCCTGCGAGACCACCTGCAACGCATAGAGAAGGGGTGAGCTCACCCGATGCCTAGCTCATGAGTAGAGCGGCCAGCCAACGTGGCGGGTCCCATACCTGGTCAGGGTTTCATATAAATGAACAGACCAAGTTTTACATTTTTTCTATTGCCACATTTTTATTTCTTTTTTATGTGAGACATTTTAAATAAATACATTATTTCGTTTTTTTACCAAGGACAATATAAATTTTGCTTCCAGATATATTGAAATTGAATCAATATTTTTAAATTGGAAGGCTCTATGAGGCTGTTTCGTTTGAAGGTATCTAGTTGAAGAGCTAATGCAAAAATTCTTTTATGGTTATGTAAGAGATATTTTATTTTAATAAATGTATATATATATATATGTATATATATATATATATATATATATATATATATATATATATATATATATATATATATATATATATATATTATATATATATATATATATATATATATATATATATATATATATATTCATGTGTGTGTATGTATATATATATATATATATATATATATATATATATATATATATATATATATATATATATATTTTTTTTTTTTTTTTCTTTTTAGCTTAAATATCACCATCGCATTTAGTAAAATCGACTCCAGTGATGAGACAATGTATAAATAATAACTCGGTCGAGACGTTAACCTAAACAGTCTTATGGATTCGAGAAAAGAAAAAGAACACATGATTTGTATGTGAAACTGTTCTTTTACTGGCTGTAGGGTTTTCCGTTCTTGGCAAAAGTTTACTGCTGTATTATATGTCGCATATATTTGTTGTTTCTTGCAGTGGTAATTATTCATACAATTCATAGCATTTTTTAAATAATAAACAAAAGGGTACTTACCCAACTCCAAATTTTAATTTCCTTTTATCTTCAATCTAGTCGCGGTTGGGATTTTTACTGAAGAAAAAAAAACACTGCACAAAATCAGCCTCAACCTTTGAGAATGGAACACTGGACTGGAACATCAACTCAAATTTTGTCATCATTTCCCGATGCGCCACGAACGTTGCTCTTCTGATTTAATTTTGGAAGGGTGTAGTCGAAAAAGGGAGCTACAGTTTAGAAATATTTGAAAATGTAAAAGTTAACTGCCATTGCATAATTGATTGATAATGTTCCTATTTCAGACTTGAATCGTTTGTAAAACTTTATTCAGATAAAAAGAAACTCACAGGGACATTTAATAAGCAAAAACTAAATCTGTTCCTTAGGTAATTACAAATTCAACTACTACTAAAATTATAATCGTTCATTCTTTTATACTTTCTCACCTCCCTTTTCCTTTCATAATCGTCTTCAGTGGAATTAAGGTGAAATGTATAATCGTTGAGCTTGACCTTCGCTATGTTTGAGAGAACTACATGCCTCTAAGGTATACTAATTTGTTAAGATATTGCCTAACAGAAATTTATTCTGATTTTAATTTCGCAATAAAATAGTATTTTGTGTTGATGTATTTTACTGCTATAAGCTTAAATAACAAGCTGAAGTTTCGTTTGTTGTTCACTCGCTCATCATATGCAACAAAGAGTTACTTTCCGATGCATGCCACTTGAATATTTTTAAGTATACTATTTATAGTAAATAAAAGTTTCTCGTAGCTGGCAGTAAATTGCCTTACAGTCAGTATACTGCTATAGGCGAGACTTGATCGAATGGATCAAAAATAGCTTAATGATATCTTGATTCAATTTATATGAGGGAACAAATTTGAGCATATATTGGTTATAAATACGTCGTCTATTACTGTTGAATTTCTCAAACCAGTGATTAGTCCCAAAATGAATTATCCTGTGCCCCGATATTAAATTTATCTCTTTGATATAGGCTATAAAATTGATCAAAAGTTTGAATACAAAATTCGAATTATTTGTCCAAAGCATCTTTTTGAAGAGTTCATATATCCTTCTGCTTGTTAATATAAAGATCAATTATTTCGAAATTACTTTTATTCACTTGAAAATTCAATAATATAATAAATGGAATTAATTCTATATATGCCTACAGTTAAAAGAATAATTCTAACAACTCCGGGATTCTGCTTTCCGCTTTCGAGGATGAAATAGCTTCCACATCCAGAGAGGCGCTTGAAATCAATACTGTCGTTCGTTGCATTTGCCTGCAAAAACAAAAATATGTCTGAGATCCAGACGAGATTTATAAAAGTCAACGGTTTACCGATAGTTGCCCATTAATAATTTTTTCATCTCCATATATTCGTATGTCCAGTATCATTTAGCAGACTCCTAGAAAAAGAAATAAAATTGATTTCATTAATAAAATTATTCAAGCAATATGCTAGCAAAACTTGCCCCCAAAATGCAGGCGCTACTACGCGAAAACTAATCGAATAAAATGGTCGCCACCGAAATGTAAACATAATCATGCATGAATTCGAAGCAGTGATTTTGAGTGAAAAAACACTTCTGAATATTGTATTGTGCTTTCTACATTTTATGTTGTTACTTACCTATGAAATGATACTCCTGTGGGCAGACGGTGCGTTCTATTATTGCATATTTTCACAATGCACATGATTTTAGAAACTTCATTTGCATTTTCCTTCTTTTCCGTCGAAATATATTGTTTTCTCACTTGCAATCTAACCGATAGATTGTCTCTTATTGTCTTGTTCATGAAAATCGCACAAATCACAAATTTTCACTGATTTTAACTAAAAATCCCACAGCAAACGAGTTTGTTTACGCGGATTCACAGCCGAATTTGACAGCGAATGCAAAAAAATCATCTGATAATATGAAGATTTCTCCTTATCGACAGCGAGAATTGATGACAAGAAAAATCAGTGTTCCATTAGCATCGGGCCGTTCCTGTTAGCTACCTGTTCCAATGCCTCAACTAGATTAAAAATTTCAATTTTTTAATTTTTGTAAACCGCACTACATTATTGATTGAGATTAATTATCTATTCTGTGCCAAACCAACCGTTCATCTTAATCAAATCAATGATTTACAAATCACAAAACAAAACAACGAAAACTAAGCCAAATTTTCACATTTGTTTTTAGGTTTTTATGAAATTTAGGTTGGCACATTTTCATTTTAAAACAATTTATGGTTCCCTTTTTATTTAATTTTTTGGTTTTCAATATCACCCCACCTCACCTCTCAAAAGTTATTCATTTTTAACTTTCTCAAGTTTTTCATAAAATTTCAACTTTCTGGAACTTCCTTGAAACGTTTCTTAAAATTATTCATTCCGCACTTATGTTTGCTGAACCCGAATTAACTATTTTCCCTTTACTCATACACGTATGCTGATCTAAATCAAACGTTCTTTAAAACGACAATCAATAATTGATAAATATGTATATACTCCTTTTTCTCTTTACATGTAATGATTTTAACTCGCATCGAACGTCGAGATTTCCCGAAGGAAATCTGAACCGACCTCTCATCGGTTCTAGACGTGCAGTCTGAGTCGTGAGAACGAATAGTACCCAATTGATCAACCAATCCGTGCATTCGTAATCCATTTTGCGGTGGCTGCTTGTCAGCCAGCTAGTTCGGAGAGGATTTTGGTCGCAGGTCTTTTAAATGGATTACGCTCGATTACATTAATTCAGCCACCATTACGTGCCCATTTCAAACGTGTCTAAAATACAACCATACGGAAACGAAACCTATCTACTTTATTCCGTATCTAACTTCAATTCAGTCAGACAACAACAAACTGGATCTAATTCCGCGTTCCCGAAATCTCTTTCTCTTTTTGCCGACGCGGTACTGAAAAATATGCTACTCTAACGCGAATTTCGAAACAACCCATCTAATAAAAAAAAACCACAAAACAAACGATGATACCGCGTACTGATCGCGACGCGAAAACGGCCATTCGCGGATTACACTAACCCTGCCTTCGTAGCGGCATACTCACCATTCGCCATCATTCCCGCTGGAAGAGAAGGATTTAGCTGGAAAGGAAAGACGCGATAAGCCTAGCAATTCATTTTATGCATTTTTATGCTCTATCTTATGAATCAGTACAACTAACAATAATAATCACAACACATATTTTAAAAATATTTGATGCCTTTTCACTTAAGAATAAAATAAAGCCTTAATAGAAAAAACGGAAATAATATTTAGAATTGTAAGGCGATTAAAGTCAATAATTGAACAGGGAAGAAAAGAAACATTTCATTATTTTTATTTCATTTGTTTTTGTTGTCTTAATGCGTAATAAATAATTGTATTATAATTATTATAAATTTTATTTACGCAGATTTCTATTTTTCTATTTTTCTCTTTATTTAATTTTACGCAGAAACTTCATTAATCTATTTATATTTTACTCTTAAATACCTCTTTTTTACTTCCCTAGTTAGATACTTCTTCTTAAAGTTATTTCATTTCTCTTTCAAGTGGTTACTTTTTAATGTTTTATTCTTTTTTTCGTTTCTTTTCGTATGAAAACTTTATGGATTTGATTTCATTTATTTCTCTAATCTTTTTTACGCAGCCACTTAAGTGCTAATGTTTATGTAGATAGTTTTATTTGTATGAATAAAATATAGTGTTTGCCACCTTAGTTCTCTTTGCGTTTCTTTATCAATCATGTACAAAAATTATAGATGTATTAAATATTCCGCACACGGAATGTAAATAAGAGTCATAAAATGATACAAACGACAACCTACATTAAGGTGAAATGCTTACGATAAAGTATCTATAGTCTTTATATGTATTGCATGCCTTCTCTTTCTTTTTACAAAATTTTTATCAACATTATCTAGCCATCGGTAGATGTGATCACCTAAAATCAATAACCTAGTGAGTTGAATGTGAAAGGGACTGGTTAAACTAAAATGAAGCTCATTTTGGTATCAAATTCAATGAAGATGAGGCTCGATCTCATTAGAAAGAGCTAACCAAATTTCAAAATATTCAATTTAAGCTTGTTTTGCGACCAGCGATGACTTATGTCTATAGGTGAGTTGTTGAAACTTATAGGATTGAAGTAGAAAGAATAATACAAAAGCATATAAAAGACACCTAATGCCGGTTGATGCAATGGATCTTGAATAGCGTTCTCATATTCAAAGATTAATGCGGAATATGTTAACAAAACACTGCCTTCACGGCGAAATTAGTTAAGATTTTAACTAATCAAAAGCAAGAGATTCCTACCTTGATTCCAGTGGAATAATTGAAATATATAGGTTGCAGATCAAAGCACTCGATACCAAAACTACACAATTCAAACATTTATACAAAAGGACATACTTGTGATTGAATTTCTTTACACAGTTGCCGAATAATTCGGGAGTAGGCTTGATAGTAAACATATGATTTTCAAAATGATATTACCTCTGAAAATATATTTATATAACTAGAAATTATGGGAATTGCATTGGCGTAGCAGCCATTGACCCAGATTATTTATAATGATCGGATATTATCAATGGTAACAATAGGCTAAGATCAATGGTAGCAATGTTTTGTTCGATGCCTTCGCAAAATTAATTGTTTCTTAAGCAAATGAATTGTTGGCTACCATTTCTAATGTATGTATGAAGTCAATTCTTTATAATTATGTTTTTTTTTCATTCATTGCTACGGATCTTGATAGTTTGTCTACACCAAATACTACACATTTTCCATTTAAAATATTTACCTACTCTTCAGAAACTTTTGACATATGTTATTATTCTACGACAAAAAAAAGGTCGCACCATATAGAGGAGCTACTATATATCAAGGCTTTAGTTAAAATGTTCCTTAATTACTAAACTGGTCAACATTTTTGTCTCTTTGTTTTTCTTAAACCGATTTGATTACTAAATGTGTATGTTCATAAAATCTGTACATTTATTTGTTGTTATTCTTGTTATTTAAGTCTCCCTACGCTTAAAAGTGGAACTTTTAGTTCATTATCCAAATTATCGTCGAAATTCGTTTCAAATCGTATCTAAGAATTCAATTCTCCGGAAATGGCATAGAAACTTTCAAAGTAATTGACATACATTCGAAAACTTTCTTTCAAGGTCCTTTGATGTACTAAGTACTAATCCCCCTCCGTATTATGTTACGTTGAATTAGAAATGTTTAAACTTATTTTCCCAAAGGTAGTTCTTGTATACAAATTGTTTTTATTACCCCATCGTACCGTTTCGTAGATTTATAAATAAAAATCCTTTCATCATAAATTTTGCTATCGTTCATATTAAATTTGTTATCCTTGTCTGAGTTTTAATTTACCATCATTTTCCAGCAACGATACAGTTGTTAAGTATATAAACTCGTGGTTAATATCTATGTACACACTGCTATTCCTACCAATTCTTTTTTTACAAATTCTAGTAGTTACGACCGATTCACTTCCTGCGTAAAACGTCAGAAGTACTTGCATGAATTGGTGATGTTCCTAGAAGCACCGCTTGATGTTTACTGCGCGCTACGGATTTCGAGCTGCCACGCGGACTCCAAGCTGGACTGGAATAAGCTGCCGTAGGCCCGTCCTGACGGTGTAATGTCGGCTGCAGCCGCTGCGCTTCCTTCGACAAGACGTGCAACGCGACACCATATTAGCAAACCCTTGTAAAGACGTCACTACCACACACTAAGACGTTCGGTTCTTCGTTTCCTTCCTACGGAATGACGTTGAGAAAGCTGGTGAAAACGTGGATTAGTATAAGCCTATTAATAACTTTACTTACTTACTCTACCTATCCAATTGAAAATGAACGATTACTGCCGCTTGGGGTACCACGCGCGACCTCGTGTTGCTGTTCGAAGGCGACACAATTTTATATTCGCTTCCACCTTCGCTTGCTCCCTGCCAATTCGAGAACTTCCGCCGTCGCTATACTCTGGGATGACTGCGGAACACCCGGCAGCAATTTCACCACTCGTTCGGATGCAGTTGCACAAAATTTTCCTAGATTCTGCCGACTTGGATTCCACGGCCAGCACGAGCGGAATTATCCTTCCCTTCCTTTCTTTACAACTGTCAAATCGCGGTTCAGTGTCAGCGAGTGGTTAAAGGGTCGCTCCCGAACCGTCGACATCAATAGCGACCTGCTGATCGGCGTCAATGGCGTAGGGCAAATTTATTACGAACGCATTAACACGACGATTCTCATGAGGTCTTTCAGACTTAGGAAGTTTTACGGGTGGATATTTCCCATTGGAATTTTAACACTTAAGCCACTTTATATCTGGTATATTGCACAATTTATTCGTTGTATTGAACAATTTACATTGATGATCGACCTCATCTCACTCTTTATATCTTTTTCCGATACTATTCAAAATTCACAACTAGCGAGCGCGACCTTTAGGCAGAATTTTTAATGTTATGTCACAATGTGTGCGAGATATTTACACAAAAAAACCGTCCGCTTAGATATTATATTGCAAATATCTGATGATTATTATGTAACGATTTTTTCAATGCCCGTGTAGGACACGGGCGCCGATGGTCTAGCATAAGTGTCAGCGAGCTATGAACAACACCGAGCTCAGCTAACTAGCTTCGCTTAACGACCGCGTACGCGTGCTTGACGACTAGCATTTGCGGGATCATATGAGGCGGGTTCTTGTCGAGCCACGAAGCTACACTACAAAATACTTATCACGCGTACTCTACTCTACAAGACGCACCGATCAACTTTTATTGTCTTTAGAAAAGTTCTATTAGGTGTCAATTAAGCTACTCTACAGTAATTCAATATTTTTTTTGGCCTCGTTAAAGTTAGCGGACACGGAGGCTTGAGGCAAACGCAAACATTACACAAAAAGCAACCGTTACTTTCACAGAAGAAGGTCGTTGCATTACAAGGGGAATGTCAACCCTAAAGATGTTAAAGTGGCTGAAGTGAACCACTCATCTCTGCCTAAAGGATGGAAACTTGACGGATGCAGTTTACTTTACACTAGTAAAACAACAAACTAAGCAGTTTCGACGGGGTGACCACCTTATCTCTTCAGGAGCAGCCACTCCTGATCACCACGGGGCTGCTCGACTGCTTATGTTTATTACAATTACATTCGCGACTTATCCACTCTCTTACTCGATTTCACAAGTTCACTCTTGAATCATAATGTAATATCGCTAAAATTCAATCAAACCCACGGCACTCTGACGCGACGACTATCCCGCTCGTTGTTCAATATCTACGAATCCCGCTTCAAATGCGGTCCCGCTTCACTATCTTCCTCTACAACAACTTCTCGCTTTTTTCGACGAGCATCTTCATGGCGGCAACGGAGGTTTTTTTTTTCTCGACGAGATAAACTGCAATTCTTTGCTAAATTGCGTTGCAAAAAGGGGTTCCCGTCATCAATTTTTTTTTTTTCTAGTTTTTATTAAATTTTTCAATTGTTTCGTTGAGAAGCAATTTTCTGGAATTGGTAGCGGTGGTAGTGGCAGGTTTTAGTACAGGAAATGGTGTTTTCTTCGCAAATATTTTTAAGCAGTTTGCCTAGGCGACTGCTCGATTACTACTCTATACATTCACTTTTAAGAATCACCGAAAAATCGTCGATGATTTCGAAATTCAGATCAGCAATTTAAATAAATCGATAAACAGTCGATTTACTCTTATTTAAAAAGGACGTGAAAATACCGAAAAGTAATCTACTCGGCTGCACTGCTTGTTTTTCAAGCCGAAGGTACCCAACTAAATCATAATTAATGCAATTGTAAAATGTTTATTCTTCGTTGAACAAATTACAAGTGACTGAGTTTTTAAATTAATGGAAAAGATGATGTTTTGCAATTCTGCTGGTGCAGCATAATTTCCATGGAAATGGCATCGAACAACTCTGTGCAGGCCCAAAGTCTGTCTGCGGTTCCGATGTCTGTTCAAGCGTCCAATAACCACCGAAGAATTTGTTTTGACAGACGGTGACGGGAATTGCCTTGTTAGATGACGCGTGAAACGGGGTTCGTAACACGCGCTCTAACTCTTTTTTTTCTATTTTATCGGAGATAATTTGCATTCATTTTGTGAAGAGGAAGTTATCTTTGAAGAAAGTTTCGTTCGTTTCAAGGAAATCGTTTTGGAAATCAAGTGGTACTTAGTGGAGACGCAACGCAAAATTTTTTCGAACGAGGAAATTGGTTGTTCCTATTGAACTTTGTCAAGCGAAAGTCCAAGTCCAAAAGGGCTCTGTTGGTACATCAAAGATAATGATATTTTTTTTGCAAATAAAATAAAACTTTTAGTATTATATGTTTGTTTATTCTTGAAATATATTCATTATTCTCAATGAAAACTTTGACGGTTGAAAATATTTATATGACATTTAATATGTATAAATCAAATCTAAATATTTCCAAAACCCGGAGGGGAATTCAAATCGTCGATGTATTTCGACCCGATTTACAAAATCTTGCAACTTGATTTTTCAAATCATCTAGAACAATTTCGTAGTTTTCCAAACGTTGGCGGAATGCTATTAATTTATTAGCTAGTTTCATTACGTATTTGGATATAATACCAGCTGACGTTTCCCGCCGGTGTAATATAAGTTCTTGCTCCAGTGCAATATTTGTTCGCCAATTTATGTCTTTCTTCAATCGACTGAAATCATTTGTTAATTGCGTTATGATTTCTTCTGCTTTATTTTTCTCTTCTACAGCTACCTTTAATGTATCTTGTTTCCATTCACAAACTTTCTTTTCAGCTTCCAAAGATGCTTTCAAATGGCACTTGAAAAAGGAAAAAATAAATTTAATTATACGAGTAGTTATAATTTTCACTATTCATACAGAATTAATAAACAAGAAAAACTAAGGCATTCCTATAACAATTCAATGATAAAGATTAGTTCTTAGTACGAAATAAACCACAAAGTTCATATAACAGAACTGGAAGACATTTCACAAAGGGACCATCCAAGGAGCTCAACAGTTCAATAATTTAAAACCCTAATTCCAAATCTTTTGCAAATAAAACTCACCTTGGCAGAAGTCAATAAACTACATGAGGCAGAAATTCCGTTTTCGGCACACAAACTTGAAGAATTCATGACCTCCAATATGGCGGAAAGCATTGGAATTAACAGTGGCGTACAAGATGGACACTCTAGTATTCCACACACCAACAATACTAAGAAAATCATCCATGCCAATAACTCAGAAAAAAAACAACAAATAAACTAACCTAAACAACAAAATAAATAAAATAGCTGCTCGTAACACCACAATTTTTTTGTGTTTGGGAGGTAAATGCCATTTACGCACAGAGTGTGAGACTCTCATGCTCGCGAGAAGGTGACTGGACTACCCACTAAACACCTCCCCTGTCAACCTGAGAACCCAGCATGAAGCCATTTGACACATTACTTCGGGCCAGGTCTCGTTTAGTTACGCCGTGAGGGGCCTTCAAGCTGGGGGATCCTTCTTCTAGCGAGAGGGGAGAAGGGAAGAAGTGCCAGAAAAGCGATCCCCCAGCGTCAACACCCCCAGCTGCAGTGAGTCCCCTTTATATTTTAGGACTGCCCGAGCATAATGTGCCACCTGGTTCCATTTGTCAACCGATTCGAGCATCACCGCGACTATATTATCCGGGGTGAACTCTCCCGTCTCCCTGCAGAGGTCCCTTCGCAGCCTGACCCATTTTGTGCACGCAAAAATGTGTGGCAGGCATTGTCCTCCTCTCCTGGGCAAAACCGACAATCGGGAGACCGTGACTTACCGATTTTGTGCAGGTAAGACTGAAAACACCCGTACCCGCTCAAAAGCTGGGTCAGATAGAAGTCAGTCTCACCATGCCTTCGATTTAACCACGGTCTCACATCCGGGATGAGACGCGCAGTCCACCTTCCCTTCGTGCAACTCACCCAAGACTGCTTCCAATCGTTGAGCGAGCGCTATCTCTCTTCGCAAACAACCATCTCCCTCGCATCCTCGTTTCGGCGCAGGTAAATAGCGCGGCACTCTCTAGCAAGGAGGGTGACAGGTATCACACATGCAATAACTTTCACCGCCGAATCAGAGACTGTCGGATACGAAGATGCAATTCTCAGTGCTCCTCTTCTCTGTACCTGTGCCATGCGTTTTGGGTAAACCTCCTTACTGGGAGCGTCGCCCCATACTTCTGCTCCGTACAGTAGCACTGACCCTACAGCACTCATCAAGAGGCGTCTTCTTGATGGGCTACGTCCCCTTACGTTGGCCATAAGTCGGCTCACAGCCGATATTCCCGAAGCAGCCTTCTCAGCGGTTGCCCTGATTTGCTCATAGAAACTCATCTTCAAGTCGATCAGTAGCCCCAGGTACTTCACCGATGGCTTTGATTCGATTCGCATATCTCCAATACTGATCATCCTTACTTTAGGGATTTTCTTTTTTGTCAAAATGACCACTTCGGTTTTCTCCAGTGCTAAACTGAGCCCGCGAGCAGTCTTCCAGTCCCTCACTCGGCGCATTAGCATACCTAGCCTAAGTTGCGCTTGTTCAACGGTGCGTCCAGCGACCAGAGCCGCAACATCATCCGCATAGCCGACCAAGCGCGACTCATCTAGCATCTCAAGTCTCAGTAGCCCGTCGTAAGACACGTTCCACAGGTCCGGACCAAGGATAGATCCCTGGGCAACACCCGATGTAATTTCCATCCTAAGTTGGCCCTGTGTCGTATCGTAGAGCAGGCGTCGGTCCTTTAAGTAGTTCCTCAAAAGCCGCATTAGATATTCTGGAACTTGAAAAGAGTTTTCCAGCGTATCCAGAATATCCACCCATCTAGCGGAGTTGAAGGCATTCCTGACGTCGAGTGTCACCAAGAGGACGATCCGTCGCTTGGTGCGACTATATGCCTCTGCCTTTTGGACCGCGTTCACCACCTCTGCAATCGCATCAATGGTAGAACGTCCTGCTCTAAAGTCGTACTGCCGAGAAGATAGGTCCCCAGCAGTACGAATCGCGTCAGTGAGTCTTCCCTTGATGAGTTTCTCTAGCACTTTCCCAGCCGTGTCTGGCATGCATAACGGGCGGTATGCAGACGGCGATTCGGGATTTCCCTTCCCCTTGCTGATCAGCACGAGCCTCGCCACCTTCCATCGTACCGGGAAAGCTCTGTCCCGTAGGCAAGCGTTGAATGTGCTGAGCAGCAAGTCAGGACAATGGTGGTAGACAAGCCGCAACACCTTAGCTGGAACACCATCTGGACTTGGAGCCTTCCTCGCTGTTGATCAATTTGCGAAGGCATTTCCTGGCCGACTTATATGCTGCCACCCAGCTGCATGCCTCGTCACATTTCCGCGCCCGTTGGGCCTCACGCCGAAGCTTGTGCCACTCCCTTCGCTTTTCAGCGATTTCAGTTGACCACCAGTACACTGGGGGTTGCCGTGCCGGGGTTTTCGACGGGTCATAGAAGCATTGCAAGCAGTCGTGATGATGCTCATAGTTGAGTTCACCACGTCTTGAGCTGCCAGTTCTTCCGTCCCCTCCGGATCTCCCTGCAGCGGTGCACCTGCTGTGAGAACCTCGACGAAACTCTCGACGTCCATCCTTCCGATGTTTCACCCAATTGTAGAAAGCCGAGAGCACGGACGTCGTTTCCCTTGATGTCCCGCAGCACCTCCGCGTAGGATTGACCATCTTGGGGTTTTACGAGCAGTGCCTGCTGCCGAGGTTTTTGTCGGGCTTCTTTCTCTCCAGTTTTGCATCGGGTCTTTTTTCTTCTTGGGTGCCCGTGCGAACTTTACTTTCTGGAACTTTTTGAAGGAGTTTCTTTGCGGCTTCCTTCGCTTCTTTTGTAAGCACTGTCTGGAACCCATGGCTGGTGTTCCGCGCTCTTCAAGTGCCTCTTCCTTCTTTCTTTTATCCCGATCTCCTTCGATTGGGCTGGACGCCATTCTTTTATTAATTTTTAATTGTGGAGCTGTCTGCATGCGCCCTCTAGATTTCGTCCTCAGCGCTTCCTTAGCCTTTTGTTCTTCTTCAGCCTTTAACCAGCTCCTCCGATAATACCCTATGCGGTCTAGGAGCTCCTCTACTTCAAGAAGCCCAATCCTTACTGCTTTGGTTATTTTTGTCGAGTCGCATGCAGATTGTATTCTTTTTAGAACAACTCCCGCTTTTCGGAATAGCCTTTACTCTTCATGTCGCTGCGCGGCAATTTTACTTTGCGGCCATCGTCCTTAGGAGAGGTTATCGGCTTCTGTTTCCGAATACAGTACTTCCGCCACATTTTCGACGTTGGCGATGGAATCACACATCGTCGTTTTATTTGCCTGGTCACTCGTTACTTTTCCAGCCGTAATCTCCTCGTTGACTTCAGGACGGTTCTTTACTAATTCGGGATTTACGACCCTTGCTTCAATCGCTTCGGTAGCGATCGCAGCAGTGACCATCGAATTCTCTAGTTTCTTAATATTTTCCCCCACGTCTCGAACATCTGGCGCGTCCTGCAGAGTTTCCCGCTTTTCCATCATAGGACGCTCTGAGGTTCGCATCATTTTTTGCTGCGCCCGAAAGCCGCAGGAATCTCAGTCTGGACCAGACTGGCTGTTAATCTCCGTTTTCATCCGTCTTCACTGTCGTTGTATTAATCGTCGTTTTTGCCGTCCATAGTACCGCTCCCGATGTGCTATTAACATCGTGGCTGCAACCGCTGGTTGCGTCGTCGTTATTGTTATTTTTGCATTCTTTTTTTGAGTTTTTTTTATCTTTTTTATATGTTTTTGGTTGCTCCAGTTTTATTGGGTCCCCCTCGGAGCCACTTTCTCCGTTCGTTTGTGTAGTCGCCTTTTTGGTCCCATGGTTATCTTTGCAGAGCAGGGTGGCCATGCGAGGGTTGGCACAAGCCCTTATGGGGACAAATGCTCAGACCAGCGCTTATCGGGAGTCCGTCTCAACCGAACGTACACCACCTACCCAATGGGGCGAACTTTGAACGTAGTCCGAGGCCTGCCAAGGTTTTATCGTGACGGAGACGGTATGAGAGTTGAATTGGAGCCGTTCACACACGAGTGTCACCTCGGCGCTACCGTGCAAAGCTACTAGGCCCAAACCATCATATCCGCCAGCCCAAAGCATCAATTCCAGTTCGTTGTTCAAGGCGTATTCCAGATCCAATCAGGGTCGTTACCTGTCATCCCAGGAAGGAGCCTTATGGCACCCCCATATCCTCGGGTCCGTGGGGGCGGCGCTCCCTAAAGAATGCTAGCCTCCAAGAGTGCTCTTGTCGACCGGCATTCCGCCTGCAGGAATTTCCTCGGGTACGTGGTGGCGGAACCCCCCAAAGAATGCTAGCCTCCAAGAGTATTCCTATCAGCCAGCATTCCCCCTGCGGGAATTTCCTCGGGTACGTGAGGGCGGAACTCCCCAAAGAATGCTTGCTTCCAAGAGTATTCCTATCAGCCAGCATTCCCCCTGCGGGAGTAACACCACCATTACGCGTACATCAAACGTACCATACAACTTTAATACAACAGAACAGGTACATGCCCCACTTTCCAACCCAGAAAGTAACACGTTTGCAATAGAAAAGAGTCAAAACAATTCTCAACCTAACCATGTGTCCGACTACTTTAAACGATAAAAGAAAAAAGTTCAACTTAATAGGTGTCAGACTGGGGGAAAATGCCTTTGACAATCCCTTTTCCATTCTAAATTTCCATGAACTTAACAAAACCCTCCAATTTCGAAACATCATCAACGTAACGGCGATTGAAAGACACAAGCTTAAAATTACCTTTAAAAGCCCAGAAGATGCAAATAATGCAACGACAAACCCTAATCTCAAAAAACAGTATAAAAATGTTCATCTCAAACAATTTTTTAAAACAGAATAGGAATAGGAAACTATTACAAACGAGCTCGTTTAAATCAAACTTTTCAGGAACATTACTACCAGACGCCATATGGTTCGCTTTGAGACAAATAAAAGTGCAACGCTTTCTATACAAGCCTAGACAATGCACTAAATATTTCAGGCTTGGGCATACAAGATTCAACTGCAAACAGAAAGATAACAGATGCATAAAATGTACAAAAACAGATTGCCAAGGGACTTGCGAAACAACCCAATGCTTTCTATGTGGTTCAATAGAACACACAGCAACAAATAGAATAGTCCAAAATGAATAAGATATACAGTCGAAGTTAAACTTAGCTTCACAGGAAACATACAATATCAGTGACCGAAGCAAGAAACATACTTAACAAATTTTTCTACAACACCAACTTCTTTGACCTCTTGAAAGATAATGAATCAATGGACGATGTCTAACCATTGCTGAATAACAAAGTAGGAAACAACTTCACAAACATAAATAAATTAATGAATAAAATCATACTAAAAGGACAATACTCCCAGGCCCACAACACCATCAACTACCACTAAAATCTCTAGCCTCCATCGACGAGCCATCTTATAGCAAATCAGTCTACAAATTTTTTCAACAAAAAAAAGCCTTGAACAAGCATAAATGCAGGGAAGTCGAACATAAAAAATAACTGCAATGCCCCCTCTTCATCAACAACTACTAATAAAACATACACCTCAGACCTCAGCACACTCATCCTCATCATTGAGAACACCTTTAATAATAACAAAACCCCCTCTCTAAACAACTATTCTGACCAATCAAATAAACAACACCACAACAATAAATAATCTACTATGAACCTCCCAAAAATTACAAAGAAAAAACAATCATTCATACAGCTCAATATACAAAGTATATTAAAACAAAAAGACAACCTTGTGATTACAATTAATAAACTTAATATAAATTTTGTTCTAATCCAAGAAACCTTAACTGACACAGTGCAAATTCTCAGCCAGCCTAACACAATGCTATCTACAAACACAGAAATAGAAATAGAGGACGAGTGTTAGTGAAAAAAATATACAATACAAAATACTTCAGATAGAAGACAACCTGGAAGCTATCGCAATTGCAACTCTAAATTTACAACCCAACATAATAGTAGTCTCTGTTAACATAACCCCAAACATAAAATCGGACTCCTTTCAAAACCCGTCAGAAACATTACTCTCCAAAGTTAACAACAGTAAACCCTTCATCATAGGAGGCTATCAATTAGCATCCCGTTCTTCACCCTAGAAGACGAATTCACTTTATGGGAACTCCAAAAAATTCTTGACTATCACAAAACCAAGTCAGCTCCCGGCCCCGACAAAATATACGACATCATGAATAACGTATCCCTGCTAAACAAAGTAAATCTCCTACCGGGTATCAAGGTATCAATCAATCATTCAACAATATCTCAATCTCCAACAATATGAGAAAAATCAAAATCACTCCCATTATAAAAAAAAATAAATAACGTAACGCTGAAAATAATCAATAATATAATAAAGACCAGAATCAACAAATTCGTTAAAGACTCAAAAATCCTAAGCACAAATACCTTTGCGTACTGAAAAGGCAAATCTACATATCTTTGCATTCATAAAATTCTACATGTTATTAAAAAAGGCAACAAACAAAAATACATGGCGATCACACTAGACATCTCTAACGCTTATGAAAGAGTGAACATTTCCAAACTGATAGAAATCCTGATAGACATTTATTTAAAAAACCACTACGTAGCGTGTGTCCGAAATTTCCTTCAACGTACATTAATTTAGGCCGCCATACCGAAACAATCACAAAGGGACTTCCTCAAGGAGATGTTCTTAGCCCTCTACTTTTCAATATCTACACAAACACCCTCCACCTTATCCAAGACGAGCCTACCCTACTCTTCCAATTTGCAGACGACTTCCTACTGCTATCTAAAAGCACCAATGCCTTCAGCAAACTCGAAACAAAAATCAATCAACTAACTGATAGATGCAATAACCTTGATCTGACTTTAAATGCCAATAAGTCCACTGCCGCACAGTTCCACTCTAAAAAACCACCCCTATTAAATATTACTCTGAACAATTCTAAAATAGAATGGCTAAACAATTTCACCCTCCTTGGAAGAGTCTACAATAATAAGGGTTTCTCCAAATATCATGTTGACCAAACGCTATCCAAATTCCCTAAGTCAAAAATTCTAATCAGAAAACTTAGCGGCCCCAGATACGGCTTAAACCCAAGTACAAGTAAAGCTCTACTTTTGTACAAATCAATCATAAGACCGGAACTGGAACCGAGGACTCGCAAAAAATAATAAATTGGGACTTAGAGCAAAGTAATGTTGCGAATTTTCCTCGACATATGGGATCTATAACAGCGCTTTCTTTTTCTGAAAATGGTTACTACTTGGCAACAGCTGCTAATGATGCATGTGTGAAATTATGGGATCTACAGAAATTGAAAAATTTCAAAACAATTCTCTTAGAGGAAACCTATCTTATATCTGATTTATGCTTTGATGAAAGTGGTACTTATCTAGCCGTTTCAGGAAGTGATGTCAGAATTTACTTGTGTAAGCAGTGGATCAAATTAAAAGTATTGAATGTACATACGGCTCTCGCCACTGGAGTACGATTTGGAAAGCATGCGACTTATATAGCATCTAATAGTATGGATCGTACGTTAAAATTTTTCGGTGTGGATTGATTTAATTTTTTAGGGTCATTGAGGAACCGAGCGAGGTAGTTGGGCTGATGAAGGCGCAAATTGGAACTTAAAACAAGTTGGGTAGACAGACCTATGCTCTGTCAGAAGGGTTTTGTACTCAACTTACAAAATGCAGTAACCAACAACGAATAAAATCAAGAAACATGTCATGTTTGAGTATCATACTATTATTAGCAAAGTTGAAAGAATTTTGGCGTCTGAGGTATTTGTTATAGTTATACCCATAAATATCTCCCTTGATAATTTTTTCAGATTTTTTAGATCACGGGTGTCCATTCGCGACGGAGGAAACACATTTTTCATGTATTTCCTCCCCTGTGCAACCACTGAAGCAAAAACTATCAGTTTAAGAACTGTTTTGAAAAGCTCTCATAGAGAACTTTCAGTTGATACTCATATCGGCTACTTTTCATGAAATTTTTTTTCAGGGGCCATTCCTCTGTACTGTAATCATCGATTCATGGCCTGTTTTTCGAATCTTAGAATGGTTACAAAGCCCTTTTACTAGGAGCTCTCTCCTGCCTCTTCGATTTGTTTCAATTGTATGTACTCATCTTCATGATACCTATCATTCCTGCAATTTTCATGCAAATCCTAGCAAAGCTGTAGTGTCTAAGTCGGTAAAAAGCGCATATGGCTCCATAGCCATATGTTTCCATAGTAATACAAGACATATTGTTCTATAGTAATATAGGAAAATTCAAATCGCTATAACTTCGTTAAATACATTTCGAACTTTATGAAACTTTCAGAAAAGATCAAATAGTCATCTGTTTGCTAAATTTTATTGAATTTAAGCGTACCGTTTAGATTTTATTCAAGAAAACATAAAATCGATAAATCATACTATTACTAACAAAGTTGAGTGTATTTCGACTTCTCATGTATTTGTTGTTGTTGTACTCATTAAGGCCTACATTCATGATTTTTTTCAGATTTTTTGGATGGAAAGTGTCCAATCGCGAGGGGGGGTTACGCGAAAAGTTCGTACATTTCCCCTTCCCCTGCCCCTCTCGGTATAGGTAAGGCAATTTTAAGGCTTGTTTTCAAAAGATCTCATTGAGACCTTTCCAATGACACCCTACTCGACTACCAATGGTGAAAAAAATTTGTTGAGGGGTCACCTCCCTATATGGGGAGACCCCCCTAAAACCCTTTGAAAAATTTTTCCACCCTTGAACTTTCAAGAAGTCACTACTTCTGACCTTTCCACAAAGTTTCATGACTGCAGCCTCTATAGTTTCGGAGAAAAAGTGCTGTGACATACAGACGGACGGACGCTCAAATAGCGAATTCGATACAACCATGAGTTTTATGAAATTTTTGACGAACCGGAGGTCTCAACGATTATAAGACTGCGGAAGCTGCAATTGGCTGAACACACGAATCGTATGGACGAACAACGAATACCCAAGAAGGTATTCGTTGGGGGAACTGAAGGCCGGCGGCCAGTGGGGAAACCGAGGAAACGCTGGTCTGACTTGGTCAACGAAGACAGTTCATCGCTGCTCGGATATCAGAATTGGAAGACGCGGTCAACGGACCGAGACAGTTGGAGGCGCTGTTTGCGGGAAGCGAACGCTCGAAAGCGGCTGTAGTGCTAAGAAGAAGAAGAATGCAGTTGCACTTAAATACCCAAAATTTTGAAATAAAATGCCTGCACAATGTTTGCTCTTAGAGGTATTACGTCGGAATCTACTTCTTCTTCAGCGCTGAAGAAGACCGAACGATTACGGTCGAAAATCGATTTCGAGAAGAAAAATAAAAAATAAAATACACAAAATTAAAAGGAGGCTGTCTTTTTCTATTTTCAGCGGGAAAAAACATTTTGCAGTCGTCCCAATTCACGATCTCCAAGTAGAAATGTTTCACAAACCCATGATAGTAATAATAAACATCCTACAAATAGAAATTATTGTTGGTATCATCAAAGATACAATGAGAGAGCAACTAAATGCATTGCACTTTGTAATTTTAGATCTTTAAACTAAAAAACTTCATTATTGCGATAACGAAAACAATACAAGTCGTCTGTTTATCAAAGATCCTCAGAATAATATTAATTTTCTAATGATTCCGGTTCAGATGTTTCTGTAATTCCAGCAAAATTAGTAGATAAGAAATCGAAAACCATACAAATCTTGTCAGCTGCTTATGGCTTAAATATAAATGTATATGGATCAAAAATGTTGCAGTTAACACTTAATCTTAAAAGAGTATTTCCGCATACATTTATAATAGCTTCTGTACCTAGTGCAGATTTTCTTGAAACATTTGGAATAATAATCGATATGAAAAACAAAAAAATTATTGATAGGAAAACTAATATTGCAGTCAAAGATAATATTTGTATTGGGAACATAGCCTATCCAAAATTTTACGATGTTCATTCGGAGCATAATTTAATTCTTAAAAAAGTTAATGAAAGAACCAGATTTTAATTTTCCAGTTAAACATTCCATTCATCATCATATTATTACAAATGGTCACTTACCAACAACTATGTAATGCTCGTAGGTTTGACCCCAAAAAAAATCAAATTGCTGAATCAGAATTTGATTTTAGGGTAAAAATTGGAATATATAGACCATCCGCATCTTCACGTTCATCTGCGCTACATATTATTCCACAACAGGAATCAGCATATGGGAGGCCATGTAGAGATTATCCTAGAGTAAATACAATTACAGTACCCGACAGATATCCAGTTCTACATATTAAAGGATTTACTGCTAATTTAGCAGGAAGCAAAATTTTTTCAAAAACATACATTATTCGAGCATACCATCATATTCCCATTATATCAGAGGGTATAAAGGAATTTCACTATTTGGATTATTTGAATACACTAGAATGCCTTCCAGTTTAAGAATTGATGCTCAAACATTTCAACGATTCATGCATGAGGTACTGAGAGGTTTCTATCTGAATGATATAATTATTTACAGCTCAAATTCAGATGAATATAAAATTCAAAGACTAAATGATTATGACCTTAAAATTAAGCCGTCGAAATGTGTGTTTGGAGTAGCTCAATTAACCTTCTTAGGACATGATATTTCCCCCCAAGGAATTATCCATCTGCCAAAAAATTGATATTACCAAATTTTGTCAACCACCATTAATAAAATCAGCTCAACGATCTTAGCTCTGGTTAATTATTATCATAAATTTACTCGTATACCTAATTTAGCCAAAGTAGTTTCCCGAATTTATGACGACTTAACTAAGCTTCAAAAACATTAACAAGAACAATTCTTTTCTTGATCTAGCATTCGTCAGACTTCATTTGATTCTGCTAAAGAATTACTCGCCAATTTAACACTTTTGAGTTATCCGAAGTTGAACGTTCCAATATAAATTGCAACAGATGCCTCTCATTCAAGTATAGAGCTGTATTACAACAATATGTGAATGATTTTTGCCAACCAATATCATTTTTTAGCTATAAATTAAATAATGTATAAATTAAATATTCAATTTTTGGTCGCGAATTACTTGCAATTTACTTTGCAATCAAGCATAGATATTTTATTGAAGGTAGAGATTTCAAGATTCTCACAGACCACAAATCATTAACAAATATTTTTAACGCAAAAACAGAAAGGAACCCACGTCAAGAAAAATATATAGACTATATATAAGAATTCACTTTTACTATTCACTATGTTAAAGGGTTAAATAATTTAGTTCCCGATACATTATCCAGATTCTACACTGATGAAATTAATATTAGTAATATTGGTTTAGAAAATATTGTGTTAGAATAAGTAAACGATCATGAAATAACAGTTTTTAGAGATGCTTCAACAACATTTAAATAAAAAATTAAATTAAATATTAAAAATAAAAATCTTCAAGTATGGTGTGCGAATTTATCTGGTAAACTTAGACCTTTTGTATCAAAATCAAAGAGACAGTCAATTTTCGACTCTATACACAATTTATCACACCCTAGAGTGTGCTCTTCTCGAAAAACAATTTAAAAATTTTTTTTTTTGGCCTATCATGAATGTAAATATTAACATATGGTTGCAAAATTGTTTAGCTTGTCAAAAGAGTAAAATTCATCGACATATTAAATCTAAATGTGAACAAATAGCTATTCGTTCCAAAAGATTTAAACATGTTCATTTAGATATTGTCGGGCCTTTACCTCCTTCACAAGATTTCATATATTTACTTACCATCATAGACAGATTCTCTGGGTGGCCCGAATGTTATCCATTAAAGGATATTACATCTAATAAAATTGCGACATTTGTTAGGGAATATATTTCATGGTTTGGAGTACCATTAAAATAACAACTGACCAAGGTTCGCAATTTGAATCTAAATTATTCAAATAATTAATGGGCTTATTAGGATCAAAATATATTCATACTTCTACATACCATCCACAATTTTATAATTGAACGATTTAATAGATCACTGAAAACATCAATAAAAGCAAACAATACACAGAATTGGGTCAAACAGTTACCTCTAATTTTATTGGGTATTAGATCTTCTTAGAAAGAGAGCATTAAGGCCACTTCCGCAGAAATGCTATATAGAGAAAATAAAAAAGTACCAACATATTCTAAATTTAAAATCACACGACACTAAAGCATCTTTAAAAAAAGTTTACATACCAAAAAATTTGGAAAAATGCAAACGTATTTTTGTCCGTATTGACAGACCCAAAAAATCATTATGAAGGACCATTTCAAGTTATTAAAAAACAAAGAACAATAAAAATGATGAAACATTGAATAAAAAAGTATGATTCAATCTAGACCGTTCCACTGAAGTAGGAGTAGGAACATTTGCAAATACACTTTGCATTTCACAAAAATACAGTTAAAACATAAATACTTTGACACATACAAATTGACAATTGTAGTATGTAAGTGATATTGTAATTATAAATTAAAAAATGAATTAATATTGTTCTTCATCTGAATCACTTAACGTCATTACTATCAATTGTTAGAAAAATTTATATAACAATAATAAATATTATAATTGTATCAAAATTAACAAATTTTCTTTCATTTTTTAGTAGATATGTATAATCTACACCATGCTCCTTAGATGGAGCTTCACCAATGCCAAACATATTTTGTGACAACGAAATTTCAGTACTTTCTCAGAGTAGTCATTGGCACTACAATGTAAACAGTATTTTGTAGCCATTTGTTTGGGATATCATAAACTGAAAAACTTCAATAAAATAAAATTCAGAATATACAAAATATAATTAAAATTGCAATTAAAAATAAAAATCATTTGCGAATGGGACACCGACAAACCCCTTTATGCCACCGGCCGTATCATACTATAGCTTTCTAGTAAGCGAACATCCAATTGGAACGCAAATATAGCACTCAAATAATTTAAGTCACGCAAAATAAGTTACGAATTTGAAATTTATTTTCCGCCACATAAGTTTCCTAATAACGTGTGCAGTTCCGCATAAATTGAATGTTCCCAACACTACCGACGTTTCCGAAGAACGACACGTCTGTCGACTGACAAGCGACTGAAGTGTCATCATGCGGTCGGAGCTGCCACTCACTCAAAAAGTGTTAATTCTTCGGTATGTTCGATAAAGTACTGGAGTCAACTCCCTAAATAGCAACGATTTCCTATTTTTTAGCTATGGAGAGATTGTCTGTCTGAGATTTTTCTTTTAGACAAGCAGTATCTTAAATAAATCGCGATCTACACGTGAGGCACCCTTAAAGGACGCTGCAGCGGTAATTGCGACAGAGGAAACCAAAATTATATGCTTGGTAGGTTATATTTTGTTTTGCGATGAATATTCAACTAAGTGTTTACGTTTTAAATACTTAGTTGTTGCTGACAGCTAGGAAAGTATCATCAAGACAAGAGTATCATCTATTTTTTTTTTTTTTTGGTTATGGTTAAATTCAGCGTCACGGATAACTTCGCCTGTAGCGGAACTAAAAATGTGACAACGTCTGCCACTGAAGCTATAGTAAAAGAACATTATCAAATGAAAAAGTATAAATTCCAAAATTTCAAATGTAGTCAAAAGATAGAAACAACGAGCGAGGCGTTGAGGTTCGATCTATTTAAATTGTAACATTCACGGTCACCTCTTCCCCGATGACTATGCAAAATAGGAAAATCTATAAGATCAAATAACAGAGCCCTAAACGTAAATTAGAAAAAAATTACACAATTAATTTTTCGACTTTGGCATTTCTCTTGAAATTCTTAACTGAACTTCCTGTCTTTCAACTTCAGATAGAAATTAAGCTAAAATTCAGCAAATTTGTGTTTCGGTACATTTTCATCAATGGCGCGACAGCCCAAGTCGGGGCTTGGCCTCCAGGATTAATCTCTACCAATCATCATGGTTCAACGACTTCGTTTGCCAATTGATCACTCCCAACAAGGATCTGCTGTCCAGCTTTTATCGTGTGTTCCCATCGAGTCCCCGGTGTTCCCGCTGAACGTCTACCTTGTGCTTTATTCTTTAATATTCTTTTAGGCCATTGCCCATTGCATTTTGCGTAACTTTACGCAAGCGGTTACAGGTGGATCGTCAAATAATTCATTCAACTCATCATTATAATGTAGTCTCCACTCTGTTCCCTGTTTCACTGGGCCGTAGATTTGCGTTCAAATATGTGCACTGCATTTTCGGATTTGCTCATCACGGTCCATGTTTCTCACAATATAACAGTACAGGTTTGGCTAGTGATTTGTAAGTACGGAGTTTATTTTGCTTGTGTACAGCTCTGGACCTTAGAATGGGAAGTGACTGAAGATAATAGCGAAAAAAATATTTGTATTTATACAAATATAAAGCCCCAGTGTTTTATGTTTAACTTTAGTTTTTAAATTAGTGTTTTTATATATTTGTTTCAACGTGTGACGGTTCCATAATTAATTATTTGAAGATTTATTTCTGGTTCAAAGAAAATATTATTGATACTCGTAGATATTGCTCAATAGCTCAAAAGTATTCCACGTCAATATAGTACGTGTCGCGAATTATGCCGCAACTTGGAACCTAGGATGCAGGTTTAGTATGAAGTCCAAGGAGCACGTAAACTCATTGAACTCCGCTGTTTAGAATTTATGAGGTACTCAAGTACTTGTGACTTGTGCACCAGCAATGAATAACTACTCACTGTTAACCACAATTTCCAATGCCTTCACCAGAAAATCAGAGATCACCACTAGACTACAGAAATACTGGGGTTCGTAAAAATGGATCACTGCTCCGAGTCAAAACACAACGAATGCTCGACGACAACTAACTTTATTCAAACATTTGAATATTAAGATCTAATCAAAAGTGCTGATCGCACAAGTCCCACATTAAGACAAAAAGTTATTATCAATGAAGGGAAAACTGATGACGCTTGTGGAACAATCAAGCGACACTTGACTCCTTTTACTCGCAAACAAATTCTACGGCGAAAATTGCTGATGCTTGTGATGAAATGTTGGATATCACTTGAAGAAATGCTGACAATATGTCTATGTGGGGCTTGTGCGTTACATTCATGATACATTGTGATATTACGTTACATTGTATTTTCTGATGAATTGTAAAAGTAGTATGAATTTTGATACATTATATGAATTTTGATACAAAGATGAAAGGTAAGTATTGAATTTTAAGAATTATGAAATTTTAGGCTGTGATGTATTTGTACAGTACTTACCCTTTGAAATAAGGCATTATAATGTGCTGCTGTTAAATATTAAAACACGACGAGAGTTAGCGAGAGATAATTTTAAATAAAAATATAAATGAAAATAAAGATCGAAACCTGATGCTACATATATTTTTCCATTGGCGAAATTTCGCTAATATTTATAATAAGCATCAATCATAAGTTTTCAATTTTGTATCTTATTTGTTGCAAATTATTAACAAACTAACCTATTTTTATTGTCAGTTCATTACTAAGAGTTCAGAAGGAAAAAAATTAAGAAATTAAGAATTTAAAATAAAAAACTGATAAATTGTAATATTTAGAGAATGAGAAAAAAACGTTGGGTAATTCCTTACCTTAATTCCTTTGTAGTCTAACCTTTGCTAAACTATTATTTTTTTCTTTATTTTGAAAGCTTACCAAAAAATGCAAGTTTCCTTTGTATTAGCATAAATATAAACCAAAAAATTGTGTGAAACAAAAAACAATTACATTCAGCCCTAAAATAGCATGAACTAAAAACATGTAAGTAATTTATGGAGTGATTCTAGAAAAAATAAAATGCGGGAAGGTTTTACGCACCAATATCGACAATCATCCTAATCATCATTGAACCTACAGTATTGTCCACTTAATCCATAGCTCATGGATATCATCTCAATTCATTTTATTGATTATTAATATGTTCTAATTACCTTTAATCGTATATTGTAATGCATTGCATTAAGCTAAGGTATTTGGTGATGGTTCTAATGATAATTATGAGAAAAGCTTATGATTAAATGTGCTTAAGAAAAAAATTACTTAGAAATATAATCATGAATTACTAACGTAACCCCGATCTTTCCTTCCAGTAGCTTAGTAAATTTCAGAAAGTATTAGCGTTGGGTAAATATCACTCCAGGGCGGCGGTGCCTCTAGTTGTGTTTCTGCAATTTTATTAGCGTAATTTATTTCTAATTGAAGTAGAGTAGAGTAAATATTGGCACCGCGATTGTACGGAAATCGGGCACGCGATAAAATCTGTATTTTATTTTGTGTTATCGAATGAGCTTTTCTTTATTTTGAGCATAAATTGTCATGCAGAATTATGAATGCGTTCCAAATTGAAGAAATTTGACGGTAGCGTAAAATTGTAATCAAGCAGCAGCTCTACTGACGGTACGACCCACAACCGAATTCCTCTACGAACTAACTGACCGACCAGCAGTCACCACGGACTAGAATGTAAAGTGTTCGAATCTATTGACCTTAAGGGCATGATTCGTTAGTACGGCTCACGATTTAACGCCTTTGGATCGTTGAGAGATCGATTTATATTTCTTTCGAGAAATCCCATAAATGAACGAACAAGTTGAGATCATTACAACTTCATTTAAACATTTTATAGTTTTTTTTTTATTTTAAAACATGTTATGTTGTCAGACAACGTCTCATGCAGGAAGGAATTAAAAACCCTTTAAGTATGTTACTAGGTACACAATGCGATTACAAGTAGTGGCCTATCAAAGTGTAATAGCTTGCGGCTTGGTTCCGGAGAGGGATCTGGGATTCGGCACAATGGCAGCCCCAATCGGAAGTTAACAAGCGTGTGAGTGACAGATCTCTGTTCGGAATTTGCCGTCAGACTACTCGAAGCTGCGAATGGCGTCCTGGCAGCTTGCTTCGCCAGCTGAATGGAGCTGAGGTTTCAGGGAAAAGTAAATTTTAAAATGTGAATAGATCTTTTTTTCTCGGTTGTTGAGTAACCAAAAAGAATTAAAAAATTTAGTTATTTAAAGTTTTGGTTCATAGGTTTGACACGATATAGGAACCAAAACCATCAAATATTCAGTTGTTGTTTTGATGTTGGTGGCAGCTGGGCGCGGATTAGTGTTTCCGAATTGGAAAATATGCTCGTGAAACGTGAGAAACAACCAGAGATGGCGGAAATGACTGGAAGGAGCTGCGGAAACGGAGTTGAGGTAATTATGCGCTTGGTTGTGTCGAGCGAATGATAACCTATTGTATAAATAAGTTGTTCGGATTCAGGACATTCCGGCCTCATAGGGATAAACGGTATTAGGAGCTGTGATTTCTTTTATTAAACACCCCACCCCAAAGACCGACGTCTGAAAAGCAATGGAGAAGGTGAACGCAAAGCCCTGGGGCATTGCTGGCAAAAACAAGTTGCCGTCCATGTCACTATGAGAATTATAACCTAAATATATCGGTGTTAAGCGAAGAAAAAATTACCTGTTTATCTTGCATGCATGATCGATTTTAAAATACGAAAGTGTGTTCACGAACTTATTGGTGAGTGGAAACACTCGAAATTCCACGCTAGCTTGTCGGAGTGTATATCGGGAATGTCACTTAATACGGACATTGAACAAATGGTACCGTCAAAAGTATTAGATATCTTTAGAGAAAATAACATACAAACAATCAAAGAATTACGAAATATAATAAAAGACAAAAAACGAATGGTGAACTAATAAAAATCAACACAAATTGATATTTTGAACATTGAAGATTTCCTTGGAATCAGATTAGGTTTTAAAGATAAAAACAATAAGAGTCGAAAACATGTTCATTAGACTAAGTGCCCCTCAATTTCCCAAACTCAAAAATGCTGAAACATAAAATTTTAAAAAGAACAAATAAGATTGTATACAAATGCTGTTTCGGGCTACTTTTGACACGTGAACATTTCTATATTCCGTGCCACTTGGTAAGTGGAGCTCATCCGCTCTACGACGTGACCTCAGGGATGACCGGTCAACCCGCGAAGACGGGCGCTTGCTTCTTTTACCCCTGCGGTCACCTAGTCATAATTGAAAAATTGTTAAAGAAGAAAAATGTTAGAGGAAGGTGGTTTCGACGTGTGTATTAATTCTCCTCAGGCGATCACTCTTATTAGATACACATCGGTGATGGCGAATTATTTTTAATTTTCCAACTTATGCGAACTCAATATGTTTTTGTCACTACGAATTATGTTCAGGTTAATTTTCTTATGTAGCTAGACACAAAGAATTTTCATAAGTAATTTCAAGCTATCGGAGCCATACGAAACAGAGATCGATATCCGCACGAAGCAATAAAAACTCACTTTAGGGCAAAAAATTATCATATAGATTTACATTAAATGGATGTAAAAAGGGTGAAATTATCAATTTAAACTTTATTAAATGTTAGTTACACCAGAATTTCAATGAAGCCACCAGAATTTCAATGAAGAACCGCCAGAATTCCACAGTTGATGTTCCTTCCGTCTCGAGTCGAATACTTCTTCCGACAATCTTACTTCTCCGAAAATTTATCCTCGTGCGATAGACGTCCGCCTCACTCAGCACTTGTAACCACACAAAAAGAGACCGAGCGTCCTTATATCCACCATCTACGGCTCGACCACTTTCGCCAGTTTTCCTGCGGTCAGCGAACTTTTTCTCCACCCAACAGTTTTTCCTCGAATTTTTCAGTTCAAGTTGGTTCGCTCCATTTCACAATCCGTCACGTTCCATTGTCATTCTGCCCGCGACGTTTCATTGAAATCATTGGGGCTCGAATGATTGTTTATATATTTTGGGAGTGGCCGTCGCGCGGCATAAAAAGATGTATTTTTGCGAGTGAATAGTAAATATGCAAGTGCTGTGGTCTATGTTTCCTTCGACGTTTCGCAAGTGGCTACCAACACGTTCCGCAATCATGCTAAGTGAATTCCATATATCGTAACGCTTTTGCCATTTTGTCATAATCCGTGAATTTATTGCGCCTGTCCCTGTGCTTGGGAATACTCGTCAGAAGTAGGTTAAATCCAATTCTACTTATGTTTTAAGTGTTGGTCCCCCTTTTGTTGTGTCGCGGTTCGCCCTATTCAATTTGCACTAAGTGCGTGAAAATTGTCCACTGTCATGTTGTAGTTTCCACGATTGAACTCGTCTTTGCGGCTTCGTGTGCAAATGACGCTACTGCGACTGCTCAGCTGAATTGACTAATAATTAACTGTCTAATGCGATTCTGAAAATAATTTCAAATGTTATTTATATTACATTTGTTAATCTCAATAAGTCTAGAAACAGATCGGAGCCTGTTCATCATTCGACCTCAATACACTGACTGCACTGTTCTTACATCCTCCCTAGGTCATCTTAGGTGAAAAGATGTAATGGGCTTTAGGCAATCGAATCAGGATACCGTTTCTGAGCGGTAACGGTGATGGCATATAGCAACCTTTCCATCGCTGGATGCACAGCGAAGTGACGTTGTACGTCCCAGGCCTTCATGTGTGTAAGATAGAAAGGCCGCTATGGCTTAGTCAAACTGTTATAGTTGAACAAGATTTAGCTCATGGTGCTTAGTGAGAGAAGTGAGTTCATTTATAGGGTTAGTGGAAAAACGTAAAACCATGAATAGGTCTGTTGCCAAATCAAATTGCCAAACGAAATCAACGCCAAGGTGAAGGTTCTGCATTAGAAAAGGCATAATATAAAACCTGACCAATCGTTTGACCCCTGAAGGTGACGGGTGTGATTAGCACTCCGTGAATGGAATGTTTGGTGCCATCAGCTTTGCTGATATCGGAGCACCAGGGCTTAACCAGCTCGAAGTGTTAATTCAGCACCTTCGTGCCAAAACTAGAGGCAAGTCAGCTGATGTCGGCACCAGTGTCAATTAAGGCGACGTTGACTTTGTTAAGCAATTTGACTGGGGCATGCAGCAGTGTGTCATTTTCAGTTACTTCCGGAATGTTGCAGCACAACAAGTGTTGACGGCAGATGCGCACTTTCTCAGCGGATGACGGTAAACCAACAATGTAATAGTCAATAGTAAGAACAAGCGATATTGATGTTCGAAGACGCTTAAAAGCCGGTTAGAATTTGTATCAGGCTATGCGCGATAAACATGCGGTTCAAGTGCCTACCCGCCATAATTATAACACCTGTGGGGTTACCTAGAGACGATGATCTGTCTCAGGCTCACGACTGGTGAAACAGCCGGGCTTTTCAGGCCCCAAGTTGGGCGCCATCTGTAGTGAATTTTAATGGTTTCACGTGTGCGTGAAGGACTTGCAGCGGTGTTATGCAGCCGCAGTGAACCAGGTGTTGTGTTCACGGAGCGTGACTTGGGGCAGGGATGCATGTATTCGCTTGCAGACTAGCATCTGGGATGTCGTGGGGCGGGCTCTTTCCTCTAGCACCAAGTCCCACTACATTTTGATCACATAGACGATTTATAGGGTGACCTCAAAAAATAGTAATGCGAACAAAAAAGCGCCGGCCCGGATAAATCTTTGGTTTGATGAATTAAAAAACACAAAATTATTTTAAGGAGAAATATAATGAACAATCTAAAATATTTTGTTTTGTTGAAGTAACTAATTTCACTAGTTGCATTAATCATAATATTTCAATCTTTCTTAGAAGTATATAAATTATAAATTGAAAAAGTGTAAACAATGTTTCATTCTTTTTTTTTTGCTTTTATTTTATTAGGTAACGTTGCAATGTTCTTTCACAACACTTATTGTACGAAAGTTATCAAGTTTTTTGACATAGTGGACTGTTTAAGAAACAATATATTCCAATGTGCTTCATTTCCCTTCACTGAAAATTTTCTTTTCGCTTCGCCTTTGTGTAATAACAAGCGGCTCATTAATGGAGTTCCTTGAGACCTGTCGCGTCTTCTATGTCCAACCTAAAAATCCAATTAGACAAATTGGTAGGAAGTGATTGCTTTCTGTTGAAAAACATCCGACATTAAAATTAATATAAATCACGACATTTATGCTCCTTATGAATCGTTTGTACTCGCACTATGCAGACTCGAAGTCGTAGATTGATTACAGAAACACCCACTAAAAAAGATGAACATATGTTACCAGCGAAGAAGTGGAGGATATCATATTCACGAAGAAGGAGACGACTCAAACGTCAAACACGTCATCCCGAAAACCAGCTCTAAGCTCATGAATGGGGTTTGTATGAAGACGAATAATTCTCCGCAATCATCTGCTTTGAAAGACCATGATTTCAAGTTAAACTTTGTTTCACCCTGGAAACTTGCCGGCACTTTATCAATATTGATATACCTGCTGAACTGCACAACTGATGTAAACATTCCGAAAAACTAACCTGATATTTGCACTTGCAGTTTCCATACAGCTGTTACGATTTTGAATACGATGGTTCTTAAGGGTAGTTCTTCTTGATTGGTATTGTAGTTGTATCCGCAGAAGATACGTCCGACGCCATAGTTAATTGAATTGGCGGTAAATTCTAAATTTCTATCTCCTACAAGCTGGGAGTGGAGATGTTGCGAGTTCTCAAACCAGCGCGAACGGCTAGCAGCTAGGTTCGTGTCGCGGTGCATTTTTTCGGGATGTCCGAGACGCAAATACCCTGTAAAAAATAAAACTTGTTCTAATTGCAGCTGCTAATTAGTAGATATGCTCTGACACGATCTATAGCGACGTCTAAATTCCGCCCACCAACATAATGACCACCCGTTCTGTTAAATCTCCGCGAGGAGTGCGTTTCTGCTTCATCGACACGGCTTTCGGGGTTCATACCGAGAGTGTTTTCACGTCCACCGAATTTGCTCATTGCCAGATAGACGTATCAAATTTGAATGAATGGCTGGGCGGAACAAATTTGAAAATTATTTCATGGGTTTGATTTTGACACGAACCAAAAGGCACTTACTACAGGCTGAAGGAATATTTATCCGGGTGTATTTTTATTCTAAGGCATCCAACCTAGTTGCAGACGGACGGACAAATGCAAAGGTTTTAAAACTATATGCGGACGTACGGACAAAGTAAATGCGGAATACGTGGTCGGTCAATCGTAAAGGTATTAAATTACCAGGAGGTATTGAATATGCTAGTATGAGTTATCTACCACGTAGGTACCTCAATCTTCTTGCCATTCCGATCGGTGATCAGATACCGACCTGAACCGAGGACCTTGGCAATACGACTTCTAATAAATTTATGATCTAGCATGACATTAAAATGAGCGACTACATCGCTTTGATGGATGTTTCTCCTATATATTTCATATCTAGCTATATTATGAAATCCGAGGGCCGGGATCTAAGGTTATACTAGGCTCTCCTAAGCTGTCGTAGGGTTCTAAGGCGATGATGGGTTCTTCTAGAATCTTGAGCTGTCGTAGCAGCTTGTAAGCATCACTATGGCAGATCATGTGTTGCCCGAACGTAGAGAAATATGTTGAAAGGCTTGTGTGGGAGTGATACGACAAACACAGGACGCATTAAAAGCGGATAACCTGCGATCCCAGTCTTTCTGTCTTGAGTGGATATATAATGTGATTGCTACCAAGAGAGTAAGGTTTAAACGTTTAGAAGTGTTAGAGTATATCTGAGTTAGCTTGAGGTTGACACCATACTTGGTCAGTAGGTACATGAATTGCCGGGACTTGAACTGTATCCCAGAACAAATTTTCAGGAACTCCAAATACCTGATACACGCTATTTTCCAAAAATTTTATAATAGGTGAGGTGGTCAACGTCTGGATTGGTTCCAACGATAGCATCGACGTGTCCTGTAGAAGATCGTGGATAAGGATCGAGAAGATCTAAATACAAACCTTGAAATACCAGGATTGCAGTATTTAACTTACCCATTGAAGAACAGAGAATCTGATTTGGAGTTTTGATGCTTTTACGCATATGTACTCCTTGATCTCCAAAGACATCTTCGGCCAATATATATACTTTCTGAAACGCCGCAGCCTCCGTGCGTAGCCAATATGTGCACTCAGCGGGTGATCGTGTGATTGGTGGATGAGATCATGCGTCATTTCTTTAGGCATCTAAAGCTTCCAGGATATTTCCTCCTGCAATGACTCTCCGGTAGCGTATTCGTTCCGCTTGTGTACATATCCGTCGATAAAATTCAGGTCGGGTAGCTGTGACTGCTGATTCTTAATGGTTTTGATTAGCTCGGTATAGTTCTCTGACCTAAAGTGTGGGCTACCTAGATAGAATTCGATGGTACTATCATCGTTCTGCACTAATTCAGCTGTAACCGGATAAGGTGTCCGGTACCACGTTTTGGGAGCCTTTCTGGTGCAGTATGTTGAAGGTGAAGCCCACCATGAATGGAATGTTTGGTGCCATCAGCTATTTAGCACCTTCGTGCCAAAACTAGAATCAACACAGCTGATGCGGGCACCAGTGTCAATTAAGGCGACGTTGACTTTGTCAAGCAATTTGACTGGGGCATACGGTCGTGTGTCATTTTCAGTTACTTTCGAGATTTTGCATTATGACAAGTGTTGAAGGTAGTTTCATTGTTATGTTCTCCTACAATTTAAATTTATTAAAAAAAAAAAATAGTATGATCTGCCTTCGGCAGAACATAATATACTCATTAACATTTACCCATATATATGTAGGTAATTTAATGCCTATATCGATCTTTAAAAAAAAAACCGCAGCTCTCTTCCTCGTAATATTCAAACCTGCTTGTTTTTAGCTTAGTTGATTAAATGAAACTTGCTCCGGATTCAATAATCAATAACCTATTTATTTAACAACAAGAGGTTTAATAGTTTGAATAATTAATTAATAGAAAACATTCTAATTGATCCTTTTCGAATGACTTCAAAATATCATCAGAACAAATTTTTTGAGGTATAATAACTATTTTTTTTTGTTTTTTTTTTTGACAAATCTAAAATAAGGTGACTGATATTAAAAAATATTTGTAGAATATAGTATAAGTATTGTGAGTATAGTGGAAAGTGTATGCTCTGAGTTGTTTTTCAATGTTATGTATGAAGCCCCACATTACTCCCCCGCCAGCGATCGCCAGTCGGCAGTGAAGGCCGGGAGTCCAATCTATTTTCCTTCACCAGTCTTTTTTGGATCCACCAAGAAAAGCTTTTAAATTCAGTTGGCGTTCGACTGCGTAAGGGATGAAGCGGCGGTAAAAGTTAACCATGCCTAAGAATCGTATTAGGTCTTTCACCGTGAGTGGTAACTTGGAGGTAGATATAACCTCGACTCTGTCAGGGGAGGGCTTGTTACCATGTGGTGAAATCATATGCCCAAGGAATTTTATCGTGTCCTTGAGAAAGGTACATTTCTTCAAGTTAATAATGAGGCCGTGGCCTGCAAGCCGTTTGAACACCTGCTCAAGATGGACGAGGTGTTCTGCTTCAGAAGAGGAAGCGATAAGGATTTCGTCTATATAAGCGAAACAGAAAGGAAGGCCGTTTAGGACTGCTTGTATGAAACGGTGGAACGACTGTGCTGCATTGGATAACCCAAATGTTATGCGAGTAAACCCAAAGAGTCCGAAGGGTTTGATGTCGTTCGGAGGCACTGGAATTTCATGCTAGGCCTTAGTTAGGTCTAGCGTAGAGAATACCGATTTACCGTGCAGATGGGGGGCAAACGTCTTGAATGATCGGTACTGGGTAGGGGTCGGGAATCGTGATCGCATTGAGGCGTCTGTAGTCGCCGCATGGACGCCACTCTCCATTCTTCTTTTTAACCATATGAAAAGGAGAGGACCAACTTGAATTAGCGGGCCTATATATTCCTTGTGTCATTAAAAAATTGAACTCTTTTTCAGCCGCCGCTAGCTTATCAGGAACAAAACAACGGGCTCTCGATACTATCGGAGGACCTTTAGTGAGAATTAGGTGTTGTACGTCGTGTTTTGTGGGTTAAGTGATGGCACGATATTTGTGGATAAGTGAATGTATCGGTGGGTCCCAATGAGACTGCAGTTGATCACAGAGGCTCGAAAATGTGGTGGCAGCGTAATGTCCGGAAGACGAAAGTGTGGTGAGTGAGTCCCCCAGGATACAGATCGCCAAGTCTGCTACTAGCCCATAGTGGCACAAAAAATCTGTGCCTAAAATAGGTCTAGATACATCCGCTATTACCAAACTCCATGGAAACTCACGATGAAGTCCCCGGTCTAATGTTAGAGTTTTTCGTCCATATGTATTGATAGATGTGTGATTGGCTGCTGAAAGCCTGAGGCCAGAAGAAGGTAGACTTCCGGGGTGTATGTTCGGCAAAACTGAAATACCCGCGCCAGTGCCAATCAGATAGTGCCTTTGTGTGCTCTTATCGAACATCACAAGGCGATGGCTTGATGAAAGGGTGCGCTTTCCTACCGTCGGAGGAGAGCGGTTGATTAATTTTTGGCTAAATGGAGCCGACGGACTGATTACCCTGACAGTTGCACGGAGCGACGCACTTGACTGCGTTGTCGCTATGTTTACGATGATACCAATAAATATGATGCTGTGCGTTAGAAGAAGCAAAAGAATGGCGTCCAGAGCGTGAACGTATTCGCCTACCCGATGCATTTTGTGTACGAGAGGAAGTATTGTCAAGTCTTATCTAAGCAAATGGCTTTTATCTAAGCCATTTGCTTAGATAAGTCCGCGAACTTCTGTTTCAAAGATGGCGGTCTTGAGTTTTGAAAATTGTGTGAGGTTGATGCACGAATTTCTGCCTGAAAAGATTGTACCGACGACGGTTCAATGGACGTTGTAAAAATTGATGGCGAAGTTAATATTTCCAATGCTTTATCAGCCGTCTCAGTCAATTCTTGTAAAGATGACGCTGGGCTACAAACTAAAAGTGCTCTAACATTTACAGTTACGCTGCAGCCAGAGGGTCCTAAGGAGATTATCACCAACCTTCGAGCCTCCTAGCTGCTGCATCTCCCTGAGCAACTGGGATGATCGCTTGTCACCCAATTCAAGATCGCGTAAAAGATGATTCAGTCGAGTAGTTTCACTGGCTGTGAGACGACTGATCAGTGCCTCTTTAATTTGTGAGTATGGGTACAAAACGTCAGGTTGTTTTACTATATCCGGAACCACAACCAGATCGTTCATGCTAAGTGCGGCAACAACGACTCGATATTTAGAGGTGCTCACTGACATACCAGCAGCCGCAAATTGGACCTCTAGGTGGTCCATAGCTCTGGCGCTGTTGGCCAGAAGGCAGGAGCTTTAACTGCTAAAGTGCTCAAACTCATGTGACGATTAGGGCCGTCCCTATTGTTATCATTGGCTATAATCAACTGAGTGTAAACAGACACTGGCCCACAGGAAAGTAACAGGAGTGAAAACTAAATGTGTGTATAATATGTTTAAAAATATGTAAAACCTGTCACAATGAATATAAAAGACATATTATTGGACAATAATTATTAATGAATAACCTGTTGAAGGCGCTTGTGCCTTTTTCGACTATTTATTGAAGGCGCTAGTGAATTTGTCGAGTTTCAGTGAAGGCGCTTGTGCCTTTATCGAGGTTTAGTGAAGGCGCTTGTGCCTTTGATGGAGGTTTACAAAAGATGTTTGTGCCTTTATCGAGGTTTTTTTGAAGACGCTTGTGCCTTTTTCGGGTGGTCACCAGTTGCAGGTTTTTGTTATGTTTTCCTACAATTTAAATTTATTTAAAAAAAATGTAGAAGGATCTGCCTTCGACAGAACATATACTCATTAACATTTACCCATATATAGTTAATTTAATACCTATATCGATTTCCAAAAAAAAAACGCACCTCTCTTCCTCGTAATAATCAAAACTGCTTGTTTTTAGCTTAGTTGATTAAATTAAACTTGCTCCGGATTCAACAAACAATAACATATTTAACAACCTCTTGTATGTTGGGATACTCGTTTTTCCATTTGTTGAAACGACTCAATCAGGCAGTAAATCTGCTGCTCGATCTGACCCATCCTAATGGTGATTCATTTTAATAAGGTGATAATTTCATTATTACCAAGTATATATATATATATATATATATATATATATATATATATATATATATATATATATATATATATATATATATATAAATATAAATATATATATATATATATATATATATATAGATATATATATATATATATATATATATATATATATATATATATATATATACATATATATATATATATATATATATATATATATATATATATATATATATAGGGTCTGAATAATAAGTAACCGGACTGACCTCAGGAAATTTTTTATTGGCAATATATGTACAATTTTTCTTTAGAAATCTTCAAAGTAGTCCCCATTGGAATCGATAACACGCTGATACCGGATTTTCCGATTCCCGAACGCTCCCTGGAAGTCGGCAACCTCGATGCTGTCTAGAGCCCTCGTCGTAGCACGTTGAACGTTTTCCAGAGTCCCGAACCGCGTCCCTTAAGGTGTCTCTTGATCTTGGGGAACAGAAAGAAGTCCGCTGGTGGCATATCCGGGCTGTAAGGAGGCTGTGGCAACGTTGCCCTCGACTGTTTGGCCAACTGCTCGGTGACAAGCAGGCAGGTGTGCGATGGATCCACGAATCGGCAATCTCCGGACGGACTCGGCGAACCCGGGCGGTTAGTCGACGGAGCACCTCTCTGTAGTACTGGCCATTTACAGTTTGGCCGGGTGGCACAAACTCTTTGTGAACAATGCCTTTCACGTCAAAGAAAGCAATGAGCATCGAATTCACCTTCGATTTGCTCATGCGCGCATTTTTCGGTCGTGGTGACGCCGGTGTGTGCCACTCCGAACTCTACCGCTTCGTCTCAGGATCGTATTCGAAAACCCACGTCTCGTCTCCTGTAATAACGTGGTTAAAAACTCTGGTTCGGTTGCTCGATCGTACGCTCCATTTTCACAAAAATTTTATCAACCATATTTCCATTTGCAAAATGCTACTAAAACGCAATTTTTGAAGCAAATCATTACGGGCGATGAAAAATGGGTAAGATACGAGAATTTCGTTCAAAAAAGATCATGGTCAAAACAAGGTGAATCATCACAAACGACTTCAAAGCCAGGATTGACACCAAATAAGGTTATGCTATGTGTATAATGGGACTGGAAGGGAATTGTTTATCATGAGGTGCTAGAACCTGGCCAAACACTCAATTCGGCTCTATACTGTCAGCAATTAACCAGATTGCAACAAGCAATTTAAAAAAACCGGCCAGAATTGATCAATAGAAAGGGCGTTGTCTTCCATCATGACAATGCCAGACTATATACATCTTTGATGATCCGGTTAAAAATTGATAGAGCTTGGCTGGGAAGTTTTGATGCATCCACCGTATAGTCCAGACCTTGCACCATCAGACTACCATTTGTTTCGGTCTCTGCAAAACATTCTTAATGAAAAGAAATTCACTTCAAAAAGGGTCTGTGAAAATCACTTGGCCAAATTTTCGCCGATAAACTACAGAAGTTCTACACGGATGGAATAATGGCTCTATCCAAAAAATGGCAAAACGTCATAGATAATAATGGACAGTATGTACTTAAATAAAATCTATTTTAAATTGATAAATATTTAATCGAAAAATGATAAAAAAGCTTAGTACTTTTTAGACACCAATATATGCATATATTGTTCAATACTGATTTAAGAACCTGTTACCTAAAATGTTCAATATTGATTATAGCAGTAATATGCCTTCCTTCGCTGTTGGAATCTAACTCACTCTATATTTCAATCATCTTTTCCTTAAATACATAAATTTTATTTATCCTAACATTTTGGTGTTAGAAAATCCTAAACATTTTATTCCAACGTTTGATTCTCACGTTATTCCTCATCATAATCAACACAATGATTTAACTGTAAGGTGTTCTCTGATGGTTTGGATTTGTTTTTGTAGCTGACTAGCTGATAGAATTAATGGATTGATTTTTCCATGATACGTATTTGTAATTAATTGAAGCAATGTTCTTTGGTTAGCTTGAAAATGAGTCATGAGCAAAAGTGTGTGTAGTGAAAGTACGTTAAATTGATACATTTTCTCTTCGCTCTTTTGTGTCTTTAGTGTAAGTTGCTCGATTTGAAGCTCAATCGAATTTATTTTCTGATGGACGACATTTGTGTTTTCTTTAAAATGTTGACGGTGGCTTCCACAATACTCGTTTGGTTTTTCATTAGCTTGATGTTCTTCATTTGTTTTCACTTTACGAATATCTTCTTCATATTTTACAGCGAACTCCTCATCTAATATACCAAACAAGGAGTGCGAAATTGAACCAATTATGTTTAGAGGCGACCTTTTTTCCGATTTCTGTTTGGAAAGGGGTGCTGATATAATGCTCGTTTTGTTCTTGTAATTCTTCATGCAAGTGTTGAAATTCCGAAACGATGCCATTGCAAAACTCTTTGGTATTTTCTTTGTCTTGGGAAACACAGATGTTCGTCAAATGCCTTCATATTTTGTCCAAGTCATATCGTAAAATGGTATGATTTTCCAGGTGCTATGTGAGAGTTTGATGTTGCCAACTTCTTCAAAATAAATGCCTGACTGATTATTGAACGCTACTATTTCAACAGATTGGTTTCTAGTCGCTTCAATTTTTTGGATGTTTGGAAGGACTGGTAACACACATAGCAATGCTTGCAAAAGAAATCCTTTCCCCCCTTTGTTATTTTTAGGCTAGTGTTGCGTTTGATTGGTCGAGTTGGAATAAGGGCTGAGTAATTGGAAGTGACCGGGGCTATTTTGACCTTTCCTTTTGGTAGTTTGAGGGTTCGTCATCAGGCGTTGAGTCCTCGGTTTGCTTCGGGAGTCAATATCGTGTCTGGCAGTGGACAGTTAACAGAGGCTGTCCAATCAGGAAGTGTCCTGGAGTAAGCGGTTGGAGGTCATTTGGGTCTGTTTACATAGGAGTGAATGGTTGGGAGTTCAAAATGGCTTCTATTTGGCAAATAACAGTATGCAGATGCTCATACGTCAATGATGTTATTCCAAGTTTACGCTTTAAATGATACTCCAAAATGAGGGGATCTAGCGGGAATTCGAAGCCATTCAATGCCTTCAGAACTGCAAAACGTATCGATAACATCCTGACCGCTCTTCTCGTGAAAGAGTTTCATCAATTCTTGAAGCTCTGAGTGTGCTCCGACAAAATTGCTGGCGTTATCACTGAATATTTTTGACGGACGTCCTCTTCTTGATATGAACCTTTTTAGTGTTCCAATGAATGCTACAGCTGTCAAATCCGAAGTCAATTCTAAATGAACTGCTTTTGTTGAGAAGCATGTGAAAAGAGCAATATATGCCTTCACTGGCCTTTTCCCTCTCAGGTCAAAATGTATTTGAATGGGACCGCAAAAGTCTACTCCAACATGTAAGAAGGGTCGAGCTTCTAGAATTCTTTCAGCGGGTAAGTCACCCATTATTTGTTGAAACATCTTGGGCTTAGCTCTGGTGCATCGGACGCAATTTCGCACGGTTGCTGTGGCGAGTAACCTCCCGTTTATACACCAAACAGTTTGCCGTGTAATGTACAATAATGATTGTGGCCCGGCGTGCAAGTATTTTGCGTGAAGTGTTTGAACATTAGCTTGGTTATTGGATTAGCAGGAGAAATAAGCATTGGGAGTTTTGCATTGGGTGGCAGCTTGCTTTTGGAAATTCGACCTCCCACCCGTATAATGCCTTCGGTATCAACTGATGCTGCCAGAGATCGAAATTTGCTGTTACTATCAGCTGCTTTACTCTTTTTCAATTGTTCGAGTTCAACACCAAAGTCCTGCAACTGCATCTCACGTACTATCAGTTTCAATGCTGTGTCCATTTTTTGGGGGTCGGCTTGGTTGCTGCTTCCTTTCTGCTGTCTGCCCGCATATTATTAGTGCATCGGACAATGAATCCCAAAACTTCTTGTACCTTGAATTTTAATTGGATGCCGAAGAAATGACGGCCCATCAAATCAAAGTCTTGTCTCCAAGAATTGTGATGGAAGCATTCCTCTAAAAATGATATCAGCTGGGTTTTGTTGCGACCCCACATGTTGCCAAATCCCATCCTTAGTTGCTAGTTGAATGGCAGCTACTCGGTTTGCCGCGAACACCGTAAACTCGGATGGAGTTGACGCTAACCACTGTAAAACGATCGTGGAGTCGGTCCATATAAATGTTTTTTCCATGTTGATTTGCAGGGCTTGCTTTACTTGATCGACCAATACCACTAATAAGTGAGCTGCACAGAGTTCTAATCGCGCAAGGGAGCGTTTCGTCACTGGAGCAATGCTACTTTTTGAGCATACGAAGAAAACCTTTGCATCTTTATAACTACCACCTGATCGCAAATAAACGCAGGGGCCAGAGGCCAATTCACTTGGATCAGCAAAACTGTGAAGCTGAACTGGATCAGAATGATAGAAGCATCGTATCCTTCTTGCAATGTGAACATTTTCGAGCATTTGCAATTGACTTCTGTACATTTTCCATCTTTGCTGTAGGATATCTGGGAGAGGCGTTTCCCAATGCAGTTTAAGCTCCCATATTTGCTACATAAAAATGTTAGCCAGCACAATGACTGGATTCACTAATCCAAGAGGATCAATAGCTGTGACAGTGCTGAGAGCGCTATTCGTTTGGTCACGGATCATTGGTCGGAAAAGCGATAGGATTCCAGCTCATACCAAAAGTTTTAATAATGTTTCGTGCTTCAAGATATGTCATATCAAACTCGGTTGCTTAATCCTTTGAAGGTATTTTGGGTAACAACTGTAGTAATCGAGCAGTCACCTAAGCAAACTGCCCGAAAACCGGCATAACACTGTTCCAACATTTCAATTACAGATTTGAAAAATTTAATTACTCAAAGTTACACTTTTGTAAATTATAAAACTTAGATAAAAAAAAAATTTTTTAAACTATTATTATAAATATTGAACAATAAATTTTTTCTATATTGACATTCTTCATGAGATTTATCTTTTCATTATAATTTAACTTTTCTATATATTATTATTTCTTTATTAACTTAACTCAAATCTGCAATTGAAAATTCTAACATGAGAGCACTGATATAATACAGCATTCCACGGATTGCATTGCAAATGCAATCTACAGGGGCTGAGCAAGGGGCTCGTCTTCATCCACCGTAGCGACGTGACGATTTGGTAGACGACGGATAAGCGAAGAAGGAAATCTGCTTGGAGGCTAGAAAACCACCGTTGTGGCATGCAGATTCGGCTGGCATTGGACAGGAGGCGAGGAGTCTGTCGCGACGCCTAAGAAAAGAGCCGCTTGGATAAAGTTCCCATGGCTGTGGGAAGATGCGCGTTCGTCGTGTTCCAATTACATTTTTCTGACGGTGAGATTTTGTGTGGTTGTCGACTTGCGCACGAAAATTGTCATCATAAATGAAAGAAAGTTTTTGGTGAGAATTTTGCATTCAAGAGTTTCCGTCGGGCGTTCAAAATTGAAGTGGGAAATCAGTGAAGGATTTCCGCGTGGAATTTGCTCATTCTCACCTAATTGTGCTTTTTTCGCAAATTGCTTTTGGGATTTCCTAATGGGGAAATGCATTCGACGTGTGTGCGGGCCTAGTTGAGTGCCCAGTTACCGTTTGAAAAATTGAAAGAAAACTCATTTGCGAAGTGTTTCAGAGATTCGCAAAATTCGTATTGGAGTTGTGTTGTGCTGGGAAATCTGTGACTTGATTTTCGCGTGGAATTTCATTAATTCTCACATAATTGTGCGTTTTCGCAAATTGCTTTTGGGATTTTCTAATTGGGAATCGTATTCGACCTGTGTGCGGGCCTAGTTGATTGTCGAGTTACCGTTTTGGGGCCCTGTCGCGACCGTTGGTGTGCATTGTCTGATCGTAGCTGCGACTAGGATCTTGTGAGAAAAATATGAACATAAGCGCCATATTGAAGAGCTAGCCAATGCAAAGTGGGCGTTTCGTTTGGGTTATTTAATCAGATAATTTCGACCGCTGTGAAATTAATTTTAAATTTTTTGTGACAAAGTTGTGAAATTGGTTGACACATCGTTTTACCAATTGTTGAGGGTTAACTGAAAGTTCAGTGCAACAGCCGGGAAATCGAAAGCAGTGCGAGACTCCTCATTCATCCATCGAGCACCTTTCCCCAGACATAAGTGAAGGAAACTCGCCACAGTTTGCGTTCGCTTGCACAGTGGCAGTGTTCCGCCGATTGGTTCATTGAATTGTCGCGTTTCTCATCTTTCTGTAGTAAATTATTGCACCGCGGAGGGGAACAAACTTTTATATGTCTTTTGACGGAATCAGCGGAACGCCCGTACTCCAAAGAGCTCATTTGTCTCCACCGATAAGAGGGAAGTTAGCCAGGTCGTGTATGAATTCACATAGGCAATATTTGAGTCATAGCATCTTTCAGCTTAATTTCTACAAGTCGATCGCGTCAACATCTAGGAAATCAACAAAGCAAAAATAATCTGTTGTTAATTTTAAAAATCAGTTTCAGTCATTTCACACACATCATCAGTGGCGCCCGGCGAGGATGTAGGTGAGTGCATATGTTTGCTTTACTTTGTTCTAATTTGCTTATTCAAAAAAAAAAAACAACAAAACAAAACTATTGTTCTAACTTGTTTACTAAAAAAAAAAAAAATTTTCATTATTTATCAGAATGCATGCACCATTGAATATAATGAGAAATAATATAATATACAATATAATATATATTATGTGTTGAGTTCCTGGCACCCCTGAGCGCCCATTACGGCCTGAACCGGCAACATCAACACTTCAATCAACTTACATAGTTATTTAAGGTTAATTAGCCCATTTGTAATTAATTCGATTGATTTAAGACTGCTGCCAATCGTTGAGCGAGCGCTGTCTCTCCTCGCGGACAACCATCTCCCTCGCATCCTCGTTTCGGCGCAGGTAAATAGCGCGGCGCTCTCTAGCAAGAAGGCGACAGGTATCACGACTGCAATAACCTTCACCGGCGGATCAGAGACTGTCGGATACGAAGATGCAATCCTCAGTGCAGTACCTGTGCCATACGTTTTCGGTATACCTCATTGCTGAGAGCGTCGCCCCATACTTCTGCTCCGTACAGTAGCACTGACCCTACAGCACTCATCAAGAGGCGTCTTCTTGACGGGCTGGATCCTCCTACGTTGGCCATAAGTCGACTCAGAGCCGATATTCCCGAAGCAGCCTTCTCAGCCGTTGCCCTGATTTGCTCAGAGAAACTCATGTTCGAGCCGATCAGTAGCCCCAGGTACTTCACCGATGGCTTCGATTCGATTCGTGTAACTCCAATACTGATCATCCTTACTCTAGGGATTCTCTTTTTTGTCAAGATGACCACTTCAGTTTTTTCCAGTGCTAAACTGAGCCCGCAAGCAGTCATCCAGTCCCTCACTCGGCTCATTAGCATACCTAGCCTAAGTTGCGCTTGTTCAACGGTGCGTCCAGCGACCAGAGCCGCAACATCATCCGCATAGCCGACCAGGCGCGACTCATCTGGCATCTCAAGTCTCAATAGCCCGTTATAAGGCATGTTCCACAGGTCCGGACCAAGGATAGATCCCTGGGCAACACCCGATGTAATTTCCATCCTAAGTTGGCCCTGTGTCATATCGTAGAGCAGGCTTCGGTCCTTTAGGTAGTTCCTCAAAAGCCGCATTAGATATTCTGGAACTTGAAAAGAGTTTTCCAGCGTATCCAGAATATCCACCCATCTAGTGGAGTTGAAGGCATTCCTGACGTCGAGTGTCACCAACAGGACGATCCGTCGCTTGGTGCGACTATATACCTTTGCCTTTTGGACCGCGTTCACCACCTCTGCAGTCGCATCAATGATAAAACGTCCTGCTCTAAAGCCGTACTGCCGAGGAGATAGGAGAGGAGATAGCACGAATCGCGTCAGTGAGTCTTCCCTTGATGAGTTTCTCTAGCACTTTCCCAGCCGTGTCTAGCATGCATAACGGGCGGTGTTTGGGGTTAGGAGAAGGTTACATGAGAGGCTCATGAGACGTTCCCTGGCGAGGTCAGCAAAGTAGACCAGGTAGAAGCACCTGATGAACCTACTGAGTTCTTAGAACATTCTCATGAGCAAAGATCCCAAACAGGTCAAGGGAGGAAGAATGGGTACAACATGCAAAGTGCGGGAGGGGCATTGAGCTCGGCAGAAACACCAATTCAATTTTATTGCCCTTTGCATGTTGCACCCATATTGTTGGTGATTGGCCCACCCGACCCAATCATGCATCCCGTGGCACCTGGTCGAAACACCAACTGCCCAGATCAACATGACCGGACCGTTCGGACCAATAACCTTAAGTGCCGGACAACCCGGAACAACCATGCACTCAAGGGTAATTGGTACACACCAATTGCCAAGAACTGCATGATTGAACCGTGCAGTCCAACCACCAGCAACCCAACAACGCCCCTGACAGTCTTACCAGAAGTTACAACAAGGGATACTTACGGTCCGTTGTCGGGTAACAATTGACTTTATTTTCTAACTTGTTTGCTTTTTATACATGAAAAGTGCTTACAATTCTAATTCGCTTATTTCCTAAGAAGTTAAAGTTAAAGTAAGGGTTTTTTCTTTCCCATGTGCAACCATGAAATTTGTGTTAGAAAAAGTTATGAAACGTAAGAATGCATGTGATATATTTAATACAGTGTATGAATGAGTTTAGATAAATAATTTTGTATGAATGTTGAATTTAAGAATTTTCGAAATGTGATATATTTGTACGAATGAGTTTAGATAAACAATTTTGTATGAATGTTGAATTTAAGAATTTTAAAAATGTGATATATTTGTACGAATGAGTTTAGATAAACAATTTTGTTTGGATGTTGACTTCAAGAAATTTTGAAATGTGATATATTTGTACGAATGATTTTAGATAAACAATTTTGTATGAATGTTGACTTTAAGTAATTTTGAAAATGTGATTATTGGAAACAATATGAAGATAAAATATTGTATGAATGTGAAATATTAAATTTTAAGAAATGATGAGCTGTGTGAATTTAATTGCAAGGTACCTATGATGAATGTTGAATGTTGAACATACTCCCCCCGCCTTGAACGCTGGAGTTCAAAAGTTAGTTCTCAGTGTGAAGTCGTCTTCGGGGTGGATGATTGATGATCGTGGTTTTGGAATTGGAGGATGTCGTTTTCTTGATCGGAACTTATAGCATATAATAACCCCAATAGATACGAAAATGATGAGGCCGAGGCATGAATATGATATGCCATATTGGCGCGCATCGTGATAAGAGAAATTGCTGGGTCGGATTGAAGCTTCCTGTAAATTATTGATTTGATGTTGGTGGATGTTTAGTTAGTGTGATAGGTTGCGTCTCACACCTGAAATTCCCTCTAGATGGTTGTGGGTTGAAATGGTTTGTACTTCGCTTGGGAATTATAGTTGTGATGACGTTGTTTGTGAATTGATTCGGCTCCATAGTGATCTTTCCGTCTTTTACAGAACATTCATTTTGCACAGTGATAACACCTGTCCCGTTGATAGCTTGATGTGTGAGTTGACCATTGCAAATGGAGGTGATGATAACTTCTGTTGGCGTTGTGTATAGCCATTTGTTAAAGTGCGCAAGTTGTTGCCATCTAGGACCATCAGATGCGTTCTCGAATTGGCAGGTTGACGTATTAAAAGTGTGTAGAAGTACTTGAAGTTCACAGGCATATATTTTGTTGTTGTCCATTGAGCTTTTAACTAGGCGGCAAACGTAACCAATGATGCTGAACCTTGTGCAGAAAGAATCGAGTTCGGGTTTATTGATGTGGATATAATGCTCGTCCTTTACGTTGATTAGCATGAAGGCTGACGTAGGTTTGATTCGAAGGCTTTTGTCACCTCTGAGGATTGGAATTAGAGTGACAGCAATCAGGTCCATAGTGCTGGTTGTGAGGAGAGGAATCTTAATTCTGAATATGATCTCTTCACCGGTGATTCTTCCAGCGACTGCTAACATCTGATATAATTCTAATAGGTTCTTGCCTTGGTAAGGAAGTTTTAACTGTGGTGGAAGTTTTCCTTTAATTAATTGGATCTGAGCGTGTAGTTGAGCAGGTGTAATCAGCATTGGGTTGACTTTACCGTGTTGTGTATCGACCAGAACTGATATCACAAGATCCTGCATTTGTTGGAAGTCGGAAATTATCAATTCAACCTGAATGATCATGAATTGAAATCCTCAATTAATTTTAGGATGTCTACCTCCCTGTTGATGGAATTTATTACATCTGCAGTGTTGTTGAATGACTTATAAACCATCAGAAATTGTTTGTTGGTGATCTCATCTAATATAGTGATGATGTTTCGTGTAGAATCGGTAATGGTGGTTTGATTTTGGATAAGTGCCAGGAGGTGTTGGTCATTTGTGTCTAATTGTTTTATTATCTTGGACATCTTTTCAGCATATTACGAATCCAGTACTCCAAACAATGAGTGTGCAACGTTTCCTATGATGTCCAGAGGGGATCGTTTGCTCCTTTTGGTTGTAGAATCTTGAAAGAATGTATTTTTGGCGGCTAAATTAGCTAACGTGAAGTCGAAATGTTCAATTGTTTCCTGACAGTGAGCCTGCCGTATCGCTCGTGTACAGAGCAACTGCAAGTTCTTTATCCCGGCGGTAATCAGCTCGTACTCCTTCCAGAATGAGGTCAGGTTGTAATAAGCCACCATTGTCCACTCGTCCTTTACGAGGGATGCTGAGCCCAGTTTTTCAAAATAAAGCCCGGGTTCGTTGGTAATGGGTGAGATGGTTACCATTTTGGTTGCTTGAGAAGGTATTATGCAACAAAGTACTATTAACATAGTTAATAGACTAGTAGCTACTCTTCTTTTCTTCTTGTTTGGCTCATTTGTGCTACCGTTTGTGCTTGCTTCTGGTTGATTGGCATTTTTTTCTTTGATGTCAGCCTTGGTTTGAGCGATAGGTGGTGGTGGTTCGTTTTCGATTGCGAGCGGTGCCAAATGGTGTATCACTCGCGTTATGACCTTTCCTCCTGACATTACCTCTGCTGCTCGTACCTTACCGTCTTTGCCGTGTAGGGTGCTTTTTATTCTTCCAAGAGGCCAAGATGAAGAAGGCACATTATCATCTTTCAATATAACCATGGTTCCTGGTTTGACGTTTTGGCACTCAGTTTTCCATTCGTGTCGTTGCTGAAGTTGATTTAAATACTCTGTCTGCCACCTTGTCCAAAACTCCTTCTTCATGTTGGACAAGTCCTTCGATATTTCGGGAAATGGTTTAAGAGTTATTTATGCGTTTGGATCGATTGTTGCATTAACTGGTCCTCCAATCAAAAAATGAACTGCGAGATCATTTGGGTCGTCTGACATGGAAGTCAGCGGTCTAGAGTTCAATATCGCTTCGATCTCCACCGTCATTGTAGTAAACTCTTCGTAAGTCAATGGTTTTGTGCCTACGGCTTTTTTTAAAAGCTGTTTTGCTGATTTGACGGCTGGTTCCTAAAGTCCGCCAAAGTGGGATGCTCGTAGTGGAATAAAGTTAAAGTGGATGCGTCATTTGGTGACAAAGTTAACTATTTGTTATTTCGATTAAGGGTCATAAATGGTTTCTACCAATTCCTGTAGCTGGTTGTTAGCACCAACAAAATTGGTGGCGTTGACACAATAAATAGCTTCGCAGTTCCCTCCTTCGCGTCAGTGGTTAGATTTTTCACCACCTCAAGATGTACGGCCTTTAAAGCAAAACAGCAGAATATGGCCAGATAAGTCTTCAATGGAGCTTTCCCTCTGATCTCTTGCCGGACGTAAAATGAACCACAAAAATCACCACCAGATTTGATGAAGGGTCGTGACGGTTGGACTCGATCACTTGGCAAACCTCCCATGATTAGTGTAAATAATTTTGGCTTGTGTCGAGCACATATTACACATCGTTATACTGTAGAACGGGCCACTGTTTTCCCGTTGATTGGCCAATATGTTTGCCTGGTCATCGCCAATAATGCACCTGGTCCGACATAGTTGTTTTCCAAGTGAATACGTCGTAAGATCAGCTTTGTGATAAAGTGATGATTCGGTATTACTATAGGGTGTTTAGCTTCATAAGCAAGATTGGAGTTTTCCAATCTGCCTCCAACACGAATAATTCCTCGTTCATCAAGAAAGGGAGACAGGCTGCCTAAGTGTATTTTGCGACTCACGCCCTTATGGCCTTGTAAATCTGGCAGTTCTTGTGAGAAGACCTCCTGTTGTACTTCTTTTATGATTAGCTCCATCGCATCCTCGAGCTCATGAATGTTTAAGTCCCCCGTTTTCATATAGCCATTTCTATGGTTGGCATTGAATGAGAATCGCAACATGTATGCGATTATTCTTTGAATTTTCGTAATCCAGCTTATGTGGTTGTTTGGTAGTTATGTTTTCATATTTCTGCAGAATTGTCAGGTTTATTAACGGAGTTCTTTTTTCGATACATGTTTCAGGCAAGGCATCCAATTTCGGCCAGTTTTCTTCTTTTCCATGCAAGAAAACGGGGCCATAAAACCAAACTTGACATCCCGTAAATTTTTTTGGGGACATTCCTCGCGGTATTAAGTCTGCTGGGTTTTCTTAAGTCGGCACGTACTTCGAGTGGGCATTGCTTGTTAACTCTTGTATGTTTGACACTCGATTTGCGACAAACTTATGTAACGATGAGATCGGGGACCTGAGCCATGCCAGTACAATTGTTGAATCGGTCCAGAGATAAACTGGGTCTTGCCAATCAAGATACTTTTTGACACGTGCCACAAGGTCAGAACCCATTTTTGCTGCGCATAATTCCAGTCGTAGTACAATAATTATGTTACGATAACAATCAATAGCGTATGCGAATACATTGCTCAGAAATCCATAACAATTAATCACGCCCTCATGCCTCGCTTACGACACGTTACAACAATAATTGGTGTATGCGAGTACAAATTGCTCAGAAATCCATAACAATTAATCACGCCCTAATGCCTCGCTTACGATACGTTACAACAATCATTAGTGTATGCGAATACAAATTGCTCAGAAATCCATAACAATTAATCACGCCCTCATGCCTCGCTTACGACGCGTTACAACAATCATTAGTGAATGCGAATACAAATTGCTCAGAAATTCATAACAATTAATCACGCCCTCATGCCTCGCTTACGACACGTTAAACAATCATTAGTGTATGCGAATACAAATTGCTCAGAAATCCATAACAATTAATCACGCCCTCATGCCTCGCTTGCGACACGTTACAACAATCATTAGTGTATGCAAATACTAATTACTCGGAAATTCATAACAGTTATTCATAATTCCAATCATTCATCGCACGAGCCAACAAGCAATGTATGCTTCTCCACCCATACTTAGGGAACGGCGACACCGTAAACATAGTACATAATCGCAATTCAATGTATATAAGAACTTATATCTTACGCTTCATTGGTCAAGTCGCTAAATTGGTGAGGTGGTTACTACTGCCTTCGCTGCTTCCAATTCTTTTTTCACTTTTTCCATCTCATGGTTCATTCTCTCTTCGACCTGGCTGACCTCATAGTTGATTTTCTCCTCAACCTGGCTGACTTTCTCCTTGACCTGGTAAACCTTTTCCTCGACGCATTTAATTTGATTTATCAGGCTACCGAGCTCCACTTTTATTTCGGTTGACTGTTTTTGCACTTCCTTGATTTCGATCGCTTGTTGGTCCAGCTTCGCTGATTGTTCATTTAACTTCGCTGATTGTTCATCTAGCTCCGTAGTTAAATTGGATGACTGTTGTCGCTGCTCTTGCTGCATCAGCATTAACATTTGCATCAGCGCATTTTCTGGTTCGTTTGGTTTTGGTGTTTCTGCTTCACCATCTTCTGCACCATTTTCTGCATCTGAGGGCTCACCCAAATCAAGATTTCCGCCTTCCGACTCGATCGCGTCACGCAAGCGTGCAATCAGTATGGCCTTTGTACCTTGCGTGGCCAGATTTCGCTGTTCCAACTCCTCTTTGAGCTTCGATATGCTCCATTGGTTAATGTTTAGATGTAGGTTTCCTCGCATTTTTATTGTTTCGGCTATTTTTCCACCAGTTTCCACGTTAGATTTCACTATTGTGCATTTTTCTTTTTTTTTATGTTTAAACGTTTTCACTTCCAAAATTTTCTTTCTCACTTCTCGACACCATTGTCGCGTGTTTTTGGGTTCGCGGCCAATAATTTTAATGTTCCGGGAAAGTGAAAACGCAATGTCTTTTAAGTTAAATTAAAAGAGTTTATTTAATTAAATTACAAATGCACAATCACTTATTTTACTATTTCACAATTTTAACTAGAATCTAACTTTCACTTGTCCATAAATTTCTATCACAATTGTCTTCCAAAATTACTACACAATCACGAAAATCACTTTTCTATTACTCGAACAATATCGCTTTTCTATTCGCTTCACAACCTTACTATCGCGGTTCTAATGAATGATTCGCCACATTCATTCAGCTCGCCTTTATATAGGGTCTGTAGTCATTCACCCCAGTTCTCGTACATTGGCGAATTAGCGGGAACTTTCGAACAGCGTGAATGAATGGAGCAGTGACTCACTTTCAGATGTTGATGCTTGGTGGGTTCTCGTAGTTTCGAGTAAATTCATTTTCTTGATGTTCTTAATGGTTGTGAAAACAGTTGCGACAGTAGCTTGCAGAATTATTTCTACATGTAACAATATATATATTCACCACTTCTTGGTAATCCTGGCGTTGAGATTTATTGTTACGGTAGCTCATTCCAGAATTCGAGATGATATGGCCAATATCACGCTCAGCCATGTGATTACTACTCAATTTTTCAATTAGTACCCATTAGAGCTGGGTAGGCCGATAGTCCGACAGCACCATTATAACTTCAAACTCGATGCCACCACCGAGGTTTGAAGTTGTGAACCGCTGCGCAAGCGGAGTGTACCCTAACCCACTGGTCCACACAGACTTTAACTTACCAAGATGGTGTCGCGAAAATGTTCAAACTCTCCGGACAGTTTTGCTCTATTTGTGGCATATGCTTAAAAACAGCAAAAAGTATATCTAAAATTTTAAAGAACATTTTCCTCATGTATTTCAGCTTTGACATCAGAAATCAAGACAAACAGTGGATTCCACATAAAGTTTGGGTTGCATGCGCTCGGAAACCTCGAAAGTGGCCGAAAGGACAGAGCAATCGCTTTAACACACAATTACCTATGGAATGGAAATAACATTAGAATCACGTCAACGATTGCTTTTTTTTTAAACAAAATTTCTCCAGAGAAATTTACTTTTTGCAGAGAGTACATGTATGTATATGTATATATATATATATATATATATATATATATATATATATATATATATATATATATATATATATATATATATATATATATATATATATAGTTACATGTACAAAGAATTCTGCCAGCTACTGTCACAATTGTTTTCACAGTCATTAAGAACATCAACAAATGAATTTACTCGAAACCACGAGAACCCACCAAGCATGATCAACATCTGAAAGTGACGTCACTCCATTCATTAATCTGCTCGAATATACCAGATACCTGTCGGCAGAACATTCGCCAATGTACGAGAAATGCATGGAACGGATGGAGACCCTATATAAAGGCGAGCTGAATGAATGGGGAGATCATTCATTTGACCGCGATAAAAACTGCGATAGTGTGTAGAAAGCGAATTGAAAAGCGATCAAGTAATAGTGAAGTTATTTTAGAAGACAATTGCGATAGAAATTTATGGACAAGTGGAAGGTAGAATTTTAATAGTGAAAATTAAAATTGTGGAATAGTAAAGTGATTGTGCCTTTTTTTAGTAATTGAATAAACTCTTTTAATTTAATTTAAAAGACATTGCGTTTTCACTTTCCCGAAACATTAAAATTATTGGCCGCGAACCATAACACGCGACAGTGGTGTAGAGAAGTGAGAAAGAAAATTTCGAAAAGTGAAAACATTTAAACATTTTTAAACTGCACAGTTGTGAAATTTAACGTGAAAACTGTTGAAAAAAAACGAAAAGCCAAAACAATAAAAATGCCACGAAACTTGCATCTAAGAATTAATGAATTGACAATGTCGGAGCTTAAGGAAGAATTGAAACAGCGAAATCTGGCTACGCAAGGTAGAAAGGCCACACTGATTGCACGCTTGCGCGACGCGATCGAATCGGAAGGCGTAAATCTGGATTCGGGTGAGCCCTCAGATGCAGAAAATGGTGCAGAAGGTGGAGAAGCAGAAACACCAAAACCAAAAGAACCAGAAAATGCGCTGATGCAAATGTTGATGCTGATGCAGCAAGAGCTGCGACAACAGTCATCTAAATTAACTGCGAAGCTCAATGAACAGTCGTCGAATTTAACTGGGAAGCTGAGTTTAGCACTGGAGAAAACCGAAGTGGTCATCTTGACAAAAAAGAGAATCCCTAGAGTAAGGATGATCAGTATTGGAGACATACAAATCGAATCGAAGCCAGCGGTGAAGTACCTGGGGCTACTGATCGGCTCGAAGATGAGTTTCGCTGAGCAAATCAGGGCAACGGCTGAGAAGGCTGCTTCGGGAATATCGGCTCTGAGTCGACTTATGGCCAACGTAGGGGGACCCAGCCTATCAAGAAGACGCCTCTTGACGAGTGCTGTAGGGTCAGTGCTACTGTACGGAGCAGAGGCATGGGGCGACGCTCTCAGCAATGAGGTATACCGAAAACGTTTGGCACAGGTACAGAGAAGAGGAGCACTGAGAATTGCATCTCCGTATCTAACAGTCTCCGACTCGGCGGTGAGAGTGATTGCAGGCGTGATACCTGTCGCCCTCCTTGCTAGAGAGCGCCGCGCTATTTACCTGCGCCGAAACGAGGATGCGAGGGAGATGGTTGTCCGCGAGGAGAGACAGCGCTCGCTCAACGATTGGCAGCAGTCTTGGGTGAATTGCACGAAGGGAAGGTGGACTGCGCGCCTCATCCCGGATGTGAGACCGTGGCTAAATCGAAGGCATGGTGAGACTGACTTCTATCTGACCCAGCTTTTGAGCGGGCATGGGTGTTTCCAGTCTTACCTACACAAGATCGGTAAGTCACGGTCTCCCGATTGCCGGTTTTGCCCAGGAGAGGAGGAGGATGGGTCAGGCTGCGAAGGGAACTCTACAGGGAGACGGGAGAGATCAACCCGGATAATATAGTTGCGGTGATGCTCGAATCGGTTGACAAATGGAACCAGGTGGCACATTATGTTCGGGCAGTCCTAAAATATAAAAGGGACTCACAGCAGCCGGGGGCGCTGGGGCTGGGGGATCGCTCCTCTGGCATTTCCTCTTCCCCTCTCCCCTCCCGCTAGAAAAGGGACTCCTCAGCATGAAGGCGCCCACGGCGTAACAAAACGAGACCTGGCCCGAAGTAATGTGTCAAACGGTTCCAGGCTGGGTTCTCAGGTTGACAGGGGAGGTGGTGTTTAGTGGGTATTCAAGTCGCGCATGGGAGTCCCACACTCTGTGCATAAATGGCATTCACCTCCCTACCACAAAAAAAAATTAAAAAAAAAATCAAGGCAGACATCACACAGAAGCTGGAGAAACAGTCAGCCGAAATAAAAGCGGAGCTCGGTCATCTGAACAAACAAATTAAAGACGTCGAGGAAAAGGTTGACCAGGTCGAGGAAAAGGTTTACCAGGTGGAGGAAAAGGTCAGCCAGGTCGAGGAGAGAATAAACCATGAGATGGAAAACATGAAAAGGGAATTGGAAGCAGTAAAGGCAGTAGTAAACACCTCACCAGCTCCACTTACAACCGCAGCGCATAGAAATGTGAAAGCACCAATATTCGACGGGCAAACGGTGTGGAGTATTTACAAAACCCAGTTTGAAGCCGCCGCTCGCATAAATCACTGGAATGAGCAGGAACGAGGAACTGCCTTAATTCTTGCTCTAAGAGGCCCAGCTGCCGAGCTTTTGCAGACGATCCCCATCGAGTTGCACTCAAACCCGGCTGCTGTAATGAATGCGCTCGACATGCGTTATGGAGACGATCATCTAAAGCAGATTTATCTGTCACAGTTAAGGCATCGGGTGCAGAAGTCTGGTGAAACCCTACAGCAGCTAGCCCAAGACATTGAGCGACTAGCACTTTTGGCTTACCCAGCCTACGAACCAAAACATCGAGATCATGCAGCGACAGAAGCATTCATCAGCGCACTAAAGGACCCGGAATTGCAACAAGCCGTGCGTTTAGCTCAAAAGCGAACGGTTAAGGACGCATTGGCTTACAGTCTGAACTTTGAGGCAGCGAAAAATGTGACTCGTACCACTGCCCGGGTTCGCGAGGTAGTGGCAGACGAGTGCAGGTATGAGCGCGTCAAAATTGAGCGAGAGCCGCAGGTAAATGGTGCGCCTAGTTGCTGGAATTGCGGAGAGAAAGGGCACCTGCAAAGAGACTGCAAGAAGCGAAGAAAACTGAGCTATTGTCCAGGGTGTGCAGCTAGGAGAAGATCCAGACCGAGTCAGGAGCCCAGAATGGAAGCCCTTCAAACTGAGGGGTCGGGAAACATGTAAGAGCCAACTTCGTGGGGCAGAGGTTGGCTAGAGGGATCGACGTCCCCAGCACCACCATCACTGTATCAAGACTACATCGTGGAGAAGCGGACTTATGCCTTCCGGGTCAAGTTGAGGGAGAACATTGCACCATAAAAATCGACGCTGGTGCAACCCGATCGATTATCCGACCAGACCATGTGAGGCAACAACTACTTCAAAAGGGCAGGATTTTCTTACTACGGACAGCTACGGGAGAAACTGCACCTGTTCATGGAGAGGTCAACCTCCAGATACAGTTGGGAGACCTTGCGTTCCGACATAATTTTCTGGTCGCGAACATTATGGATGATTGCATTCTCGGAATGGATTTCCTGCGACCACATGGAATCACGTTGGATTTAGGCAAACGGGTATTGAAATGGCAGAATGTCGAAGTATTGATGGAGGATCCCAGCGTCCAAATTCCTAAGATGAATGTAGTAGTATGTGCCGACACTGATGTACCGAATTCTTCCGAGAGCATTGTATGGGCCAAGCTTGATGGTGATTCTGGAGACCACCGATCTTATCTGATAGAGCCAACGAAGCCGTCGGCATTGCGCAGTTTGATTGTAGGACGAAGCCTTGTAAGATCTATAAGGAACGGATACGTGCCGGTCAGAGTCCTTAACACCGCAGACTCAACCACGAGCATCAAAGCGGGAGAAGTCTTCGGCAGCTGCCAGCCTGTTTCCACCATCACCTCCTTGGAAGCTATTCACGACCATCATTGGAAAAGGAGGCAAGACACAGGCAAAGCCCGGGAATCCATGTCAGCAATATTGAAGCAGGTCAAATTGCCAGCGCAGCTTTTCAAGCAAGCCTCTGATCTGGTCAACAAGTACAGTGACATCTTCTCAACAAGCCCGGATGACCAAGGCCGAACGAGTCTGGTAACTCACGTCATAGATACACAGGGAGCCAAGCCGATTCAACAAGCACCGAGACGTCTCCCTATAGCCAAACAAGGAGAAGTGAGCGCGCTGATCTCGGACATGGAAAAACAAGGCGTTATTGAACCTTCTGTCAGTCCATGGGCCGCGCCTGTAGTTCTAGTAAAGAAAAAGGATGGTAGCACTCGTTTTTGAGTCGACTATAGGCAGCTTAACGACGTTACTAAGAAAGATAGTTACCCGCTCCCACGCATCGATGACATCATGGATACTTTAGCCGACGCAAAATGGTTTTCTACACTCGATCTCAAGAGTGGCCACTGGCAGGTAGAAATCGACAAGAAGGACCGAGAGAAGACCGCATTTTCAGTTGGAACCGGATTGTGGCAATTTGTGGTGATGCCATTTCGGCTTTGCAATGCTCCAGCCACTTTGGAACGCCTGATGGAGTACTTGCTACGTGACCTAACCTGGAAAACCTGCTTGGTGTACCTAGATGACATCATTGTCATAGGGAGAACGTTCGAAGAGCATGTGCGGAACTTAGAAGAGGTTTTCTCCCGATTGCGACTGGCGAATTTGAAACTTAGTCCCGACAAGTATGCCCTCTTTGCAGCTGAAGTAAAATACCTGGGACACGTCGTATCAGCGGAGGAGTCAAAACAGACCCTGAGAAAATTGAAGAAGTGAAAAGCTAGCCAACACCAAACAACAAGCGCCAACTACGAAGTTTTCTGGGTCTGGCGACCTACTATCGAAGATTCGTCAAAGACTTTGCCAAAATAGCTAAGTGCCTCCATCAGCTAACCGAGAAAAATCGTCCGTATGTCTGGAATAAACAATGCCAGGTAGCCTTTGAGACCTTGAAGGAGAAGCTGTGTGAATCATCCGTGCTGGCAAACCCGAAACACGGAAAAATGTTTGTAGTTGACACCGATGCGAGCGACGATGGTATTGGAGCTGTGCTCTCCCAGCAGATCGATGGCGAAGAAAGAGTCCTCTCGTATTACAGTCGAGTTCTTTCAAAAAGTGAGAGGAACTACTGCGTGACCAGGAAGGAGCTATTGGCTATAATAGAGGCCACCAAGCAGTTTCACAAGTACCTATATGGCCAGAAATTTGTTCTTCGAACGGACCATGCATCACTGAGATGGCTGCTCAACTTCAAAAACCCCGAGGGACAAGTTGCGAGATGGATCGAAAGATTGCAGTCATACGACTACGAAATTGTTCATCGGAAGGGCGGAGTTCGTGGAAATGCTGACGCCCTATCCCTCCGTCCATGTCCAGCTAACTGCAAGCATTGCCGACGGATTGAAGAAAAGGAACCGCTCGTTGATCTGCGATTGATAACGGCCGAATTCGATGAAGGTTGGTCATCGGAGGAGATTCGAAATGCCCAGTTAGCCGATGAAGACATCGGACCATTACTCGTATGGAAGGAGACGACTGGGCGACCTGAGTGGAAAGACGTTTCAATGCATGGCGCAACCCTGAAAAGCTATTGGGCACAATGGAACTCCCTTCAGGTGGAGGGTGGCGTACTCAAGCGGAAATGGGAAACGGCGGATGGTAGCTCCTATAGGATGCAAACTATACTACCCAAAAGCCGAATCCACGATGTGGTTAAGGAAATGCATGAAGGATCCTCGGGAGGCCACCTTGGTGTTAACAAGACCTTAGCAAAATTGCGGGAAAGGTTCTACTGGCTCCACGCTCGAGAAGACGTAGAGGACTGGTGTCGCAGATGCACAATTTGCGCTTCCGTCAAAGGCCTAAAGCGACGATTGAGAGGACAAATGCAAACCTATAACGTGGGAGTACCGTTTGAAAGGATTGCTATTGACATCGCAGGACCCTTTCCTGAATCCGAATGGGGAAATCGATAGACGCTGGTTGTAGCCGATTATTTCAGCAAGTGGCTCGAGGTCTACCCCATTCCCAACCAGGAAGCAACTACTGTAGCCGAACAGCTAGTGTTAAATTGGGTCAGTAGGTACGGCGTACCTTGTGAACTACATTCAGACCAAGGACGAAACTTCGAATCACTATTTTTTAGCGAAATGTGCGAGCTGCTGGGAATACGGAAAACGAGGACAACACTGCTGCATCCCCAATCCGATGGAATGGTCGAACGTTTCAACGGCACTCTCAATAAACACCTGGCCAAGATGGTTGACGAGAACCAAAGGGACTGGGACCGACATATCCCACTATTTTTTATGGCGTACAGAGCTGCCAAACATGCATCGTCGGGCCAAGCCCCAGCCAAAGTCATTTTTGAAAAGAATATTCGTCTGCCACCTGATATAAAGTTCGGAACACCCCCCGAGAAACTCCAAAAGATCTCAGAGTACGCAAGTGAGCTAAGACAACGGTTGAACCAAATACATCGGACAGTGCGAAAACACCTCGAATTGGCTACTGACCGCATGAAGACCAGGTATGATCTAAAGGCTAATTCTACTGGCTTCCAGTAAGATGACTTGGTGTGGCTATATAACCCGCAACGGCGAAAGGGTAGGTCTCCAAAGTTGCAACATAATTGGGAGGGACCATACCGAGTTACAAAGCGAATCAACGACGTCGTATAACGAATACAGGAACATCGTAAGCCAAGAGCCAAAATGAAAATCGTGCACCTGGACCGTCTTGCCACATATTACATCCAGGGAGAATTGACTACAACTGGTGACACATCTTTTCGGGGCGAAAAGAACTGAGGTGGGGGCAGTGTTACATGCACGAATAATTCTGCGAGCTACTGTCGCAATTGTTTTCACAACCATTAAGAACCTCATGATCAGCAAAGTGAATTTACTCGAAACCACGAGAACCCACCAAGCATGATCAACATCTGAAAGTGACGTCACTCCATTCATTAATCTGCTCGACTACACCAGATACCTCTCGGCAGAACATTCGCCAATGTACGAGAAATGCATGGAATGGATGGAGACCCTATATAAAGGCGAGCTGAATGAATGGGGAGATCATTCATTCGACCGCGATAAAAACTGCGATAGTGTGTGGAAAGCGAATTGAAAAGCGATCAAGTAATAGTGAAGTGATTTTAGAAGACAATTGCGATAGAAATTTATGGACAAGTGGAAGGTAGAATTTTAATAGTGAAAATTAAAATTGTGAAATAGTTAGTAAAGTGATTGTGCCTTTTTTTATTAATTGAATAAACTCTTTTAATTTAATTTAAAAGACATTGCGTTTTCACTTTCCCGGAACATTAAAATAAAATATATATATATATATATATATATATATATATATATATATATATATATATATATATATATATATATTATAATTTATATTGAATTTTAATTTAAAACACATAGTTTCAATTATATTTCACAAGGTTTATTACTTATCAGGTCAAGCTCACGGTTACGACTAAAAACTTAATTCAATTTTACAATGTATTAATAGTATGAAAGAGAAAGTATAGTAATGATAGTACAGTAAGTAAATGCAAAGAGAGGATATGATACATACATAGTATTTGATTGTATTCCAATACCCCCACTCAATAAAATACTTTGTTAATTATGACAACAATTCATAACTTTAGTTTTTAAATATGTAAATTTTTCTGTAGATAGACCTTTTGTTAGAATATCTGCTTTCATTTCATTAGTTGGAACAAAAATAATATTAATTACACCAGCTTCATTTAATTCTCGAATATAGTGATGTCTTATATCTATATGTTTTGTTCGCTTATTTGTTGTGTTATTCTTTACTAAATTTGCAGCTCCTTGGCTATCAGAAAATACATCAATTGGCAATTTAACATAATTATTCAAATATAATTCATTTAATAAGCCTTTTAGAAATACAAGTTCTTTAGATGATTGGCTTAATGCCATGTACTCTGCTTCTGCACTGCTCAGCGCCACTGTCGGTTGCTTTTTCGTTTCCCAGCTAACTGGTCCATTAGCTAGCTCGAATAGGTAGCCAGTGTAAGACCTTCGGTCTGTTGAGTTGCTTCCCCAGTCCGCATCTGCATAACAAATAAGGGACTTTCCTGTTTTCTGGAAATATAAACCATGATTGGTTGTTCCCTTCAAAAACCTTAAAATTCGTTTAGCTGCGTCGAAGTGCTCCTTGTGAGGCTTCTTATTAAACTGCGACAAGTAGCTTATGGTGTACATGATATCTGGCCTCGTGTAGATTCCCAAGTACATCAATGATCCTATCAATGATTGATATTCGCTTGATTTAATTCGATCACATCGATCACAGGATTCTGCTTTGCATTGCTGTAGCTGAAGATTTGTTTCAACGGGTGTTGAAACCTCCTTGCAGTTGGTCATATTATCCAAAAGGGCTTTAATATAATTCACTTGTGTTACAGACACATTATTTTTATCAAATTTCATTTTTTGTGTTAGAACATTATTAAGGGCTGTATTCCATTCTCTACCGGATTGTTTTAAACCGTATATGCTTTTATTTAATTTGCACACTTTATTTATATTATTCGCGAAACCTTTCGGTTGTTCCATAAATATTTCGGCGTTTAGTTTGCTGTTTATATATGCATGTTTAATATCGATCTGATGCATGATAAAGTTTTCTTCAATTGCAATGGCTATCAGCACTCGTAGAGTTGAACTTTTAAACACAGGACTAAAAGTTTCATCGTAGTCCATCAGATATTTTTGATTAAATCCTTGCGCCACTAATCTCGCTTTGAATTTTTCGATTTCACCATTTTTATTATACTTTGTTCTGTAGACCCATTTCGATCCTATTATATTTCTATCCTTCGGACGATCCACTAATGTCCACGTATTGTTTTCAATTAGAGAGTTAAATTCCTGTTCCATTGCTTTTATCCATTCCTTTTGATTTGGACTGTTTATTGCTTCACAAAAGTTTTCGGGATCTTGACATACACTAATGTTGTTTAACTGCAATCTTACTGGTTGTTTTAATTTCTCTCTATCGCGCAACACAATATCGGACTTCGGTGTTGAGAAATCTTCGTTCCCTTCGTCCTCATCGAGATCATTATAAACATCATCCTCCTTGAAAAGCTGTTGTAATGCAGTGTCTGCTTGCGCCTTGAGATCCGATCCTTTTTCCACTTGATTTGAGTCTTGCGGATGAGCTAACGGGGAAGTCTTGAGATCCGATACTTTTTCCACTTGATTTGAGTTTTGAGGATGCTCTTCATCTTCTGCTGGGAATTGGCTAATGAATACACTGCTTGGCTTAACATCTTCGAAGAATTTAACATCTCGCGTGATAATTATTTTATTAGTTTGCTTATTCATCACCCTATAGCCCTTCTGATCCTCCGAGTATCCGACTAAAATGTACTCATGTGCTTTCGGAAGGAACTTATTATTCCGCTGACCGCTTCTTATTGCGATAACTTTGCTACCGAAAATCCTCAAATGATTGACGGTTGGTGTTTTGTCATAATACATTTTGTATGGTAGTAACCCATTTATCGCTTTACTCGGACACCGATTTCTAATATAAACAGCCGTAGTGACTGCCTCGCCCCATAATTTTTCGTTCAAATTGTGTTCAGCTATCATACATCTCGCCATCTCAACCAGGGTGCGATTCATTCGCTCGGCGGTTCCATTCTGTGGCGGTGTATATGGAATGGATGTTTGATGCTTGATTCCGTTTACTTTCAAGAAATCTTGGAATAAGTTATTTTTATACTCACTGCCATTAACAGTCCTTAATGCTTTGATTTTAAAGCTAGTTTCATTTTCGGCAACTGCTTTGAATTCTTTGAATCGAGCTAACGCTTCATCTTTTGATTTGATCAAGAAAATTTTGGTGAATCTACTTTTATCGTCAATGAATGATATAAAATATTTTGCTCCGCCATACGATGAGCAACTAGCTTGGCAAATATCGCTATGAACGAGCTCCAGTAGATCCTTCGCCCTGTTTTCACTTCGCTTAGGAAAAGGCTTTGCAGCAAGTTTTGCTCTAGCACAAGTTATGCAATCAAAATCGTCAGTTTCCACGTTTGTTATGCCACGCACTAGTTCATTTTTTATTATAATATTCAAATCACTTTTATTTAGATGTCCTAGTCTTTTATGCCATTTAACAATTTCAAGGTTTTTAGCATGATTGCATTCAGTTGATCACTTTTACAGTCTATTATGTATAAACCATTTCTATTAGTTGCACTTAATATAGTTATTCCATTTTTCTGAACATAAGCTTTGTTTTTTACGAATTTCACTATACATCCACGCTGTACTGTTTTAGATACTGATACGAAATTCATTTTTAACGATGGGATGTACAATGTTTCAGTTAAATCCACTCCTCCATATATTGTATTGATTGACGCTACACCGCTGATACTAGTTGTCACTTTTCGTTGGTCCGCTAGTTCTATTTCGGCAACAATTTTATGTGTTTCAGTAAGCAAATGCTTTTTGTTAACCATATGGGAACTCGCTCCACTGTCTAAGCACCACAAGTCAGTTGATTTACTGCAATTGTAGACTGATGCGAAAAGAACCTGTTTAGTATGAGTGTTTTTGTATCTACACTCATTTGCGTAGTGCCCTTTACGCTTGCAAATGTAGCATATACCTTTCCTTCTTTTAGTAGAAGCTGATATATTAGTATTACTAGGAGGATTGAACGATTTTTTATTTTGCTTAGTGTATAGCACCGTTTCACTTCCACTCTCATTGACGTCATCGTTGTTCTTTCTTTTTTCTTCTTCTTCAATCAACTTCAATTTTAGGTCAGAAAGTGATGGCAATGAGTCTCTAGTTTCTATAGCGATTACAAAATTTTCATATTGTGGTGGTAGTGAACATAGTAACATAATGGATAATGTCTCATCATCCATTTTGATTTGGAGTTCACTCATTTTGTCAACTATTTGCCCAAAGTTACTTAGATGGGTTTGCATACTATCGCCATCCTTTAAACGCAATTGTATTAGTGACTTATACAAAGATACCTTTTGCGCGGGAGAATCCCTCTTGTAAACCTTCTCGAGGGTCGACCATGCTTCCTTTGAAGTCGAACTATATTTTATATGCATAAGTTGGTTAACTGTAACACTTAATCGGATATTTGCAAGAGCCTTTCGATCCTTCCTTTTCCAAGCTTCTATTAATTTTTCGTCTTCGTCTGGACACTTAGTTTCACCGAACACATAGTCCCATAGATCGTAAAACTGTAGACTACTCTCCATTTGCAATTTCCAACTTTCGTAGTTGGACTCGGCCAACTTCTCGAAATTCGCCATTA